>OX243811.1:58253765-58723765 GCA_945859605.1 Lumbricus rubellus | reverse complement strand
CAACTGGGTCGCTATGTCACTTGTGTCGTGGTTTTTGCGGTTTTCAATCGTCCTGGTCTTCTACTGCCGGAGTATCGACACCCATCAGGCAAGAATAACAAGTGCACATACACAAATAAAGGTTCAGTTTCAACTGGGCTTATTTTGTCCAAAAAAGCATTCAGCTACAATAATTACACAATTAGCGACAAGATGATTAAATTCATTTCGGAAGGATATTTTGTAACTTCAAATTCGTATTAAATCAATATCCTCAATTATACTGGTTAGCATCAGTTATCTCGTATAGTTTGTGGTTATTGAACAGAGATAGAGCCGTCGCATAGATAGCCTACATAAGTGTATGGGACGTGGTCTCATAATTTTATCAAATGATGCACTTAAGGAGGCGGTCCTCAACTGACGGATTTGCATCCTCTATAATTATTTCGGTTCCAGACGGGAGTTAACTCAGACGCACAGCCCTTGCTAGAATGCGTTCTTGTCTGTTGCTGACGATAGAACTCGCCACGCTGACTACGTATTTTACACAACATTGGAACAGATAGGGCGCCTTTGTAGGAGGATTCAATTACAGCAAAGGAATTAGCTTGAGTAGCACGGAAGGGCCGAATATTAGAAAATCCGCAGTCAAGAGACTGAAAGTTTGATTGTTTTAGATAGAATTCCTTCTGATGGCTTAAGCAGAAGCGTTCATGTGGAGTGTAAAGTTCAATCAGTGTAGGCCTACTGCAATGAGGTTCTAGGGCAATTACCCCCTGGACAATTACCCCCCGGACAATTACCCCTCGACAATTACCCCCAGGACAATTACCCCCTGGACAACTACCACCCGTGCCAATTACCCCCGGACAACTACCCCCTGTACCAATTACCCCCCGGACAATTACCCCCCGTGCCACAGTGTGAGCTTGTAGGCCTACTCTCACACGTTAATCTCTTTACCAGCCTCTTTGTATTTGTCGGACGTTCAGCGCTGCCTAAGCCTATCCTAAATTAACTTTAGGGCCTACTGTGGTAGGCCCATAGTCATCTTTCTTCACTATCTCACTCTACAATACTTATTCAATGCAATACGAAGTTAGCTTACACACAGTCTACTTAATTTAGATATCTAGTCATGATGGAATTTTCTAAATCTGAGAGAGGGAAAGATAAACGCTGTGTGAAACAGAAGAAACACAAGAATTTAGCAAAATGGTGTCGTTTTGTTTGAGTAGGCTACGAAAATAGGCAGAACTCTATCATTAAATTTAAATATTTTATTAAGCTGGCGTTTAAAACGTTGAAGTTTTCTTGAACTGTTAACTTTTTTCCCACATTAACTTAGAACCGTTTTTAGATTTTATTTTATTTAGTATTTTTCTTGAACGTTTAACAATAACTTGCCTATCTTCGTGCTCTTAACCTTGCTTAGTTATTATGCTAACTAAAGTCATAACTCATAAATAACATTTAAATATTTAATTAGGTAGGCGTTTAACATGACATAGATTTAAATTTTGGCACGGGGGTAATTGTCCGGGGGGTAATTGGTACGGGGGGTAGTTGTCCGGGGGGTAATTGGCACGGGGGGTAGTTGTCCAGGGGGTAATTGTCCTGTCACCCTGCAATGAATATCGACGATGGGTTGTTCGCGTACAACCAACATTCGAATCGTTATATACAAATATTATTAATTTAAAAGGGCCTATTTACCTCTGCACGCTTTGGTACTAAGTACTTGGAATCCGCTTCTGCAGGAACAAGTGTAGCTTCCAAATGTATTTGCGCATGTCGTAGATACAGGATCACACGCGTTCGTGTTCATGCTGCATTCGTCAATGTCTGACAACACAATGAACAAGTAGGCCTACACATATTTTAGTTATGGTAATGTTCTGTGTTGCTTTTTTTGGGGAGGGGGGGCAAATGACAACAAGATTGTCTTTCTATACATGGCACCATTTTTGCACCAAGAATTAAAGTAGGCCTTTTATACTGAACTCTCTTGATCTACAGAATTTAAAACTAAAATATTAGGCTAACGAGTAACGACAGGCTGTCGTTGAAACTTCGCATGCGTTTTGGTGACGGTCATCTAGATATACGCAAAATGCAAAATTCACTTTAAAGCAGGACTAGTTTTCTAAAGTTTAGAGAAGTAGTCCAGATTTAAAGTGAATTTTACATTTTTTATCAGCAGAAGAGTGTCGTCTTAATTGGCGCAAGTGGCAAACAGCGCAAAATAACAAGACGAAGGTAGACGTTCTAAAGATGTCTTATCAAAATCACTGATTCTAATTTGCACAAACACCATCTTATGAGTATAGGCGGCGTAGCATGTAAAATACAGGAACTTAGTTTAGGTACACTACCTGTGCATCTGTGGCCGTTAAAAATCGAGAACCCTGCTTTGCAGGTACAACTGTAGTTGCCATGTGTATTACGGCAATCTGTCGTTGATGCGTCGCATATGTTTTGTTGACATTCATTTATATCTGAATCGAAATACAGTCACTTTAAATAGAGATAAAACTTTATCCAAAAGAAAGCTGGAATGCCATATTGGTTTTCGCAATTGGAAAGCCATTAAATAATTTGAATAACAATGAATTCATGGCGTTCAAATTGCACCATATAACGTTGTCATAACAATAATTAAAATAAAAATTTACTAGAACAGTTAAGACAGTATAAAAGGTGTCATAGTGGAACTGTAGCTTGTAATTTGATACCAGAAAGTGGAAAGCCATCGCAGATGCACAGGTAGTGTACCTATCCTAAGTTCCTGTATTCATGGCGTTCAAATTGCACCATATAACGTTGTCATAACAACACTATACATGTAGCCTACTTTGACAAGATGTCGCTGAAACGTCGCATATTTTTCGTTGAAATTCATCTGCGTCTGCATTGTTGTGTGACCTCTAAGGAGAAGGTCATAAATGTCGGCAGAGGTACGTTTAGGCCCTATGGAATGGCCGTTAGAGCCGGGTAAGCTACATAGTGGTCGATCTTTGAAGCCTTGATGAGTTAAACTGGAATGTGAATGATCAAGATACATGTCTACTTTTGGGAGTGGTGTGTCCAGTGTTCGGTTACCACCTCTCTGCGTAGGCTAGGCTATATTTCTCATCCAACTCCCAATAATTACGACAATTTTCATTTCCCTTCTTTTAGCAGATTTTTTCAAATAGGCCTATTAGTGACAAAGGCCGCGAGGCCATGGCTCAACCAGAAGTCTCCCAGTGTAATGAATAATTTTATTATAAGCGCATGTATTACCTTACACGAAGCTATACCGGACAACCCTTAATTAACAAACACTTAGGCTAATCTTGAAATTGATTGCACGGCATTGCAATATCTGCAAACTATTTGTGAATACTATGAGCCCACCATGGTCAACCAACTAACATACGTTGCCTATGGAGTTCGTTTATAGCCAGCGCATTGTAAAACAGGTAGCCCTTGCCAGATAGGAAAAAGCTGATTTTCTTTTAACCATGATGCGCTAGTAATTAATCAATTGACTCTACAAAAGTCTGTAAGTTCAACTGTAATATTATATACTGTAATATTATATTCTGTAATTTCTATTACGATGGTGTTTTATACACAAGGCATTAGACGATGAAACGCCAAATCCAAACTGTAATTCGGTCAATATCAAGAAGGTTAGTCTGTCAGACAGAGATGCAGCCTAGGTCCAATAGGTTCCGGGATAATTCGCAGTCGGACAATTCATTCATTCAGAGCATTTGTATAGCGCCCCTTCAAAGAACTACTCAGAGGCGCTCCCAGCCCAACCACGACCAAAGAAAAAAAAATTGAAAGACTTGTAGAACGCAGTCGGATGGACAACAAGTAGAGAGCGAAGAGTAACCGGGAGGTCGTTCCAGACAGTGGGTCCCACGACCGAGAAAGCACGGCGCTGCTTAATAGCCAAGCGAGCCCGCGGGACAAGAAGCTCTCCCCTAGCCGAAGAGCGAAGCACACGACGCGCTGCGACGTCAGAGACGTCAATGCGGTATGAGATCCGTTGGGACACAGGCAGCCAGTGCAGCACATCACGCATATAAGCAGAGACAGGAGCATATTAAATTTTAGGAAGCCTATGTGTGCCCAACAAGGCGAGCAGCCGAGCGTAGGACAATTCGGAGAGGACAATATATGGACCGGACATTTCGGAGAGGAGAGGACAGTTCGAGTCCGAGCAATTCGGATCGGACTATTTGAAAGGACAATTCGGAGAAACTTTTGGCGAGGACAATTCGGACTCAGACAATTTGGAGAGGACAATTCGGAACCAAACATTTTGGACCGGATAATTCGGACCGGACAATTCATAAAAGCTAAGATTAGTTATGAGACTCAGATTTTCATTCTCATCTCCATCACTCAAATATATACATAGATTGACCAGATAGACTGCTGGATATTAAGGTCAATACTAAATCAGCTGTCTCTCAGTCAGCGTGTATGGCTGATGGTCAAATGTCTTTCGCCCATTTGTCTGTTTCTGTTCCAATAGGCCTGCCAGCCAATCCATTTGTGGCCTACGTCAGACCACTCAATTTGTACTTATTTTGGAAGCTATAGGATTCCGGGCTTTGACTTTTAGGATCTTTTATATTTCTGACAATAAGTAAGTCCAAAATGACCCCAATGCAAAACTAATGAGTTGTGGGGAGGGGGCGGTGGTGTAGTGGTGGCGTCGATGCCTTGGAGCCAAGTGCATCATTTGAAAAAATTAATGAGACCACGTCCTATACACTTATGTCGGCTATCTATGCGACGACTCTATCTCTGTTCAATAACCACAAACTATACGAGGTAACTGATGCTAACTAGTATTGATTATCTTAACTTAACGCGAATTTGAATAGTTACAAAATATCCTTCTGAATATTAGACATCCAGTTAAGCGACTGAAAATTCGATTGTTTTAGAATAAATTCGTTTTGATGTCTTAAGCAGAAGCATTCATTTGGAGTGTAGGCTAAAGTTCAATCAGTGTACTGCAATGAATATCGACGATGGGTTGTTCGCGTACAGCCAACATTTGAATCGTTTTATAAAAATCTTATTACTATAAAATGGTGTATTTACCTCTGCACGATGTGGTACTGGGTGCTTGGAATCCGCTTTTGCAGGAACATGTGTAGCTTCCAAATGTATTAGCGCATGTCGTAGATACGGGATCACACGCGTTCTTGCTGCATTCGTCAATGTCTGATAACACAAGGAGCAAGTACACAGATTTCAGCTATCGTAATGTTGTGTGTTGCTATAGGGGGACAAATTACCACCGGATTGACTTTCGGGGCCCGGTAGCGCAATGGAAAACACGCTGGCGTAGAGTGCGAGAGGTAGTGAGTTCGACCCCCGTTGGGAGGATTTGATCTGTGGGCTGCTATTAGCGCCATGTAATATTATTGCAAAGGTGTCTGCTCAGTTAGTAGTTAAGTTTAATTAAGATTACTGCATAACTTGTAAATGCAAAGCGCAGTGCATCTTGCAGGCGTTTCATTAAAGAAAAGATGATGATTATTATTATTATTTATTACTAGCGTATCCGGCCACGCGTTGCTGTGGCTGAAAAGAGCATCCAACCATCCCTCCCTACCTTCATTCCACCTCCCCTTCCCCTCCCCTACCCCAGCCTCCTCTCCCACACCCTCTCCTCCCCCTCTCCTTCCCTTTCCCCTCCCCTACCCCAGCCTCCCCTCCCACACCCTCTCCTCCCCCTCCCCTTCCCTTTCCCCTCCCCTACCTTCCCTCTTCCATTTCCCTTCCCACCCCTTCTCGTCCCAACTCTCTCCCACTCCCCTCCCCACCCCTACCAATCTCCACCCCTACTCCTCCTCCTCTACCTCCTTCCGTCCCACATCCCCTCTCTTCCCCTTCCATCTAATTTTTACCATACGCTCCTCCCCCTCCCCCCTCCCAGCCCTTTCTTCCTCCGTCCCTTCGTCTGCCTCCCTGCATCCCTCTCTCCTCCTTTCCCCCCTCTGCCCCCTCCTTTCCCTCTTCGTTCCGCTCCCTCCTCCTCCTTTTCTGGTGCCCTGAGCTTCGCTTTCAAGTAGCGCTTTAGAAATTTGGAGATTACGATTACGATGCTCATCTCGCGACTTTTGAGCGACTTTACAGCGTGATTCTGCGACATAGCGTTTCTGAAATCTGGCAACCCTGATCGACGGGCGCTAATAATTTTGCAATAAGTTGCTCATCTCGCGGATTTTGGGCGACTTTACAACGTGATTTGGAGACAGTCATCTAGGTATACATCAAATGCAAAATTCACTTTAAATCAGGAAGTCCTTGTTCTCTAAAATTTTAGGAACTAGTCCAGATTTAAATGATTTTTGCATTTTTTTGATCAGCAGAATTGTGACTAAGTCTTCTTGATTGGCGCAAATGGACAAACAATGAAAACCAAGAAGACGAAGACAGACATTCTAAGGATGTCTGATCAAAATTGCTGATTCCAATTTGCACAAATACCGTCTTATGAGTAGGCCTATGATAAGCGGCGTAATATGTTAAATAGAGGCACATAGGATAGGTACACAACCTGTGCATCTGTGGCCGTTAAAACCCAGGAACCCTGCTTTGCAGGTGCAACTGTAGCTGCCATGTGTATTACGGCAATCTGTCGTTGATGTGTCGCATTTGTTTTGTTCACATTCATTTATATCTGAATCGAAATACAAAGCCACCGACAAGTAGAGATGCAAATTTATCAAATAACAAAAACAGAAATGCCATATTAGTTTTCGCAAATGGAAAGCCATTAAATATTTGAATAATTTAATAGAACAGTTAGGACATTCATTATAAAAGGTGTCATAGATTGTGGGACGCGGTGGTGTGGGCAGGTTCGTCGCCTTGCAGCCGAAGAGTTGCAGGTTCGAATCCACCTAAAGTCGCCGCGTATGGACCTTGGGCTAGTCCTTCACTCGCAATTAGTCAGCGCTTCGACGTAAAACTCCGATGCAGTGTCCGCTCTGTAGTCGGGAGCGCCTCTGAGTAGGTAACATGATGGGGCGCTATAAAACGTGCACGTTCTAACAAATAGGGGAACAGTAGCTTATGATTTGATACCAAAAAGTAGAAAACCATAGCATGCTATATAGGCGGCTGGAATCCAGCATACTTCGAAAGAACATAGATTTCAAAGTGGTAAGTTCCATGTGGCGTTATACAGGTGGATAAATGACCACCAGATTAACTTTTAATAAACGGATCCATTTAAAATTCGTCAGGAACTAGCTGCAAAAATAATACTTACCAAACATAGCCTAATTGCATTGCGCCAAACAGATAATATCAAACGAGAGCGAATTTCAAACTGGTAGCCAATGTCAGATAGGGAGAACTGGCGTCTTTGTTCATGATGCGCTCGCGAATTAAACATACTTGTTGAAGGAGGAACTGTGCTCAGCAGTCACATTTGATGGCTGATTAGTTCCGAGTCGATCATTGGACATAATGTACACGGTAGGCATGTACTACTCTCGTGCGAAATCTGTTTCTAGCGGTTTAGTCTAGAACATAAGGCCAAAACTGAATGAGAGCACGTTCCCGGATCTTCTTCCCGCTACCTATGAGACGACCCTTACCATACCCTATATCAAACAACTGATGCTCACTAGTAATGATGGTTTAATGTACCAGGTAATTTCTCCGATTTGAATTGTAACAAAACTGATTTTATCCATATGAATTCAATAGTCATTAAAACATCCCGAGTCAAACAACTGAAATTTCTGCGTCTCAAAATTTAATCTGTTGGTTTAACTAGAAGCATTCCTGTGTCGTGTAAAGTCTAATCCGTGACTATGTTCCCGCGCATAGCCAACATCCGAATCGTCATACAAAAAAATCATTCATTCAAAATTGTGTGTTTACCTCTGCACGCTGTGGTATTATGTGTTTGGAATCCGGTCTTGCAGGAACATGTATAGTTTCCAAATGTATTAGCGCATGTCGTAGATACAGGATCACACACGTACATGCTGCATTCGTCAATGTCTGGTAACACAAATACAAGCACACAGATTTTAGTTACACGTATTGTAATGTTCTGTGTTGCTACATAACACGAAAAATGATCACCATATTGACTTTTTATACATGACACCATCTTTGCATAAAGAACTAAAAGTAGGCCTATAATACTGAACTTTCCTGATCTACAGAATTAAAAACTAAGATATTAACTACAGGATGTCGTTCAAATTTTGTATGCGTTTTGGAGACAGTCATCTAGCTTTACATCAAATGCAAAATTCACTTTAAAACAGGACTTGTTCTCTAAAATTTAGAGAAGTAGGCCTAGTCCAGATTTAAAGTGATTTTTTCATTTTTTAATCAGCAGAAGAGTGATTTCTTGATAGGCTCAAATAGACAAAGAACGCAAAATAAGAAGACGAAGACAGACGTTCTAAAGATGTCTTATCAAAATCCCTGATTCTAATTTGCACAAACACCATCTTATGAGTATAGGCGGCGTAGCATGTAAAATACAGGAATTTAGGATAGGTAGGCCTACACTACCTGTGCATCTGCGGTCGTCAAAACTCGAGAACCCTGCTTTGCAGGTGCAACTGTAGCTGCCATGTGTATTGAGGCAATCTGTCGTTGATGCGTCGCATATGTTTTGTTGACATTCATTTATATCTGAATCGAAATACAAAGTCACTTTAAATAGAGATAAAACTTTATCTAAAAGAAAACTGGAATGCCATATTGGTTTTCGCAAATGGAAAGCCATTAAATAATTTGAATAATTTAGTAGAACAGTTAAGACACTATAGGCTAGAAGTTGCCCGCGCATAGCCAACATCCGAATCGTCATACAAAAAATTCATTGATTCAAAATTGTGTGTTTACCTCTGCACGCTGTGGTATTGTGTGCTTGGAATCCACTCTTGCAGTCGGAACATGTGTAGTTTCCAATTGTATTGTGGCACGTCATAGATACAGGATCACACGCGTTCATATGGCATTCGTCAATGTCTGATAACAAAAATTAATGAGCAACTATTTAAAATTCTTTGGTGCAATGATAGATGCAAATGAAAATGTACTCGATGCCTTGTGTCTTCGACCCTACTGATTTTTCAATGAATTGATCGGATGAAATTGTAACGGAAATGCCGACTGCGGGGGGAAGAGAGCGGATGACTAACTCTCCCACCAGGTGGTAAGGCTTGCGTGTCGCACAAGATGGCGCAAGTCCGGCCTCCGTCGTCTTTCGAAGGGCTTAACAGTGTTCCCCCACCGTACGAAGACACGAAGACAGCAGGTATTTTCAGACGATATATTGTAAAACACGACTCCACACGTCAGCAGCAGGCATGCACGTGATACACCGCGAACTATCGAACTCCAGCAGCGGACGGTCATGCACCTCTCGGCAACTCCCACAGCAATGGCTGACTAAGGGGGCGCCCCACTGCGTCGAACACGGACACTACACGGCAGCGGCAGCGACGTACTGCGGCGGCGGCAACGGCGAGCTCCAACGACTACTCTCAGCGACGGCGACAGCAGCTCCCTCTAGCGACTGACGACTGCTGGCGAACTCAGACGACGACTGCTGCTCTCGCCGACGACGGCTGACTGCGACTCAACGAAGACGAAGACTGAACTGAACTGGACGACTGAGCTGGACTCAACTCGTGCGTGCAGGCAGCACCTCTATTTATACAAGACCGAGGGGACAGGGGTCCGGACAGGGGTCTATGACGTCAGAGGTCCGGACCGGGGGCTGGAAGCGAAGGAGGAGGGGAGGGGACTACCACGTCAGAGATCAGGTCCGAGATCACTAGGTGCAAGGGAAGGGGAGGGGACCGCTACGTCAGAGGACCGGACAGGGGTCCATGACGTCAGAGGTCCGGTCCGAGGTCTTGCCGCGCAAAGATCCGCGCATGCGCACTAAGGGGGGGGCCGACGTCAGAGGTCCGGTCCGGGGTCTTCCCGCGCAAAGATCCGAGCAAGCGCACGTGCCAACGACGGCGCGAATCGACCGCCAACGAAGCCAATTAACCGATAGTAAGATCGTGGCGGCGAAGGAGGGGGAAGGGGGGGAACTACCGCGGCTGTACGGGCGAATTTCGCCACATCCTCCTCCACCACGATTCGAAATGTCCCTATTTCGACGGGTCAGGACCCACGGGACCTCCCGGAAACAAAGACCCTCCCGTGACCGTCCGCATTAAACAATAACAGGCCAACGGGCCAATGGCAACATTCCTGCCTTTAAACGACGTGCAAGTCGCAACAGTCAAACAACGTAGAAATCCAAATGTCTCTAAAATGTCCAGAGTCTCTACAGATCCATACATAGAACGCAGCCAACGGGCCACAACAATCAGACACATAGTCTAACACATAACATAGCCAACGGGCTAACAAAACGAATCATATAAGCATGTTTCAACTTTGAAGCAAAGAACGGGCCAACGAGCCACACATACTGAAAGGCACAAGTTCCACTACAACGCAAATAATCATAACGGGCCAACGGGCCACACAGGAACAACGTACAATTAAACAATACTAGCAACGTACAATTAACCACCGCTAAACTCTAGCGTTCTGCAATGTTCATCGTCCATACTCACAAGTTCCTGATCTAATTCCTCATCGTCAGAAATGTCGATGACCTCCGGACTGCGCGGTACGGGCTGAAGGTCAGAACCAGAGTCCGAACCTGGCGACGGAACGTAGTCGGGGTCAGCCGGGTCGTCTTCCTCCACGGTCGAAGAGGCTACGGAGGCTGAGTCTTCGTTCCACATCGGGTCGGCGAGGTTTATTTCCGGCCAGAGCTCTTCGTAATCCGGTTCCGGCGGTAGGATGGGCATGCGGCAAGCCAAGGCCACAGGACGCGAAGAAGGAGGACGTCCGAGTAGAAATAGTTCCTGAGCCACGACCTGCGGGAAGGTCGGAAAACGTTCCTGTACGCGTTCCATGTATTGGTCGAACGGTACAAAACCAATGCTCATTCGGGCGACGACTTGCTTCTGACACAGTGTGGGTTCACCACCTTTCTCTCGCGTAGCGGCGCTTATGTCTGCTTCTGGTAGAGACTCTTCTGCTTCTAGTAGAGACTCTTCTGCTCCTAGTAGAAACTTTTCTGCTTCTGGACGAGACGCTTCGTAGAGTCCATGAGTTCCGGACTGAGTCTCATTCAGGTACAATGGGAGAGGAGGCTCGCCATACATCTCCATCTCTACAGGTTCCAACGGCAACATTAGCATACCGACAGGTTCCAGAGGTAACATTGACGTACCAGCAGGTTCCGGAGGGGTGCTCAGCTCTTCGGGAAGCAGGTCGTTAAGAAGTAATTCCGGTGTTCGCATACTCGACGGCATCAGAACGTCCTCGGTCTCCATCGTATCTTCTTGCACGGTTCCGGACGGCGTTGATTCGGGAGCAGCTCCCAGCGCAGCGTTGTCCGACGACGGAACGAAACGTCGCTCGAGAACGAGACGGCCCTGTTCCGCAACCAGTTCCTCCGGTCGATGAATGTTCTTGACATGGCGTCGCAGAGATCGCGCGGCGTGATCACCCGTATACTTGGCAGCACACAGCTTACAGCGAACAACTCTCTTCTCCTCCATGATTGAAGCTCGACTGATGTGGGACGCTAGGTCGACGTCGACCATATTGTCGTCGGTCGTCATGGCAACGGGTGCTCGATGCGCGCAGGTAGCGGCCGTCGTACGGGCAGGACCTACGACGTTGCTCACAGCAGTGGCAGCTGCTGTCGTCGTTCCCATGGCATCAGCTTCGTCAGCTGAACGAGTGACGATTTCCTCCTCCAATCGAGCGGCAACGTTAGGCGGGCGCTGAACACGAGGGACTAAATCTTGCCTTAAACTTTCCAATGGCTGCACCTGGCCCATCTCAAAAGAGGGTGGACCCAAAATCTCAACCCTCGAACATTCATACTGTTCTAGTTGGGGCAACCTCTCGACTTTCTCGGCGACAATAACACGCCGGCACCACGTTGATCCATTCTCTCTGACCAAGGGGATACGTCTACGGCCAATAAACAAAGCCCCGTTACCAAAACTCAACCGGCAGCCATGTTCTCTAAGGAAATCCATACCCAACATTGGCTCAGAAATCATGTCGGATACCAACAAGACAGTATGGACCTCAAAACCATCCCGAAATCTAATAGGTAACCGGACCTCACCCAGGACATTAATATCAGTACCATTGGCAGCCATCAAAAAGCGAGTGCAAGACCGAAGCTCTAACCCCTCAACAGCTGAAGACGGAACTAGGCTTACTTCAGATCCTGTGTCGATGAGGCACATCTGCGGTCGCTCGTTGATCACTCCACGAACGTAGACGGCGTTGCTGCTGGCACGGTCGGGCATCTTCGGGCGTGTCGTGTGGTTCACCACCACGGACGTCGATGGCGCGGTTGCGTCTCGTTCTGTTGTTTCCTCGTCGTTCGGCCGGTCTCGGAAGCGGCGGGACTGACGGCAGTCTCGGATCACGTGGCCGGTGCGTCCGCACCCATAGCAGGTCACGGTCCTCCTCGTAGTCTCTGGCTGACGATCTCCGGATCGGCGGTTCCCAAGGCGCTGATCAGGTCTCGGTCCATCGTCGATCGTAGACTGGTTGCGAAGATCCTGGAACTGCTCGTCCATCTTCCTCTCCATGTCGCGTTGCCAACGGCGCTGGTCTTCGCGTTGCGTCGACAAGAAGCGGTCCAGGGTCGACTGGAGCTGGTCGCTCGGATCAACTTCCTGTGTTCCACGAACACGGGTCGACGGTCTCCTGCGATCGTCGTTCTCAGAGGCTCGCTGGTAAGCCTCTAAACGTAGCGCGGTCCGGTAAGCCTCATCCAGAGTCTTCGGCTCGCGTTCTCTGACTTTCAACGAAAGATCCCGGTCTCGCAGAGCTTCCAGGAACGAGTCTCTCGCGATTATCTGCGTCGTCTCGTTCGAAGGAACGGGGTAGGCCAATACAACGAGTCGGCGGATCTCGTGCAGTAGATCACTCAAACTCTCTTCAGCTCCTTGACGTCGATAATACAACTGGGCACGGAAAGTCTCTGCTTGTCCGTCCGTTCCGTACCTCTGTCGGAGACGTTCCACCAGTTGGGCGTAGGTCACGTCGGTCTGCGCGCCGAAATCCCAGAGAAGTTGCGTCGCTGATTTCTCCAACGCGCAGCGCAGATGATCCACTCGGTCCGAGTCCGTCCATCGATTGTGACGAGAGCACACCTCGAACTGTACAAGAAAAGACTCCAGGGACCCAGTCCCGTCGAATCGACCCGGCTTCATCGGCGTCGGTCGGTTCCGCAGCAAACTTCCGACGTTCTCCAGCAACTCCATCGACGAGTCCATTGTCTTCTTCTTCACGCGGGGACTCGTCTCCACCAGTTCCTCGTCATCGTCGGAGTCGAGTTTCAGCAACCGGACCCGGTCCAGGTGCTTCTGCGTCGTCGCACTTCTCGTCGCAGACGCTGAGATATCGGCAGGCGTGCGGATCTCAGAGGACCTCGGATACCTGATCGTGATCTCGTCGTCTTCCAGCATCATCTTCGGTAGACTCGTCTATTCGTCGGCTGGAACAACTGCGTACCCCACTTCTGGTACCAGTGTAACGGAAATGCCGACTGCGGGGGGAAGAGAGCGGATGACTAACTCTCCCACCAGGTGGTAAGGCTTGCGTGTCGCACAAGATGGCGCAAGTCCGGCCTCCGTCGTCTTTCGAAGGGCTTAACAGTGTTCCCCCACCGTACGAAGACACGAAGACAGCAGGTATTTTCAGACGATATATTGTAAAACACGACTCCACACGTCAGCAGCAGGCATGCACGTGATACACCGCGAACTATCGAACTCCAGCAGCGGACGGTCATGCACCTCTCGGCAACTCCCACAGCAATGGCTGACTAAGGGGGCGCCCCACTGCGTCGAACACGGACACTACACGGCAGCGGCAGCGACGTACTGCGGCGGCGGCAACGGCGAGCTCCAACGACTACTCTCAGCGACGGCGACAGCAGCTCCCTCTAGCGACTGACGACTGCTGGCGAACTCAGACGACGACTGCTGCTCTCGCCGACGACGGCTGACTGCGACTCAACGAAGACGAAGACTGAACTGAACTGGACGACTGAGCTGGACTCAACTCGTGCGTGCAGGCAGCACCTCTATTTATACAAGACCGAGGGGACAGGGGTCCGGACAGGGGTCTATGACGTCAGAGGTCCGGACCGGGGGCTGGAAGCGAAGGAGGAGGGGAGGGGACTACCACGTCAGGGATCAGGTCCGAGATCACTAGGTGCAAGGGAAGGGGAGGGGACCGCTACGTCAGAGGACCGGACAGGGGTCCATGACGTCAGAGGTCCGGTCCGAGGTCTTGCCGCGCAAAGATCCGCGCATGCGCACTAAGGGGGGGCCGACGTCAGAGGTCCGGTCCGGGGTCTTCCCGCGCAAAGATCCGAGCAAGCGCACGTGCCAACGACGGCGCGAATCGACCGCCAACGAAGCCAATTAACCGATAGTAAGATCGCGGCGGCGAAGGAGGGGGAAGGGGGGGGAACTACCGCGGCTGTACGGGCGAATTTCGCCACAAAATTCTTCACTACCGCTCGCCAGTTTGAATGGAAGCCACGCCTTTTAGGTCCCCATGCACGGACCGTGCTAGTCCGAGATTTTGAATCTCTTATATAAACCAACTTCTGGAAGAGAACTACGGTCCTGATGTAATACACGGCACTATCTATGCATCAGGAACTGATTTCGACATTGATTAGGCTACCTTTCCTCGTCCCAGAAGCAAGCAAGCTGCCAACCAAACATAGTTGCATTGCGCCAAACAGATATAACCAAACGACAGCCAATTTCAAACTGGTAGCCATTGTCGGATAGAGAACTGGCGCCCTTGATCCGTGACTATAATTATACGAGCATATAAGCATGGCTTATATGCTCGACTTGCTCGTATTAGGCCTATGTTAGTGGCCTAATTTATATCCGCCGGTATCTAATGCTCAAGACATCAACCGATGTAACAACGAAACAAGGTCACTTTGTAACCCCGTGCATCCTGTGTTTGGTAATCAGTCAGAAAGAGGAAAGTTTTAAGTTGCAAACGAAATGACACAAGAGGCCTAGAAGAGCGCATAATACTAAGGCAGAGAGTTTCAAGAAGTAGGACCAGTAGCTGAAACACCTTGTTCAACATGAACTTTCTTCAATTTCTTTTGACCAGACAACGATAACTAGAATGACGACCTATTTG
Organism: Lumbricus rubellus; assembly: GCA_945859605.1. Taxonomy (NCBI): domain Eukaryota; kingdom Metazoa; phylum Annelida; class Clitellata; order Crassiclitellata; family Lumbricidae; genus Lumbricus; species Lumbricus rubellus. The sequence goes on along the minus strand of OX243811.1, from coordinate 58,708,498 downwards.
ATTATTATTATTACAGGCCTAAGTCTGGTGAATGAGAAATAGCCTTTAACACCATATTCTGTATTGCATAATTGGCATCCAAGTGTCTATTAGTATACTCTCGTCGTTAATGTTTAAGAATTGCAGAATCTGAGTAGCCTACAACTCTTATAAACTAATAATCCCAGTTTGAAACTGATACTACATGTATGCGAAGCGGTAAGCAGGTAGCATGATTAAAGCAGATGGCTTATGCTCGTATATTGATGGTTAAGGTTCTATAGTAAAAAAGTATAGGTCTACTCAGTACTCAATTCTCTCGATCTACGGCATTTTTGACTTGATGCTAGAAAAAGAGAGCCATAGCAATCTAGGCGACTGGAACCAACATACTCTTGCAAGATGTCGCTGAAAATTTGAATGCGTTTTGTTTACATTCATCTGTGTATGCGTTGTTAAGAGTAAAGAGACCGCCTCCGATAAGGTTGTAGGTAGTTGGTAGAGGGACATCTAGAAAATGTCCGTAAGAGGCTTTGGTGTAAAAAAACTTTTCCACGTTTTTTTAGTCTTCTCAGAAAGAACCCGTATTTTGGCTTTTTTATTTTTGGCTCTTTTTATTATTTTTTTGTATGTGACAATATTGTTCCTTTAGCCTACTGTCCTTAATTATTATCCTTAATTTCACTTAGGATTACGTTTGATATACTGGTAGCCTATCTTTAGCTGTCTCGCTACTCTCAAGAAATAGACCTACCGCTAATTCAGGTCACTATTCGATCGTGTTACTTGGTGTAAGCTTAAGTTGTGTTATTTACTTGCTGATTAAAATTATACGAGGTTTTCAATATTAAACTATAGCTGTAGTGCAAAATGTAGCAATGTCTAATTATTATTCTTTTTCGTTTTTTATCGTGCTTTTTGGGGCGGTGGAGACTAAAACGACGTTTTATCCCGTTTATTACGCCTTTTTTCGTTTTAGGCCTAAACATATGGTTAGCAGCTACTTGACTGGCGGTGAGGACGAGCTCATAGGCCCATAACAGACCTAGTAGCCTAGAACTGTATGTGCGGTGCACCGTACCGGTACCCTCAGAGTGCGTCGCCTTTCCCCAAAGTCGTTAGGCCTACATCTGGTCCCACAGTTGCTATAATTAGGCTATGCGATAGCAACGTGGTGTGTTCTATCGTCAGCCGCCGATCACTGCAGACACAGGAGACATTTTATCAATGTGGACCTGGATTAGGTCTATCACCAGCATGGAACCGCAGATATAGAGTAGAAAGTCTGACCTATAGAAATTACCGACATTAGTAAACAAAGTCCTACGAAGAGTGGAGGGCAGAGCATACCATAGAAAGGTACCAGTAAAATCAAAAGATCGAACTTTACCAGTAATGAACCAGGACGCGAATGGGCAATAGCATACCTGGTATGGCTATTGTTATAATAATATTGTGTTCATATTGAAAGGTATTAGTTTATTTCTCGAGCCAAAAAGCATAGGTTTTCTTTGCTCTGTTGAGTACAGAATTTTGGCTTATTGATACAAGAAACCAGAGAGTCGCAGTAATCAAGGTGACTGGAACCAATATTATATGGCAGTTATCGTTAAAAGTTCTGATGGTTGATTTGTTCCCAGTCTATTCAATAGATATCCTCGAAGTCACTATCGGGCAAAATCCTTCACTGAGTGTTTGGACGAGATCAGGCGTGCACTTTCGCTGTGCACCGAGTGTCATAGTGCGTCGTCGCTCTCCAAAGACATTGCATCTACAGTCCCAAAATAATATTGTTAATTATTATGTCACTCCAGCGCGATGAATTATATCGTCAGCTACCGACCGCTTCAAACTAACGAGTCTACTAGGAAGGACTGTGGGAATTGTCTCTCGTGTGGAACCACAAATATAGAGGAGTCAGCCTCGTCAGCAAAGGACTGCCACATATACAATGTAAATCCATCATCTGGAAAGAGACAACACCCCACGGTTAATTCCGGCTGACTGTGGGACAACACTACGTTACAACAATCACAAAAGATAATTTATCAGACAACTGATAACAAGTAACATGTATAATAGTAGACACAGTTAGCTTTCTTAATGTAATTCCACTGAGTTTGACTTGTTAATATCTTATCATTCTGAATATTATGGACCTCCATTATAGTCAAGGTTATCAGATTTTTGGCAGCAAAATTGGTATATTTTCCCCAACATTTGGGCCGGACGGTTGAAAAAGGTCATCAGATATTTTCGGGAAGCATGACCGAAAATTTTGCGCCACCCTTCGAAAATTTCTGTATCCGCTCCTGCGGCCTGAACTATACATGTTGGAGATGTCGATACGGCTCAAAAAAGGAGGAGTGACTTTACCTATATTGAATAAATTTTCGAAACGACTTACTTATTTCTGCGAAGATTGTGGAGTTTCAAATTAAACTTCGTGGAACAAAAATTATGTAGCACAACCAATTGACAATGAATTTCACTATAAATACAATGTCTATTGCTCAGTAGGCCTAAACAGAATATTCATGCGCTGTAAATAAAAATGGTCATGTAATTAAAATAAACTCAGATTTTGTTTAAAAACAAACCAGAAACCCAGACGAAGGCAAAACCCCAGATCTAGTGTAAAAACCAGCTGTGACATCACTGGTGATTTATGACTAGCACGTTAGCGCCAAATCATAGGCCCATGTAAGCCCGTACTATCGAGTACGCGACTCGCCCTCTGCTCTGGTTACCTGTATGGCTGCCCTGGCTATGCCCGGGCTACAAAAGTGTCTGGCGCCGCCACGAGTCAAGCGACTGAGAGCCGCTGCGGATTGAATTCCTTATGCTTGCTTTACAAGAAGATTTCCTTTGGCGTGTTAAGTCCAATCAATGTAATGCAATGAATTTGAAGTTGTGTTTCTCACGTATAAAGCCAACATCCGAATTGTTAAACAAAACATTCTTCTTATTTCATACTTGCAATTTACCTCTGCACGCTGTGGCATTGTGTGAATGGAATCCGCTTCTGCAGGAACATCTGTAGCTTCCAACTGTATTAGTGCATGTCGTGGATTCACGATCACAAGCATTCGTGTGGCTGCTGCGGCATTCGTCAGTGTCTGATGACACTAGGAACAATAACACCTATATTTCAGTCAGTGTAATGATATTTAAATCTACATGTATATGTGATGTTGTAATTTACTATCGGTAGAAAAATGAACACTACATTATCGTTTAATATATGGAACCATGGGTCCATGCTTCAAGAGATAATTTGACTCAGTGCGGCATTGATCACTTCTGCTCATCACACAAACTGGCTCGCAATCAACATAGTTGTATTGCCTTAGATTCTGATGCGCTTGTTATCAATCAGATGGCCTGATTGACTCTTCATACGACTGTAAGTTCAATTTATTTGCAGTTAGTAGCCTAACTTCTACTGCCCTGGCGTCGAATGCACAGGCACTAATCGATGAAACACAAAATCCAAACCGTAATCCGGCCAATATCAAGAAGATCAGCCTGTTAGACAGAGACTCAATCTCCGATAGATGATCCGTATGAAGGATAAAATGCTAGGTCTAGTAGAATTTGGAATAGGGAGTCAACATGTATAAGAATACGCCTAACTAAAAACTAGAAAGCACTCAGTGTCAACTTTTCATCCATTAAAATTTGGAAAAATTTCATATAATTATAAATGCCTATCTATAATTATGCTAAGCTGGCTTAATCTAATTTAATTTTGTTAGCCTATTTGCATGACGATTGAATGGCGTGTCGCGAAATTTGGTTTCAAGTTTAGGTGTGTCGCGCACGAAAAAAGGTTGAGAACCTCTGGCTTATGACATTGGCTTAGTGACAGGAAAACTGTTCTGACGCTACCATATTTATAATTATAGGTCGCGGCAGATGAAATATTTGACCTGCAGGTCAGATAATTATATAATTTTCACGTGACTTATTTTGACGCCAAACTCTATCTAAGATATCGATTGCAGAAAATTGTGGGCCTACGGGTGAAACTGCCATTAATGTAGGCCTATCTAGTCATAGAAGCCTAAGCACAGTAGCCTACTTAATCTAATCCTCCTCCTCCTCTGGGAGATCAAAGTTTATGGAGGCGACAAAAGGGCGCCCGGCGTATGGATGGATAGGTTTGTGGTGTGACCTTCCCATAAGAAATTATTGAACACCCGCATTGCAATGTCAGCATTTTCAGCTGTCGTCTTTAACAGAATTGCTCTACTATTTCAGTGTTGATTATAACAGTGGTCAAATCCTTTTACCGGTTTAAATTATAGCCTGTTTACAATTTTATTATGATAGCAAGTTCTTTTTGAGTTTCCGCATTGTAATGGCGCCATTTTAAGATGTCATCTTAGCAAAATTACTTGTTACTATTTGATGATAAAAACGAATGGCTTTTGATTTTAATAAATATAATTATAATTACAATAATAATTTCTTCGTGAATCTAATTCAGCAACATTGAACATCGTCCGTATCATGCGCCTCTGAGTGTTTTTTAAGGGGCACAACACAGATTTTCTAAATGTACTGTGTGAAGTGAAATTAATTAAGTATAAGAATCTTTATCCTCACCATTTTTACTGTACCATTTGTCCGTTACCATTTTGTCTGCTACCATTTTGTCCAAGTACTATTTTGTCCATTCCATTTTGACCGTACCATTTTGTTCGCTACCATTTTGGCCAAGTACCATTCTGTTCATACCATTTTGTCCATACCATTTTGTCCGTACCATTTTGTCCAATACCGTACCATTTTGTCTCAGTACCATTTTGTCCATATCATTTTGTCCGTACCATTTTGTCCGCTACCATTTTGTCTTAGAACCACGAGGATGAGTTAGTTAGGTCATTTATATATAAAAGAAATAATAAGGGACCAAGGATAGAACCCTGTGGTACTCCGTATTTAATCAGTTAGTTGAAAAGTGGAGTAGGAATAATTGCATTTGACTTGCTCAAACCGATTATTTAGGTAGTCTTTGAACCAAAGGAGGAGAGATCCTCTTGTGCCACAGTTTTGCAATTTATTTAATAAGTATTACATGGTCAGCAGTATCAAATGCTTTGGATAGGTCGAGAAATATTCCAACAGAGAACTTATTTCGATCAATGGGTTAGTTATTAATATTATATTAGGGCTGAGTATACTTGGGTCAAGAAGATCTGAGCCTGAACTATGTGATAGTTTCATCGAATGGTTAAGTAAAATCAATTCCTCAGGAGAAGTTGGATATAGAAGACAAAAGAGTCAACCAATGTGGTGACAGGTAGTCAGTATAAATGGAATCAACTGATTCCAATGGCTTAAAATTAAAAATGGATCTAATAATATTCCAGGATCTTTATATATCTCTGATTCGGAGAATTCTTCTGCATAAAAGTTCTGAATTGTTATGCTTTTTAGTGATTTAAAATGGGTGCCTGTAGGAGAGGTGTGCTCGGGGCGGTACCAGAGTTGTTTTCACCTTGATGTAGGACTATATTTCCAAGTGATCGAAGTTATAAATTTTCATTCCGACATTCATTCATGTTTCTCCTTTTGGTAGCTTGAGTGAGATCTTAGTGGCGAAGTGTGTTCTAAACTTAAAGGGCTCTTCCTGCTTAATGTGGGCTATAATAAGCAAATAGGCCAAAAATACATTATATTCAAATTATATCAGAAGACCGTTGCTAACAAAATTGCTCAATTTTTAAATTAATTACGCTGCACTTGAATAGTTGCAAATTTTTTGGTCGTTCTGAATATTATGAGCCTCCATTTTCAAGCGATCTAAAATCGTTGTATTATGGAGTTCTTGTTTGACTCAACTGGAAGTTGCCCTTTGGCGCGTAAGGTTCAGTAAGTGTAGTGCATTGAGTATGATGTTGCATTTTCTGGAGAGCGTGTAAGCAATATCCAAATCGTTACACAAAAGCTTTTCGTCATTCAAAGTTGCGTTGTCATGGCCTACCTATGCACGCTGTGTCATTGTGTCTTTGGAATCCGCTCATGCAGTAACACGTAAAGCCTCCAATCGTATTGGTGCACATTGTAGTTTCACGATCACATGCATGTATGTTCGTGCGGTTGCTGCGGCATTCGTCAATGTCTGATAACACAAGGAACAACTACACTGACATCTTAGACTTACAGCGTGCCAGGGCCTACTACGCCATGTGTGTCTGTAGGAGTCTGTAGGAGTGGTGTGCTAGCACTGCTAGGGGCGTAATCCAAAGTTCAGTTTTCACCTTGATGTAAACTTATATTCCCAAGTGACTCCAAGTTATAATTATTAATTCCGACATTTATTTTTGTTTCTCCTTATAGTAGATTGAGTGAGATCTTAGTGCAGAAGAAGTGTGTTTTAAAGGACTCTTCCTACTCAATGTATAATAAACGTATAGGCCCTATGCCTAAAGTACTTTACATACAAATTATATTAAAAGACCGTTGCTAACAAATGCTCAATTTTTAAATCCATAGGACTGCATTTGAATAGTTGCAAAAGATTTTGTCGTCCTGAATATTCACTACTATGAGCCTCCATTTTCAAGCTATGAAAAATCGTTGTATTATGTAGTTCTTTTTTGACTCAACTAGAAGTTTCCCCTTGGCGCGTAAGGTCCAATAAGTGTAATGCATTGAGTATGATGTTGCATATTCTGGTGAGCGTAGGCTATAACATCCAAATCCTTACACAAAAGCTTTTCGTCATTCAAAGTTGCGTAGTCATTCTATTATATTCTATTCTATTCCGGGATTTATAAAGCGCCTTTTACAGTACGACCTAATTAGAGGCGCTCCCAATGTGAAGATCCCCTTGGAAAAAGAAAAGTTTTAAGGAAACGCGCAGAAACAGTAGTGCTTCCAGACAAGGTCTGAGTACGACTAATAGTAGGGAGGCTATTCCACAGTAAAGGACCGATGGAAGTCATGTCCTACCTCTGCACGCTGTGGAATTGTATGTTTCGAATCCGCTTATGCAGTCACATATGTAGCCTCTAATCGTATTAGTGCATGTCGTAGATCCAGGATCACACCTGTTCGTGCGGCTGTGGTGGCATTCGTCAATGTCTGATAACACAAGGAACAACTACACTGACATCTTAGACTTAGAGCGTTCAATGTTATGAGAGATTTATTATAAATGGTTGTCTTATAGCAGATGGACAGATTAGCAACATATCGCTTCTAAACTTACCTATACACTTAGTTGACTGTTGTGGGGCAAGAAGTTATCAGAAATATTGATCTTGTCAAGTTGTCATGTTCCTGCGCCCAGGCCCGCCGACAGAAATTCCGGGCCCCTGGGCAGGGCATTCACTGGCCCTAAACTATCTTTAGGCTAAAAGCAACTAGAAACAACAAGAGTGTGGGTATACGAATGTAGCCTACACGTCTATAGGGCCTATGATTTTAATCAGTTCTTAAAAATATTATTAAGAATTAAAATTTCAACTTTATGGTAATCATGCAAATGCAACTTTTCTGGATTTAACCGCCATGGACCAAATCGTTAACAATATCCTAGTAGTTCAATTATTGTGCAATGTCATATTCGCTTGCAGGCGTTGTAAGACCATTCAGTCTGTCTTAGGGGAGAGTGCTACAAGACGCCCAGGGCGAATAAGACGCCCACCTCCTTTAAAACGGTTGAAAAGATACATTTTTGTGCTTTAGTTGTCTCATTGCATGCAGCGACATCTTTTGAACCTTCCATAACAGTAATGTTTCAGTATTCGAGATATTGACGCGATAAATCAATTTTTTAGATTTTCACCACCTTTGTGTAAGTACACATTTACGAATCTTCCTAATTTTCTCTTTAGCCTTATACAGTACCAATTCGCGCATTTCAACGTTTTTTTAGGGTTCATTTATAGTTGTTTTTATGGTTTTATCTAACTAGTAAACATTGACATTGTTACATAAAATGGCGTCAGTAGAGAGGGACTCGAAAATTACAAGAAGCCCATGAGCGTCTTGAAAACATAGATAGAATAGAGATTACAAGAAGCCCATGGGCATCATGAATGTATAGGAAGCATAGAGATTACAAGATGCCCATGAGCGTCTTTGATACTATGAGCAAATGGCCAACAATTGGTGCCTACTATGTCACCACCTTCTACTCATGAAAAACGGGGCCATGTACAAATTTATCAGTGTTTATTTAATCTAATTCACCCTTGCCCAAAACTTAAGTGAAATGGAAAGAATGCAGTACGTGTAAAGGTTGATGTCATGCAGAATGTGCAGACGAAGAGACATCCAAAGAATTCGTATGTGACTTTTGTCGATAGTCTGTGATTAAAGTGAAAATGACAAAAATGACTTACAACATGAGATTGGATTTTTGCTTCTCGGTGTTTTTAGTTGCTCTGTATCTTTAGAATCTTTTAGCTTTGGTTTGATTTGCTTTCTCTCAAACAGTTTATTGTTTTAGTCTAAAATGCATGATTGCAATGCCTCTTGTTTTTAGTCGATTTCCATTGCTCCAAGATGCCCATCCTATGGGCGTCTTGTAGTATAGGGTTCCTAAGACGCCCAGTTTGGAGGGGTCTACCTTTTTTAATTTACACAATTGATCTTATTGAATTGTGTTCTGTAGTGGCTGTCATTGCTTCATTAATGATCACTCTTTACATTAGGGTGAAACATGTACTTCTCTTGGAGCCCACACGGAAGAAAAGCACAATTTTCTTTAGCATGGGCGTCTTGGAGCACTCTCCCCTATTTCCTAACAAATAGGCTACTTTTCGGCTAATAATTTTCTTGAGCTTACTGAAAGATCCTTCAGTTTCTGCAACAGTCAAACGTCCTGATGGCAGAGTGCCAATATAAAAACCAAATCTTATCAGTTTCTATAATTTCAGTATTTTCATAAGTTTTATTTATAATGTCATCTTCTGGGATTAGGATTCTAACACCACAAAAAATATTTTCATACATTCGGTTATGTTCATCAGGCACGTTTAATCAACCGAGGTAGGCCTACGGGCTCTGACTTGCCTTGTTTTGAGAATCCGAATTTAAATACTGTGCGACTACCGTCTTCTTTGCAAACGTTCATAGGTCTATTAGCATTTTCTTTTCGTCTTTGTGCTTCAGATTTGTGTCTACATTTTATCGTTACGAGATCAATGTGTCAATTAAATTTGTTTACTTTCGGCTATGCAGTTTATGATTGAAAACGGGCAATACAAACATAGGCTATGAGGCAGCAATATCAAGCTACGTATAAAACGGCAAAATCGTAAGCTTTGTAGGCCTATTATAGGTGATTTTCACTGATTATACATGTAGGTTGGGACCGCAATCAATTTATGAAAAATATTGCTCTAATTGGCCCGTCTGAATGAAATAAACTTCCGAACTTTATAGCCTATGCCGCAGTCATCTTATTTGTCTAAGATTTAGGCCTATAATGAGTAGGGCCTAGGTTTTCGTGCAAGATTGTTTTTGTTTAGTCGCGTTATAAGTGACAATTCAATAATTATAACATTAATATAAAAAATAGTAATAATAAAAATAATAGAATAATAAAACAATAATAAAATAATAAAAAATAAAAATTAGAATCATTTTTGCCCGGACCCTCTTAAAGCTTCCGGGCCCCTGGGCATTTGCACCCCCTGCCCCCCCTCGGCGGGCCTGCATGCGCTGTAAACTTTCGTTCTTTCTGTATCAAAATTGTATGGTTTAGGGTTTAGGCTATCATATGGTTTTTGCACGGCATATAGACAAACGTCTGTTGTGAGTTTCACAGATAGTGCTAAATATAGTCTACCTGTTGGTCCTTTAGGCCTATAGGCCTATAGCTAGATTTATAGGCAGATCGCTCCAAAGATGCAAAGCTTTAGCCTAATGCCTTTTTCTAATTTCATTATGAGCACTATGCATAAATGAACCGATGCATCTGTTTTGTTAATTTTGCAACACCACAATAATTGATTTATCGTAAGATTGGAAATTCGTCAATTTTTTAATTCATGCCTACCGATTGAGTGGGAAGAAGTTTCAACAAAATTACGTTAACATATTTAAGAACAACTTCTTATGAACAGGCATAGGGAGTGAAGGCTCTTGACTATAGTTCACGGCACAAAGATGTTATATCGACATCATAAAAATTCGTGTAAGATTCGATTAGTACCGTGGTGTTCGAGAGGACCTTTTTTGTACTTACAACTTTTGGAATTTCTCTACTGCTTGATTAAGGGCGGCAGGACCACAGGGCCTAAGAGTAGAAAAATTTCACCACCGTTTTAGATCTTTTTAGATCTCTCGAAGGCCTTTGACACTGTGAACCATGAAATACTCTTGCATAAACTTGAACACTACGGAATAAGGGTACCCCTCTAAAGTGGTTCACAAATTATTTAACTAATAGATACCAATACTTTTCTCTCAATAATACCTCTTCATCTTTCTTACTTATAATATGTGGCGTCCCGCAGGGCTCTATACTCGGCCCCCTGTTATTTCTTTTGTATGTAAATGTTATCAGTAGTGGGCTTTATACGGCCTGAGGCGTAGTACTGGCGACAGCGTATGGGAGATTTTTTCACAATTGATGCGGGTGACAGCGTTTTTTAACCCCTCCACCTCGAATAACGTCATATGATCGAATTAATATTCATAGCGCTGACAGCGTACTGGCCAATGGCAGGCGAGCAATTTCATCCCACACCGACGACACTAATGTAATTAGCGATCGAGGGACGACCCCATGTTGCGCGCCGTAAACAAATGCAACCGCATTGGGAGACCGCCCGTGGCGCATATGAGTAGTTGTTTGAATATGGGTTGTGCCATCAAATACGCACACCTGAAAAAGTGACAGCTATCCGTCCAATCACATGCTTCCTCACATAGTGTAATCAATGCGGCGGCTGCTCATAATAATTGTCGACAACCAATAGCATGCATGCACAGTTCATATTATTGTGCGCCATCCAATATAAAAATTGAACGCATTTATAAATTTTCATTCTTCTTAGCATTGACGACATATTCAACAAGTGTAACCTTCTAATTCTAAAACTTATATACTAGTGAATTACATTCATATCTTAATGGATACTCCTTTGAAAACGAATTCTACGAGACGAAATATGTTTCCATCCTCAGTGAGTATTTTAAAACACCTAGTACCTTAAGAAAATAATTGAATTTTCACTCTATTACCTTTGTATGCGATTAAGAAATTATGTTTATTGATTGTGTGTGCGTGCGTGCATGCGTGTTTAATTTTTTTGGGGGATTAAGTCTTAAAATTCTTATGCCTCTCGTTTGTTGTAGACTGGCAATCATCTTTTTAAGGAATCCATCGGCAGTAGACGCTATCTAACATCCAGTGTGTACAAGGACGAAATAATGGTAGGCCTACACATACGCGAATACGATGAGGAAAATGGAAAGTCTTTCCCAACCAAGAAGGGAGCCTCTTTCAACAAGGAGGCGTGGGTGAGATTCCTCAGCCATTTCTACGAAATCGAGAGAAATGTCGATCTACTCAATTCGGGACAGGCAGTCGACTTCTACCAACACGTCGGAGGACGATACTATGTTTCGGTCAACAAGGAATTTAAGTGTGTGAATATCCGTCGTTATTTCCTTCCTCCAAACTCCACCAGAGAGCGTCCCACTCGGAGTGGCATTGCTCTACGTTTGGAAGAGTGGGATCTTCTGCTGAAGACGATTCCATTACTGCACGATCGTTTACCGGAACTGAAAAACGCGTCGTCATGTAATGGCGCATTAGATCAGTTAAACCAGATGGACTGGATTGCGTGTAACTTGTGTCACCCGTTCCAGACCAAAGTTTAAACATTTTAAACGAAGAGACTTCTTTGCGTATTATTTAGATGTAACTCGTAATTTCAGTAATGGACTCGATTGAACTCATTCTCGGCTATCAGATTAAATATTAATAAAACATTTCTCGCACTTTCTTTCAATCTTTCATTAAGTGATGGTGAAGTATGTGAGTAAGTGGTTCACGTGACCTTAGATGAACTCTCCACTCCTTAATATATTTTCTTCATTCAATACTTAAAAATTTACACCATGACACCATCATTCATTTGTTACCTAGTCTTCAACAGCGATACACATATTGACGAAATATTATGTTGCCATAGAACTCAACATGCGAAATGGATGTGTGTGGCAACTACAAGTGTCAATGTGCCATATGCAATATTAATGAAGCATCCGCACATATACGAAAAACATCCATCTTATAATATTAGGCGTTTGAAAACGGAGAATGAAAAATTCAGAAAGTCTATGACCTGTGTAACATGTAAAGACAGACAAGTTCAAACGCTACTACTTCCGTGCACTCACGTAAACATGTGTGAGCCGTGTGCAGACGAAGCTAAAGACTGTCCATCCTGCGAGAAACGCATATTAGGTACAGTTAGAATATACATAGTATAATAGGTATTAACATGCTAGCAAGTATGCTCATTTCGAAATGGATCCTACTTGGCAACATCCGTTCTCTGCAATAGTTAGTGGACCGTCGAGTTGTGGAAAAACGCAATTCACTTTGCGATTCATAAATCATAGCCTATACATTACATGGTTAAGCCTGCCATAGAAAAAATTATTTGGTGTTATGGAATATATCAAGAAATATTCGACAAGTAGCCTATAATCAAATTCAGTTTCACGAAGGATTACCTGACTTAAATATTTTTGATGGTAAGCAGAAAACGCTGTTGGTGTTGGACGATCTCATGAGTGAGACCGACGAACGCGTTACCATGTTATTAACAAAAATAAGCCATCACAGAAATGTTTCAAAACTATACCTGACGCAGAACCTTTTCTACAAAGGCAAACACACGAGAACCATCAGTCTGAACGCTCATTACTTTGTTCTATTCAAAAATGTTAGAGATTCCACACAGATATCAAACTTGGCTAGACAGATGTTTCCATCGAAGTCTAATTTCATGATAGAGGCTTTTGGAGATGCGACTATGGCACCATACGGTTATCTTTTGGTGGATCTTAAAGCGCAAACCGATGAACGATGTAGACTCAGGACGAATATTTTCCCAGGCGAGACGCACTACGTCTACGTAAGAAAGTGAATATAAGGAGATGTATTTGCAATTACCTTCATTCACATATAATGGCTTCATCGCTGGAGGATAAATTTGAAAAATTGAAACTACTCAAGGATTCTTCACCCAAAGTTCGGAAAGTGATTTTGAAAGAATGTAAATCTTATCTGCTTTGCTGTCTTTGCGAGTGTGCTCTCAATATTTTAAAAGGGAAGGTACCTTTGAAAAAAGGTCAGAAGAGTAGACTCGTTCGTTTCAAACACAAGTTAAGAAAATTGGCTTCCAAGAAAACACGAGTAAAGATTAAGAAGCGTATAGTACAGAGCGGCGGTTACATCGGTGCGTTGCTTACTCCTGTGGTTTCTTTTCTTGGATCGCTTCTAAGTAATAAAATATAGTATGGAGCACACCAAATAGATGGTTCTGGTAGAACCGCGGCAGAACGAAAAATGGAAAAAAAACATGTTGGATAAGACATTGTCTAAATTGGATACGCAGATGTACGACATTCTCCATCGAAATATTGCAGACGATGATAAAGCAAAACTATATTCCAATAGCTTGAGTCGTTATCTGAACATTGATAAACCATCCATCGTTACCAAATTCGAAACTAAAGAATCTGAAGAGGAAGTGACTGCGAGTCAGAAACCGCAAACTGTCAAGTCGAACAGCGTAGAGGCGCAAGTCTTGGAAACGGTACCTAAGAAGTGGAAAACACAAGCTTCTAGACTTTTATCCCACATGAAATCTAATCCGGACGTGTCTTGGTCCACTAAAGGTGAACTCATTTTGAAAAATGCTACTATTCCGAAAACTCATGTCGTGGATCTGGTAAACGACCTGCTCAGAAAACGCACAACATCTTCGCCTCCAATCGGGTGGATGCAACTGGCTGAAGCTTTGAAAGATTCCAACATTCCTCGCGAGTTGATAGGAAATCAAGATCGACGGAAATATATTAGCGGTACTTTGGAAGAAAGTCGCTCATTCACACCTAAAAGTAGATGCGGAAGACAACAGCTGCAGTCGAGTTGGTTACCATACTGATGGATTCCTACTTCCAACCTAAGCAGCCTGGTAGTTTCGCATGCGTATCTTCTTTTCAAAGACATCTCAATGGACAAGTTAAAACTAAAGATATTAAAAAATTTCTTTCGAAGTAGGACACTTACACACTGCATAAGCCTCTAAGACTAGTGTTTAGACGTAGGAAGACTTTCACGGTTGGATTAAACGATCTGTGGCAAGCGGACTTGGCCGATCTTTCAGTACTGTCAAAGCATAATGATAAAAATAAATATATTTTAACGTGTATAGATGTGTTTTCTAAATATGCTTGGGCAATTCCTTTGAGAACAAAGTCCGGAGCGGACTTGACCGCAGCCTTTTCATCCATTTTGAAAGATAGACAACCCGCCCATTTACAAACTGATAAGGGAACAGAGTTTCTTAATAGAAATTTTCAATCTATGTTGCAGAAAAATTCGATTCGCTTTTACACATCTGAAAATAGCGATATAAAAGCTTCCGTAGTGGAAAGATTTAACCCCACCCTTAAAACAAAAATGTCGAAATACTTTACGTATAAGAACACATATCGCTACATAGATGTTTTGCAAGATCTCGTACATTCGTACAACAACACATATCATAGAAGCATAGGAATGACACCTAGTAGTGTGTCTAGGGAAAACAAAGATGGTATTAGAACACGATTGTTTGGTGAAAAGAAAAAACCTCCAAAGTTGAAATATAGTGTTGGCGACAATGTCAGAATTGCCAAGGGACGAATAGTGTTCAAAAAGGGCTATCTTCCATCCTGGTCTGAAGAAATGTTTAAGATTCAAGCACACGTACCCACCGATCCGGTAACGTACGAACTATCCGATTTAAAAGGTGACATCATAAACGGTAAATTCTATGAAGACGAATTGCAAAGAATTTTAAAAGAAGACGACGTGTATAGCATTGAAAATGTGTTAAAGACGCGTAAGCGACGCGGCAAGATGGAATATTAGGCCCTATGTTAAGTGGAAAGGCTATGACGACAAATTTAACTCTTGGACGCAGGATATATTGTGGGGCGCGGTGGTGTAGTGGTGGCGTCGTTGCCTTCGAGACGGACGGTTCGAGGTTCGAATCCACCTGACCGCGTAAGGACCTTGGGCAAGTCCTTCACTCACAATTGCTCAGCGCTTCGGTGTGAAACTCCGATGCAGTGTCCGCTCTGCATCGGGAGCGCCTCTGAGTAGAGAGCTTGAAGGGGCGCTATAACAAGTGCGCATACAAACAATTGGACGTCTAGTAATTGTGATGCTCATTCTGTCATAGTACGCATTCGAATATGGCTCACTTTTATTTTGTACTACCAAGTAACAGCTCCATGCAGTTTTATCCCAATAATACTGTCGCTAACTTTACAACGAAATTGGAACATGCACTTTTACTATCGGGAGATTGGGAAGTTGGCTTGATCGAAATACAGTATCCTCACTCGTGGTACAGTATAGCAACTAACGAATGTGAATTTACGTATTGGCAAAATCCGAGAAGGTATTCGGACGTTTTCGCGGGACCATCCGATCGTAAGACATGGCAAATACCGGCCGGCTATTACGAAAGTATGAACGATATCGTGCAAGTTATAAATGCTTGCATAGTGGAGGCCTCTGTCGAATATTCACTTACTAAATACCCACAGTTTAAATATGACACAATAACGAAAACTATCAAGGGAGAAATAAATCTGGGTGCCACGGTAGAATTCTCAGCATCGTTGTGCTTTATTTTGGGTATACACAAAAGTCAGAATCCTATTCGAAACATCAATTATGGCAAATACGATTTTAAAGAAGTTTGGGATGAGGTTCCCAACGTGGAATGGGAATCTGAATATATCGGCGATATAAATCCAGCATTTTCAAGCATATACGTTTATTGCAACATTTTGACACATGTTCCTTTTGGCGATACGAAAGCGCCCTTACTTCGTATAGTTCACATCGAAGGAAAAAACGGAGACAATGTACATATCATGTACGAGAATGCCATATACGTACCACTTCAGCAGAAGACTTTTGACTCCATAGAAATAGATATGAGGGGCGACACCGGGAAACTGATACCATTCGAGTATGGGAAGTCGTTTGTGACACTTCATTTCAGACAGTGCAAAATATCACAGCTCGTACATTAATTCTTACAAAATATGGCTCACTTTTATCTCACATTACCAAGCAACAGCTCCATGCAGTATTATCCAAACAACACCGTAACCTATTTTACGACGAGATTGGAAAATGCCGTTTCGCTAAGCGGTGACTGGGAAGTTGGACTGATCGAAATACAGTATCCTCATACGTGGAACAATTTAGAAAGAAACGAAGGTAGAATCACGTATACGCACATGAAATATTCGGAGACTGGCGACATACTACCCGGTTCCGTGCATAGAACGACACGTTTGCCGACCGGTCACTACGAAACTGCGCTCCATCTCATCGATTCTATCAACAAATTTATTCTTCTTGTTGCTGATGAGATGGAATTGGATTCATTTCCAAAGTTTAAGTATGATCCTATAACCAATCGACTCAATGGTGATATAAACAAAGGTGCAAATATACAGTTTTCTCCAGCCATCTGTTCAATGTTGGGTGTTTCCGCGCGTCAGAATCCCATTATCAACGACGACGAGGATGATGATTACATTTTTGAGTTCATGGGTTCCAACGCTTGCGATGTAAATCGCGGATTTTCTTCGTTATACGTGTATTGCAACGTGTTGGAGCAAGTACCGGTCGGAGATACGAAAGCACCATTACTCAGAATTGTAAACGTGTCCGGCAATAGTGGCGATAGTGTACGCGTCGCTTACGAAAAATACATTTACATACCATTGCAGCAGAAGACTTTCGACTCCATCGAAGTGGATATAAGGAGCGACATTGGAAAGCCTATTCCATTCGAATACGGCAAGGCGATTGTAACACTTCACTTTAGACACTGCAAAATTCCTTACCTATTACAATGAAGAATCAATTTTGCTGTGATGCGAGCAAACTTGCATACGAAGGCTACTACATTAAACAGAGTGGTAGCGGATTGAATGTGTTTCAAGGTGCGCGCATGCAGCGTGACCATGGATTGGGAAGCCTTCTAAGTGGACTGTTTAGAAATGCTTGGCCACCGATACAGTCTGGCGCTAAATCCGTTGGGAAGCAGGTTTTGAGAACAGGGTTGCAGATTGCAAACGATGTAGCCGATGGGGAGCAGTTCATCGATGCTACAAAAAGACGAATTCCTGAAGGTATAAAAGCATTTACATCTTCCAACGATTTCAAAACACAAAGTGGTAGCGGTAGGAGGAGACGTAAAAGATCGTTGAAGAGAAATATCAAGAGAATCAAGAAAGACATATTCGGCAAAGTTTAATAATGGCATTCGTTCATCCACAATCTTGCGAATGTACGAAGAGCGAATTGGATCTGTTTAGCGTTCCTCCCACGTAGACCAGTATCGAAAGCGGTTCGTACGTAGAGTATAATCCAATAGCCACAATTTCGCAAGGAACACCTATCGAATTTAGTATTACTGGAGCGGGGCAGGACTATTTGGACTTGTCGAATACGCAACTTTACGTTAGAGCATCTATAGTGAGAGCGAATAGCGATGCGATTGATGCTGGAGATGATGTCGGTCCTATCAATCTCTTCCTACACAGCTTGTTTTCTGAAGTTGACATAACCTTAAATGATACTCTCGTTACTTCCTCGAACAACACTTATGCTTATCGCAGCTATTTGGAAACCATTCTTAGTTATGGAAGCGCCGCAAAAACCTCACAACTCACATCGGCACTCTTTTACAAGGATGTTGCAACACATATGGAAGATGCCAATCCTCACGATGCAAATATTAGGAATGATGGATTTCAAAAGCGTAGCGCGTTGACCGGAGAAGGACGCGTGGTCGATATGGTTGGTGGCATACACAGCGATCTCTTTTTCCAAGAACGCTTTCTTCCCAACGATATCAATATAAAAATCCGCCTCATAAGAAATAAAGATCCATTCTGCCTTATGTCATCGGCGCAGGGTGCAGCCTATAAGGTGAAAATCTTGGAGTGCAAGCTATACGTTAGAAAAGTAAAGTTAAGTCCCTCCGTGTTTCTAGCCCACGCCAAAGCATTGGAGATTGGTAATGTGAAATTTCCCATTCGAAGGGCGGTTTGCAAGACTTTTACGGTACCGAGGGGAAATCTGGATGCAACTCAGGAGAGTCTGTTCTCTGGACAGATACCTACCAGAATAGTTATCGGCTGTGTTGACAACGACGCCTTTAACGGAACCTATACGAAAAATCCGTTCAACTTCAAACATATGAATCTTACTCAGCTAAAAGTGTACTTGGATGGTCAGCAGCAGTCGATAAAACCGCTGGAAACTAATTTCACCAATAACCAATTTGTAAATGCATATGCTTCACTTTTATGGGCACTGGTAAATGGATGCGTGACGAAGGCAATCCGATAAGTAGAGAAGATTTTGCAGGCGGTTACGCTCTTTACGCTTTTGACTTGACTCCCGATTTGGCCAAAGGTGGACATTTTAATCTCATCAAGCCAGGAAATATTCGAGTTGACATGAAATTCGCACAGGCTTTGGATAGAACCATAAACGTCATCGCCGTTGCCGAATTTGAAAATATTCTTGAAATCGACCGATCCAGAAACGTTATTTTCGATTATACCAACTGAAGATGGAGAGTGATACGATAGAAACGATACTACGACGAGACGCAAAGTGTGCACCTTTGTTTCTGGGTGTATTTGCATGCGATCGCTCACCCACAACTTTGGATAAAAGTCGTCCTTCCTTACTAGTCTGCAATACGGACACGTACGCAGTGGCGTAACAACCATGTAACGAAGGTGGACAAAATCCACGGGCCCCCGAGGTCCCAGGGGCCCCCGAGCTGCTCACCCAAAAATAATTAATGTACTTTAATTTCTGGGACAATAGTTATAGTCGTCTTGAAGGGTAGAATATAATATTATTGTCTTTATTCTCTGCAGCGTCCAGTTTTTTTTCCACATCTCTACGGCACCTTAGCTGTTAGTTAAGAATTAGGCTAGCTGTAACAACACTGCAGAACACATAGACCTGTAAATTATAATTATCAGTCATAGGACCCGGTTTTGTGTCAGAGGTGCAGTAATTCAGACTGCAGGTCAGCATGCAGGTTTCACTAAATAGACTAGAGTATCTCCGTATTAATCTTATCTTCCCAGATAAAGAGAAGATGTGCATTTAATTTTGCAAATTAGCTTCCATCTGCCTTTTTGAACAATGGAACTAACGGGTATGTTTTTTCCTACTAGAAGAATTTGTTTGCCTTTGGTTTTAAAGCACTTAGAACATTTAGAACACCTAAGAATTAACCCTTAGAGTCACTAAATAAATTCGAGGGGCCTCGCTCTGAACTTTGCTTAGGACACTTAGAAGTGAGAACAATATTACTAGAGTCACTTTAAATTTTGATTACAGCATAAATGTTTCATTTATGAGATTTTAAATAAATGGGATGGAATGGTTTATCCCCCCGGATAGTCCATATGCCGCATAATACCGGTGTATTCCATCCGGAGGATAGATTAATTCATCCACACTCCCGGATATCTTTAAGGGGGTAGAATATTCCGTGACCGAGGCATGGGTGGATTTAGCAATTGGCTTGAGGTAAACCACCCTCCCCGCCCCTCCTGGCTGTATGTCAGCGCCTCTAATATAAGACCAGACCCGCCCGTCATGGTGGGTTGCAAGAATGCGCTACATGCCTAACCTCCTTCCCTCATTAACAGCGCACATAATTCATCCAAGGTTCCACTGTGTTTCTCCAAATAGTTATGTTCTGTCTATCTATGGTACAATTGGTACATGTATATGATTGGAGAGGGGCCGGAGTAGTAAAGACACACACACACAATACCAACCGGTTTGCCATGGAAGATTGGAGATGGGAGATTGACATGACCCTGACTTGACCCTCACCGAGCTCACTCTCCCATTCTGAAATGTTTTACCCTCATGCAGATGCAGACTAAAAGTTACAAAGTCCAACAGAATCTCCCCCAATGAGTCATCATAATTTCGACAGCCTATCCAACACAGCCAGTCCAGTAGGTACCTATTAGATACCCTTGAACATATTCTATCCATCATCGCATCAGCTGCCTTGTAAGGCGCTGTTGTATTAACAGCGTGGCCGTGTTACTATTAATAATATTATATTATTAATAATAATTACAATTTATTTTTCGCCGTAACACGGCCACGCTGTTAATACAACAGCGCCTTACAAGGCAGTTGAGCACCATAATTAACTAATTAGCACTTTATAAATATGATCTCACTCTTGATTTTTACCCAAATAGCCTAGCTTATAGCTATCTCTTTAATCCTACTCTATAATATAATTTATAGTCTCGCTAACGGGTAACCTAATTAAGGGCCCCAAGGTTTAAAATGTCCACGGGCCCCCGGCCAGGTTGTTACGCCACTGCACGTACTGCAATCCGGGAAAACATTGGGTCGTTCTTTACATAGAAAATTCTTCGTATGGAGAATACTTTGACTAATTGGGAGCAACACCAGATGCACCTTTCAGAACATTCTTACATAGACATTGCGCACGTTGGATTTTCACCGATAGACAGTTACAAAGTGTAGTTAGTCGTTTTTGCGGTCACTACTGTATACTGTATTGTTTGCATAGAGCTAGAGGTAAAAACATTAACGCCGTCACGAACATGCTAACTTTTGACACTGGTTTAAACGACTATTTGGTTCATAACTTCGTTTGCACTGCTTAATGATAATAATAAAATTTGATGAAATTTACACATGTCTTGCATTAATGTGTTTTCAAATAAGACAAACATTGAAAAGCATGTGTGTGTATGCATGTATGTGTGTGTGTTATTACAAATGCAATTGAATAAGACGAGAATTCTTTTTAAAATATTTAATATAATATTCAATGCAAAACCGATAATGACATAATGTTTGAAAACGACGCATTGGTCGATTTTTTATTTATTTTATTTGTATAAAGCGACGTATGGAAACGATTAGTTATTTGTCTCACCATAGTTACAAATTAGATGGAGCAAATGGATCGGGAAAACGTTCGTGCAAGAGAGCGGCGTTCTTCATAAAAAGATCCCAATCTTCCAACTCTGAAGCGATTCCGTATCGCGTGGGCCGTTCTTGAAAATGCCACAACATAAGAAAATCACGATGAATGTTGATATACTTGAAACGGTAAGCCGCAATACTTATAGTTGACAGTTTCATTCATTTTCAATAGTTGAGCACTTCTGTCAATTTCTTCCAAGTGCTTGCGGAGAAACAACCAACCTACTCTGTCGAACGACACTCCATTTTGAGAAGGGCGAGATTCACCATTGATGTCGCGGTATTGACGAATGTGTATCTTTCTTTGATCTTTGCAAGCGACGACAGTGAGATAGCGGTTGTTCCCAATTGACTCTTTAAAAAGTTCAGTGTACTTCTAAAAATACAAATCCGAAACTCAATATTAGAGACGGTGCGAATAATATAATTTTTTTTAAATACAAAATTCAGAATATAACATCATATACACCACTAAGTTTCTCACTTAAAACAGTCTTATTTAGTCGTTTTTGAACTGGGATCGCTTCCGAGTAGATTATGTTGAATGAGCGCTATATAAAAAGAACAATAATATAAAACATTTCACAGCTTATTAAAGATAAGGTTTCAAATGTGACACAATTGCATATTTATTGGAGAAAAAAAACTTACCGGTTTTCGTCGTTTAATACACGTGCGCCTTTTCACTTTGTTGCCCATTATATAAATTGTTAAGAAAGATATGAAGAATGTCACGTACAGATTCGCAAACGATTGAATATGTATGGGAGAGAGTAATTTTTATAACGTAAGAAGCGTAATAAAACGCGCTTGTCATTGGTTGGCTGCAATTAATAACAGCAGCTACCACATTGATTACACTATGCGAGGAAGCATGTGATTGGACGGATAGCTGTCACTTTTTCAGGTGTGCGTATTTGATGGCACAACCCATATTCAAACAACTACTCATATACACAGCGGGCGGTCTCCCAATGCAGTTGCATTCGTTTACGGCGCGCAACATGGGGTCGTCCTTCGATCGCTAATTACATTAACGTGCCGACGGTGTGGGATGAGATTGCTCGCCTGCCATTGGCCAGTACGCTGTCAGCGCTATGAATATTAATTCGATCATATGACGTCATTCGAGGTGGGGGGGGGTTAAAATACGCTGTCACCCGCACCAATTATGAAAAAAATGTCCCATACGCTGTCGCCAGTACTACGCCTCAGGCCGTATAAAGCATCCCCCATACGCTGTCGCCAGTACTACGCCTAAGGCCGTATAAAGCCCACTACTGATATCCAATCAGTGACTGACTTGAGTTTGATCATGCTTGCAGACGACACGAACATCTTTGCAACTGGTTATTGTCCTATCCTTTTGGCTGCATCGTTAAATAGTAAACTGGAAGAAATTTGTCATTGGTTCGCAGCTAACTTGCTTTCTATGAACCTACAAAAAACCTGCTTTATGGTATTTACTGGAAAATTGTTTTCTGATACTGATGTTAACATTACGATAAACGGGGTTTCTTTGAATCGAGTGCGTGAAATCAAATTTCTTGGGGTGGTGTTCTCTGATGACCTTAAATGGAAGAAACATGTAGATTTGTTAGTAAACAAGGTATCTAAAATCGTGGGCATACTCTACCGAGTTGGTCATTTTCTTGATGCCGATAACCTAAAACTGTTATACCATACTCTACTCGAGCCACACTTGACATACTGCTGTTCTGTATGGTCGTCACCATATAAATCTGGGAACGTAGACCGCATCCTAAGGCTCCAGAAAGCTGCTGTAAGAATAATGACCTATTCCAGTTACCTTTCTCATTCAAATCCCTTGTTTTATAGGCTGGGAATATTAAAAATTTTTGAATTATCTCATTTCAAAATCTTCACAACTTTTCTTCTCGGCAATATCCTCTTCGTGTCTCCTCTGTGCAATCTCCTCTTCGCGTCTCTTCTGTGCATTCTCCTCTTCGCGTCTCCTGTCTTCCATCTCATCCTGCCTCACCTCTCTTTCTAACAGATTTCGTCTTTGTCTGTCTGACTGCTCTTTAGCTTTGTCCTCCTCTTGTCTCTCATTGACAAATTCTCTCAGGTCTAGCCCCACGTAACCAAGATCCAATCCAACTTTAATCCACTGCGAATATTCGTCGGCCATCGCCAAAAGTCCAATTAATTTATAGGTGAGCTTGCGCTATGATAATTTCAGAGACACTTTAAGTTTTAGCGGTAAATGACTTTTACCTTAGACCTGACCTCTTTGTCAACCAATAACGGTCAGAGTATTCAAATCAAAAGTACGTCACACCTAATTAGTATTCAAACAGCACGCTGAACGCTGATGCACGTAAGTAAACTAATTTCTATCGCAACTAAACTTTGCAATAAAATAAATCTTAAATCTTTTAGATTAATACTCTAAAATGGTTCTAGATCCCGTAGACGAAAGCCCCCAATTTGTAACGGGAATGGGAACCACACTATGGCTCGCTAGTTAGTGGAAAATATTCCCAGATTTCGAATCTGAAATCAGGTTACCAATTTGCATACTATCTGGTTATTTGTCGCAATGTAGGTCAATGCCCTAAATGTCAGCCAATCAACAAGACAATGTTTTATATAAAAATAATATTTGAATCATGAATATTAATATATCAACATATATAATTAATGAATTCTATGTCTAGGGGTCGTGGAGATGTCAGTTTAAATACAGGCCAACTTATTTACTTAGACCAGTGCTGAATAGAATAATTTTGAGGGATATAATTCTTATATCTACCCTCCCGCGTAGAAAGTTCTTGGCTGAACTGTAGTACGAAACGGCCAATGCTTCTCGTCGTCTCTCCAGGCGCCGTTACCAATGGTTGTAGACGACTCCTTTTACACTGTGTCCACGATAAAGTAGAACCCAAAATAAATTGCCATAACTCGGTAAAAACATGTAGGATTTGTCTGAAATTTTACACACAACAACGGTGGCCATATATACATGAGAACCTAAAGCCGATTTGAAATATTCGTGAGTTTGCCAAGTTTATGAGCGTTTGAGATAGAGCACCGAAAAATGCAACTTTCCAACATGCAAACGTTAAAGTAGAACCCTAAACTTTGTTAAATATCTTGGTTAATTACAGTATTATAGGTACCAAATTTGGAGCACATGATCTTCAGTCTTTTCCATCCATACCCTGCAAAATTTATTACATTTTATTAAACGGTTACGAAGATATACCCTTTTGAAATTGGGTGGTTCAGAAACCAAGTTACCGAACAGTAAAACGCATAGCATGACGTCATTTTTCTGGTTAGCGCAGTGGATACATAGGCTGTTGTTTATAAGCGACATTTGCGGAAACAGACACACTACGAGACCTTTTTTACGTAACAGTAGCCTAGCTGGTTGTAAAAAATGTCCTCTGCGCTGAAAACCATTTTTTAATACTACTGCAATTAACCAAGATATTTCACAAAGTTTAGGGTTCTACTTTAACGTTTGCATGTTGGAAAGTTGCATTTTTCGGTGCTCTATCTCAAACGCTCATAAATTTGGCAAACTCACGAATATTTCAATTCGGCTTTAGGATCTCGTGTATATATGGCCACCGTTGTTGTGTGTAAAATTTCAGACAAATCCTACAAGTTTTGACCGAGTTATGGCACTTTATTTTGGGTTCTACTTTATCGTGGACACAGTGTAGTTCCATCGTCGATACTCTTCACCGTATCTTTCTGCTCGTAGGTAGTTATTCTTCGATGTAGCTGACTGCGAATTGAACATTAATTGTACCTTTTCAAAGTTACCGTCCAATTACCGTTCGATATAACTTTTTGTAATTTTATAGTCACTTCTCAATGTCATGAGAAGTAATGCTGGAATTCCACGTAATCCAACGAAGGTCGAATTTCAACGTCCATTACTTGTTAGTAATACGCTATTACAATCTCTCACGCTTTACGAACTTCCAGATTTTTGTCCAAACCTTAGGACACTAAACTACCTACCGGTGCCGTTGCTTTAATATCCGATCAAATAAATGTCACGGAAACCGTCCAACAACACCCAGCGAATTCTCATCGCCAATCAGCAACAATCCTCCTTAGACGGCCATTTCTCCACGTCCTCTTCTGATCTTCCTCGCGCGCAGGCGCAGCAGCCGAACTTTTTGTTGCTAGTGCTTCATCAACGTATGCCACCGCCGACCGTTACTATAGTCCGCAATGAACTTCCCCTAACAGGCCTATCTTAATATATTTTGCCCCTAAGCACTGGTTATAGCACTGGTTGACTAATTAAACAGAACAATGTAATAATTATCGCTCGAATTAATAGCTAATCATTAACTAAGGCCTATCCTTAACTTAACACGTGTAATTACTAATCAGCAATACATATATACATATATATCAAAGTAAGAACGCGGTACGTGACGTTTGGGCGACGCCGTTTGGGCGCCGTACGTTTCGGCGCGGAAGAAGTTATGTAATGAAATAGCACTTAAAACTCTTTATTTGTCCAGGAATTTTTAATTCAGCTATGTTTTGTAATGTGCATTGTTAAATTTAATGTTAACACATCATGTTACCCAAGGGAATGATTTGATGTTAAATAAAAGCATTCCACAAAGAACTGAATTACTTTCAGAAGTTCAATGTTCGATTTAATGTTCACAAACCCAATGTTTTAAAAGATTATGGTTATTAAAAGCGTTATAGAGATACAGTAATTAGTTTCAAATGTTCAACGGTCGACGTACGGTAATGCTCGAAAAGGTAATGGCTCTTTCGTATGTAATTATATCTACAAACGTCAAGGTTAGGAAGGAGGCTCTTTCGTATGTAATTATATCTACAAACGTCAATGTTTTTCTTTCGCGCCGCAACGTCCGGCGCCCAAACGGCGTCGCGCCCAAACGGCCGGCGCCGAAACGGCGGCGCCCAAACGGCCGGCGCCCAAACGGCGGCGCCTAAACGTCCTGATCCGGTAAGAACGTATGGGTGGGACCAAGGATATCGTTACAGTGTATTGCTGATGTGTGCGAGTTACTGTTGGTAGTAACGGATGTTATTATTTGAGGAATTTTGTATTTGTGTATAGCTGATGTGTGCGAGTTACTGTTGGTAGTAACGGATGTTTATTATTTGAGGAAATTTTGTATTGTGTATCGCTGATGTATGTGAGTTACTGCTGTATGAGTGCAACCGGAGTTTATAATTTGAGGATATTTGTTCTGCATATTGTCGTATGGAAGTTGTTGTTGGTAGCAACTGGAGTTTATTATTTGAGGATATTTATTCTGCATATTGTCGTATGGAAGTTGTTGTTGGTTGTAACCGGAGTTTATTATTTGAGGATATTTGTTCTGCATATTGTCGTATGGAAGTTGTTGTTGGTAGCAACTGGAGTTTATTATTTGAGGATATTTGTTCTGCATATTGTCGTATGGAAGTTGTTGTTGGTAGCAACCGGAGTTTATTACTTGAGGATATTTGTACTGTATATTGTCGTATGAGGGTCGTTGTTGGTAGCGACGGAAGATTATTGGTGTGTGACGGTTATTTACGATTGTCTGCTATAGTGTTCGTGTGTTAAATTGTTCTGCCGTTTTGGTGAATGATGATTTTGTGTGTGTTAGTTTTAGTAGATTTTTGTGAGTTTTGCTTAATGTTTAATGTTTAATGGACTTGAAAAGTGTTTAAGAGGAATTGAGTTAGGGTTCCTACTTAAGGAAAAATTCTGTGTGCACATAATTTTTGTGGGGCGAGCTGGAGAGATTGTAACGAACTATAACCTCGTCATTTTATTCGCTGATGATACGAATGTCTTTCTTTCCCACTCTTCCATAGATAAACTCTTTAAAATAACTAATGAGGAACTAACAGTAATTGCTGACTGGTTTAAAATAAACAGACTTTCATTGAACCTTGAAAAAACAAATTTTATATTATTTCACTCTATAAAGAAAATTACGTACGGTGACAACATACTCTTAATTAATAATGCCCCCATTACCCAAACAACCTCCTCTAAGTTCCTTGGAGTTATAGTTGATCAACATCTTACTTGAAAGGAACACATAATGGCGATTTCCAAAAAGATTGCAAAAAATAGTGGGGTTTTACTTAGGATTAAGCACTGCCTTCCAAAGTCCATTCTAATCAACCTATATTATTCACTCATTTTTCCATATCTCTCATATTGTAATATTTATTGGTGCTCGAATTATCCCTCACGTCTTCATCATCTGATCACATTACACAAACGAGCAATAAGAATAATCTGTGGTTCTCATTGGAGAGCTCACACTGCTCCCCTGTTTCAAAATAATAATTTGTTAACTTTACCTAAGATAAATAAATTCCAGATTTGTTTATTCATGTTTCGTTTCCATTTGCACTTATTGGCTATGTCTTTTAAACATTATTTTACTATGGGCTCTGATATTCATGGTCATTTCACCAGGCACTCGCACTCATATAGAAGTGAATTTGCTCACTTAAGAATCAAGCAGTTCTCAATTAAATATTTGGGTCCTTCGCTATGGAATGGATTGCCTGGTGACCTTACTAGTTTACTGTCTTCTCTCATTTTTTGGTTTGCTTTGGGTTTTTTGTTTTTATTTTTATTTTTCTATGTTGTTGTTTTTTGGCTTGTTGCCAAAGGTTTCTTTGTGTATGACATTGTGTGATCTTATGCCACATTGATTTCTTTTCTGGTATTATCTTTTTTTTTAAATTCCATTTTCTGTTTATATCTCTAACCTCACCATATTGACTTACATTTTACGTTCAGGGGTTATCCAGGTTAGCGGGACCTGTCCCTTTCTGGATGACCCTTTCTGAGTGTTCACCGTTCATACAATCAAGGTGTCCTACGAACATTAACTTTTATTCATGTGTAGCCTAGTATTTTTCTTTGCGGTATACCTTGGTTTTGTTTGTTTGTCTCTTGTTCTTTCTCAGAATAAACTGATTTGATTTGATTTGATTTGATTAACGAACTATAACCTCGTTACGAGGGATGGGTTTTTGGCTCTTTCTCTACGGTGGATTAGGGCAGCTGCGCAGTTTGGGCGCAGGCTGATAGTTACATTCGCTAGAGGACGTATGGAGTGTATATAAGCTTGCGCTCCGCTTGGAACGAGAGAGAAGAGAACTGAATTTGGATTACGTGAGGAGAATTGACTTTGGAACGGATCGAGAAGGTCGTCACGTGGCTTTGGAACCGGGAAAGAAGTCTTGTGCAACTGCGTAGTTAGGTTTCGATAATTTACGCTGAGTTACTAGCTTTATGGTCGAAACCACGGTGGAAGTTGAAGCACGAAAGACGGTTCTTGCAACGGAAGAAAAAGTTGTGGCAGTAGAATTCCTCTGGAGGAGTGACGGGAAAAGCCCCTCTGAAAAACGGGTAGTAATTAGAACTTTTATTCTTTTGTGAGAAAGGAATATTTAATTGTGAGCTTCTGCTTATTTAAGGACTAAAATATTGTCTGGGTTCTCGGTTGTTTCCGTGTAGAGGCTATGGTTTTTGAGAATTTCTATTATGTTGTATGAACGATACTTGTGAGTTGTGGCTACGTGTACTTGAACTCTTTAATATTAGCTTCTCTAATATTAGGTGTATGAACGATACTTGTGAGTTGCGGTTAGGCCTACCTGTACTTGAACTCTTTAATATTAGCTTCACTACTATTAGGTGTATGAATGATAGGCTACCTGAGAGTTGCGGTTACATGTCCTTGAACTATTTAGGTTAGCTTCGCGAATATTAGGCGAAGGAGTAGTGGAATTGTCTAGCACCTTAAGTGAACTATTATTAACAATTGTGGTTACTATACGAGAACTTCATTAGATAGCGATGACTTTGATATATTAACTTAGGTTAGGTATTTTTTCCTATTTAGCTTGGTGGTTCGCATTATATTGTTCTTCTGTTGCTAATTAGGCGTAGAAATTGCATAAACACGTCTGTTTCTTTGATTACATTATCATAAAGCCAATGGCTTCTTCTTCTCTAAACTTAATGATAAATGAGGGAGATTCGAACTCGGAAGAAGAGGAGGAAGGAAGGAATGTTTCTCCTGAAGAGGTCCTCGAACCTCTTTACTCCCAACTGGTGGCTCATCTTGATAAAATGAATGACGCCCTAAAAGAGTTACGGACTGAGGTGTTGGAATTGAGACAGACACTGACGGAGGTGACTGGTAGACGAGACGAGGAGCAGGAGGAAAGAAGGAAACTGGAGGAAGGGGTGGAAAGATGGGAGGAAACAAATATTAAGACGCTCACAATAGGTGCACCAACGGACCCAAATACTTCGGACTCTGGTCCGGAGGTTGTCTACCGACCAGTGACCGCGCCTAGGCCCTCGGACACCTCGCTCAACTATGATATTTTTTCCCTCAGAAGGGATTTGAACCCGAACATGGGAGCTAGACCAAAAGAAGTTGGTCTGACCGGTTCATTTGCCCCAGGTCCAACGCACCTATTAAAAAGTATGGCCACCTCTCCACGGCAACGATCGGGATTGGCGCCCCGATCGGGAGAAAGGTGGGCCTATGAGCGTTACAGCTCCACAAAGATAACTTAACAACAACTAGTTTCTCTTAGAATGTTCGTGATGATTACCTGTCGAGGTCGAAATGCATATGAAAGTCACGAATAAAACGACGACTGCAAAAGGCCTAAGCTTACAGCGCAAAAAACGGTCAGACGAAAATCTGGAGGAAATTGTCATCGGCATGTTCCCAGTAGTGAAAGGTCGATTCAAACCAAAGATATAATGTTGCATAAGCCAAAATATACATTTCTGATCTAGGGTGTTGAATCTGTTGATGGCCTAGCTCTGACAGAAAGCTCTGACACGCCATACGAATAAAAACTTATGAAGACCGTTCATGAATTGCTGCAATTCATTGGATAGTTGGCCTATGATAATGATCCGACACTTCCTTGTAAATTTATTTAAGGATTTGTATAGGCCTACTATTCGTTGACCCGCATGCATGTAAATTATGGGGGTTCTATTTTCATCCTAAGCTATTAATTATGTCTGCAGGTTTCAAACTTAACGTCATAAGGTCAAAGCAACGAATACTGAAAATAATACATCAGTTTGCTTCCAATAAATCAAACCCCATCCTATACCATTGCAGGGTAGTAAATGGAAAAGCAAATACTGAAATTTTAGCATGATAAATTGACAATTCGGACTTACTTGAGGTAGACAAAGTTTGCTGTAGTGCTGTTTCCCTAAGGCCGGAGTATAGGCCCCTACTACACGATTACACGAATGATGCTGGAAAGCATAAATAAGCTTAGTTTTCAACATCAACTGAGGGGTTTTATATCATTCGTTTACTACAGCAGGCCTACTACTAGTTCACACGAGTTGAAACGCAACAACCTGAATGCTTAATAAGATATGTGCAGTGCAGTATCACGATTAGTTAATGGCAGCCTGTTCCAGTGTGAAGGTTGCAATAGGCTGCAAGCCTACAACACAAGAAAGCACGGTATGCCCGCATCGATGTAGCCCTACTAGACCGCGGGCTATCAAGTCTCCACGAGTAGCACATCGCAAGAATCGACGACCTAGTTGGTCAGCAATGGTCGAAGATGGGAATACAAAGCGCCTAATGTGCTTTTGGGGCAGACCATCCATTGACGCTCGTCCCATGATAATGATTTTGTATGTTATTCTGTCCACGACCTGTAGCTAGCGCAGCGCGTTACGCACAATGTACAGGGTGCACCAAAAAAGTAATCCCCTAGGCTTTTTTGCCCATATATTGGCCAGACATACGAATTTTTAAATGAAACTTTTCAGTCTTCAAGGCAATTCATATCTACGTACAGTGGTCAAATTACTAAAACATATTTCAAACACAACAAAAGTTATACCACTTTTATGGAGGTCACCCACCGTTTTTTGACGATTCAAAAACGAAACGCAATTTTTAGAGGTTTTTGCCAATATCTTAACCAGAACTAAGAATTTTAAAATGAAATTTTACAGTCTTGTAGGCAATTCATATTTACACATGATGACCAGATTTCATCAAAATATTTCAAACACAACCAACGTTATACCACTTTTAGTAAGGCCACCCATCTTTTTTGACGATTCAAAAACGAAACGCAACAAAAAGCAACAAAAACACGATTTTCTTAAGTCTCGTCTCAAATAACTGCTGTCAAATGAACTTGGTAGTGCTTCACAACTTGTGTTCAATGTGCCCACCACCAAAGCCAAAACTTCTTTTGAGTCTCTTTGCGAAGTTCTTGATGGACATGTTGATTAATCTGACATATGCCGTATTTATCAATTTGATTGTCATCTTGCTACAATGTAAGTGACTTCTCAGTGACGCGCAGCTACGCGGGTACCCGGGTACCCTGTCTCTTTTCTAAATAGTACTTATCATGATCATCTGGCAATATCAAAGCTATTTGATAACAATATGATTTGAGATGACAAAAAATTGTGTTTTTGTTACTTTTTTTGTTGCGTTTCGCTTTTGAATCGTCAAAAAAACGGAGGTTGACCGCCCTAAAAGTGGTATAACTTTTGTTCTGTTTGAAATATGTTGTTGAAATTTGAACCATTGTACGTAGATATGAATTGCCTTTAAGACTGTAAAGTTTCATTTAAAAATTCAAACTTGTGGACAAGATATGGGTTAAAAACCGTAGGGGATTACTTTTTTTGGCGCACCCTGTAAGCATGTTGATAGCCTAAACTTATACGACATGCGATAATTTTGGTAGGTTAGCGACGATTCGGGCAGCTCAACTGCTCAAAAGATGGCGCAATAAAATTTCTCGAAATAAAATGCCATGTGCAACGCATTTAACCCTATAACGCACACCTGGGGTCCATCGGACCCCAGAGGTGCGATATCTTGAATATCTTTTTTGATATGAATAGTAAAAATATGAAATAATTCAAATTCCTCAACAATTCATCCCCCTACATGTACAAAAAAGTTGGGAGACTGTAGCACCCCTGGTAGATTTGAAAAAAATTGAGAAAGACACCTAGGGCATATTTAGCACACCTGGGGTCCAACGGACCCCAGGCTTCAGCATTGATAGATCCATGCTGCATCGACTATAACATAATGGGAACAGGACATACCCCCGGCCCATAACCCATGCCATTACTCCCCCATTGCCCCTCGACATTACCCACAGTGGGATATTACCCCCGCTCCGCCATTACCCCCGTCCCTGGGTTTATACTTAGATACAGTGTAGTATGTATGTATGTATGTATATATGTGTGTATGTGTATGTATGAATGTATATATTAATTAATGTATGTATTGTATATATGTATGCATGCATTCATGCATGCATGTATGCATGCATGTATGCATGTATGTTGTATATCTATATGAATATATGTATGTATGCTTGTATGAGTATGTATGTATGTATGTATGTACTTATGTATGTATGCATGTACGTATGTTTGTGTGCATGTATGTATGTTTACGAACATACACACATACATACATAGATACATGCATACTTACATACATACACACATACATGCATGCACACACACTGCACATTTGTACATACAAGCATACATAGGCTTACCTACATAGTCATATGCATACAATAGTGCCTGAATAGATTACGTACGTACACACATATATACACGCATAAATAAATACAAACAAAAACACGTACACACATACTTACAAACATACAGTATGTATACATTCATACGTACATACATACACACATTCATGCATACGTACGTACACACATACGTACATACATGCATACATAAATGCATGCATACACAGATACATATGCATGCGTAATGCATACATACATGCCTACATACACGCATACATACATGCACATACATACATGCACATACATACATACACACATACATACATGCATACATTCATACATACATGTACATACATACATACAAATGGCAACTCCTAATGTTTTTGGCTGTGCCACTGGTCAAAATTATTGAGCAAGCTAGAAATTCTCGCTAGGAAATTTTTATGAAAATCACCATTATTCACATATTTTAATTTATTTTGAGCACTTCCGGTTATGAAAAGACAAATTATTTAGCATGACAATGTAGCCCTACATTCCCTCTATGACGGGGCAGAATGTTTCTTCTTCATAATAAATGACGGATAAAATATTACAGTCGTTAACCGAAGTTGGTTGTTTCCACCCCCCCTCTTGGTACCTAGTGTATATCGGGTATAACTTTTGAACGGTATGGGGTATCATCACAAATCTTACCTCAAAATGTGTGTAAATGAACCCCCTGCAAGTAATTTTATTCCATACGAGAAATGTTTGATGGTGAGAAAACTTAACGGGGGGATACCACCGGCCCCCCTTGGCAGCCCTAGAGGGTTAATTTTCGGCCTACATATTGACCCAAACATGTTCCATGAGTGCATGTGCTATGTACAACATAAATTTAAGTCGTTCATTCCCAAGTTCTATCTAATTGATATAATTTCAACCCATGTTATCGGTGGGGTCCATTGGACCCCAGGTGTGCTAAATGCGTTGGCGCGGAAGGTGTGCGTCATAGGGTTAAATCTAATGAATTGCTTTCTAATGCTTGTCACGAAAAATATGCAACGGAAGTCATTGGCAACTCGTTATCTACTTTTTATTTAACACGATGAACTTTTGAGCTATGATAGGCTACATAGTTTGGCAATGATGGCTGATAGGTGTTCGTATAATAATTATGAGAGCTACCATTTTAGTTCCAGGGCAAAACCGCTATCGATTACTGCTAACCAGTGGTGTAGTGGGGGGGGGAACGCGGGGGAACGCCGTTCCCCTCACTTTTTTCCAGGGATAATGGAATGTTAATAATCATACTACTAATAATAATATTATTATACAGAGCGTTCCCCCACTTCATTTTTTAGAACTACACCACTGCTGCTAACCAGTCGCGTGATAGACTTACGCTTATCTTCTTCACTACCCGCCATAATTTATCGTTTATACCAACTTGAACTCGGGATTTCCCCTCAATTTTCCAAGCGGCGATAATCAAAACAGTTAATAAGAAGCGCTGCAAGTGAATTATCACATCGAGGCCAGACAGAACGATGACATAATTAACATAAACCAGAAATGAAAATATATCGAATGGGTGACTATTAGCCTATATCATGTGACTATTATCAAGGCATTAAACAAAAACTTATGTACCAGGTAATAAGCTACATGTAGATTATTTTCATCTCTGAATAAATTAAATGAGCCACAATTGCCGATTAAAGAAATTATGTGGTGAACATGATTGTGTATCGATATCACAATCATAAGTAGGTCTACACATTGGTGTTATGTGCAACTGCCGGAAAGCAATAGGATTTTCAAACACGATCTGAGGAAGAAGCTCATGTCTATGTAATAATCGAACGGCAAAGCAGCATGTTAAGGACTGCAATAATTATGAAACGGTCAGATATAGGCCTATAATAAGCATAATAGATAGGTATAATATTATTATATTTCAAATTCTTTCGCGAAGATAGAGGAAAACAGCAAGTAACACGCTCTGTTGAACCGACGTAAATAAAGTATGCAGAGACGCCTGGGACAGCATGCCTCGCAAGCTTCGCGCTGGTATCATGAGTAGGCCTAGGCCTACTATCGACGCTTAGGCATGGGCGCCCGCACATAGGGGAAATTTGAATTTTTTTTTAACTACTACTTTTGGGTTTTTAACAAATATCTTCGCATTAAAGCACTAATGATATGAACGATACAAACAGTGAAAGTCAGAAATATAAGTTTAGAAATCTCTGTAGAAAGAAGCATGCTCTTAATTTTCTGCCTTGCATTGTCAACATCTTGTTAAAAGCTGGAACAGTGACCAATGGCTGTTAACTCTCCGGCAGGCGCCCATGCAAATAGTATTTTTCTATCGATTATGGCCTACTTAATTGCAATCTCGCTGTCATGTAACCATTCACAACCGCACAAACTTAAGTATCAATACCAATGCCAAAATTAGAAATTTCTCAACAGTGCACCGTATATCGCCGTATATTCAAGAAGTTTAGAAATTATTATTACAATATAGAAGTAGTTAGAGGAATACTTGAACCTATAAAACTGACACCTATTTTTTCATTTATTCATTCATTCAATGGACTTATAATATTACAGCGCCGCTTCAGGAACCCACTTTTAATATCTACTTTTTAAATTTTTAACAAATTTCTTCGCACTAAAGAAACTATTCATATTAAAGCTGATACACAAAATGAAACTGCAAAATTTGCATTAAAAGAAACCTCATTGAAAAATACCCGTGCTCTTAATTTCCAGCTTTGGGTTTTTCAAGCTCTTGCTGCCAAAACATTTAGGCCTACGGTAACTGTGATCATCGAAATTTTTTGCCCCCCCTGCAAACATTTCTGCGGGCGCCCATGCGCTTAGGCAAATCAACTGAGAGTACAGACAATGTCTAACAGTGTCAAAAACTGCAACTGCTACCACTTCGTGTGTAACTTTATGTGAAGATCTCCTGTGCCAAGAAGAATTCAAAGAAGAAGAATTGTCAGCTTAAACGTAATTTACCTAAACTAAGAATAACTCATAACTACCGAGAAAGCAATGATCATTGGAAATAGCAATTTATCAATTCGTAGCAGCTAGACAAAATCGAAGTCATGTGACACAGACTCTACAAACCAGTAAGCAGCCCATCATGTCAACGTGTAGCCTAATACAAGGCGCTTAGACCAGTGATTCCCAACCTTTTTGGCTTACGGCCACACGGAGAAAAAAAGTCGCGGCACACGTAGCCTTAGGCCTAATAATAATAACTTAATAACCATTTTGTAAAATCTATTTCTCACTATTTTTTAATAATATTCCAATGTTAATGTTCTTATTGTCTAATAATACTCTAGTGGGTCTAGTCAGTCATCAGATCAAATTGAAACGAGACTATAAAGACGATAGGCCTAATCATACAGGCATTTCATCGTCGATTCTAAGAAGTAGGCTGTCTCCCTTGTTTACACTTGATTTCAGTTCTGGTTAAAAATATAAATTCACAAAACGGTCAAAACCACGAAGATGCAAATGGCAGAAGAATTTTTACTGCTCTTGACTGATCGAAGGATACGATTTCTGAATGAAAAGCCAAAATAGCCTGTCAACTCCCTATTCCTCTAGTTGACCTCCAGTCTCTTCGGTAGCCTTTCAATATAATTCTTCAGTAGCCTAAACTTATCCCTACTTACTTAACTGACTTTAATCTACTGGCTAGTTAAAGTTTCTATTCTACAGTCTTTCACTGTTTTACTTCAAAGACAACGACGACAGGTTAATAGTGTATTATCATCAAATCCAAACGTAAAATGATAACACAGCAGCAACACGATAATGTCTATCCTTGCATTATCACAGCAACTACAACTCTTCTCCACAAACTCTAGTCAACTCCTACTACTACTACACTTATCACAGCCTATATCGCCACTCTTCCGTCTCACGCTCCTTACTTCTCTCTATCTCTCATTCGTACGCTCAACCTGCGATCGGCTGGCTGTCTAGACACGCGCGCCAAAAACGCAGCTGGGCTGTCAAACCCACGCGTCGCTAGTGTACAATCGATCGACTGACCGCTGTAGGCCTGACTCTACATTAAATTAGCTTACATTACCTTTTTCCTTTCTTTTAAAGAGAGCTAATTGTCTTTAAAAATTAGCGAACGTACATTAATGAATATAATACACACAATTCTTACACTAATGCATCATAAAATATCTTACACTACAATCTAGATAAACAGTCAGCTACTACATTCAGCTTTCCTTTCTTATAGTTCAACAGAATGTCAAAATTTTGTAATGATAACGACCATCTGACTAACTTAGCAGATTTCGACATTGACTCAGTCAAATAAACTAAAGGATTGTGGTCAGTAAACACATTGATCTTAGAACCGATAATAATTTCTTTCAATTTGTTTAAAGCCCATATGATTGCATAGGCTTTCTTCTCAATCGTAGCCCATCTCCTCTGTGTCTCTGTCAGTTTTTGACTGATAAATGAAACGGGACGTTCTGTCCCTTCACTGTCCACTTGTGATAGAACAGCTCCTACAGCAAAATCACTGCTATCACAATACAAATTAAATGGTTGACCAACCTCAAACATATATAGAATCACATTTGATAAAACGATCTCTTTAAGTGAATCAAAAGATTTTTGCTCTATCTCAGTCCAAACAATGTTTTCAGGTCCTTTCTTGATAGTTAGATCTGTCAATGGTTTGGCAATTTCTGTGAAATTACAAATAAACTGTCGGTAAAAACCAAAAAATCCTAGCACTTGCTTCACTTGCTTCTTCGTTTCAGGGTTCTTCAAATTAATCAGGCTTTCCATCCTATCTGGATTCATCATCTTTTTCCCTGACCCTACCAGGTGACCTATGAATTTCACCTCACTCTTACCAAACACACATTTCTGCAAGTTCAATGTCACATTATGCAATCTTATTTGTTTCAAAAACAATTCCAAATGTCTTAAGTGAATGTCCCAGTTATCAGAATGTACTGCTATGTCATCCACATACGGTTCAGTGAATTGATTAATCGGTTGTAAAATCATGTTAATCGCTTTTACAAAAGTCCGTCCAGAGTTATTCATGCCAAAAGGGACACGTGTAAATTCGTACAGTCCCTTATGGGTAACAAAAGCGGTTTTCCATTGATCGCTCTTCATGACAGGACAAGTCCAGTAAGCACTGCGACAGTCCAAGACGGAAATAAACTTGGATTTCCCGACTTTGCTTAAGACATCATTGACGATCGGCATTGGATATCGACAATTTTCAGTAAAAGAATTAATGTACCTGTAGTCGCACGCTAGTCTCAAGGATCCATTCTTTTTCTTAACAATGACCAGTGGACTTGCCATTCTGCTTGACGACGGTTGAATGATGTTTTCCTTCAGCATCTCTTGTATTTGTTTCTCCACTTCTGCACGGTATATTAGTGGTATACGATAAGCGATGAACTCCTTCTCTCGAAAGTCCGGTTTCAGCACCACTTCATGTTCTACCAGTGTACATAGTCCTGGTTTGTCCGAAAATCTGTCTGCGTAACGATTCAGTACATCAAGTAACTGTTTCTGTTGTTTACTCGTTAAATGTCCAATTTGTTCATAATCCAATTGAAGTGATTTCTGCTTTGTCTCTGGACAATCTTCTTTCAGCTGTATCTCTACCACTGATCCAAATTCGTCGTCCTCTTCCACGATAAGACCACACGATAATGTTCTTGTGATGAACTTTCTCATTTTGTTGGCATGCACAATTCGTCGACCATTTTCATTCATGTCCACGAGATATGAATATTTGGATCTTCTTTGTAGGACAGTACATGGACCATGCCATCGCGAGATTAATTTATTTGTTGACGTTGGATATAATACGATGACGTTTTCCCCTATCTCGAATGCTTTATCTTTTGCTCTCTTGTTATATTGGCTGGCATACTGTTTTTGTTTCTCCTCTGCACAACTCTCAGCAAACATCAAGGCTTTCTCCATGTCTGCTCTTAAATTCTTCAAGTACTTTGCCGGTTGTACTCCAATATTCGGTGGTAAATTTATTTCTTTTGTGCAGCTTTCCTTTAGGATTGTTAATGGTCCTCTTGGCAATTTTCCATACACCAACATGTACGGTGCCACTCCGGTCGTTGCGTTAGGCACTTCTCGCAATGCCCACACGGTAAATGGAATGATTTTATGCCACTGCCTCGGATTTTCCACAATGACATGATGAACCATCTTCTTGAATGTCTGATTCCATCTCTCCACTAATCCTGCGGCCTCAGGATGTCCTGGCGAATCAAATCTAGGACAGCATCCCATCAATTTCAAAAATTCCCTCGTTAGACTGGCTGTAAAATTTGTCCCTCTGTCACTGGTAATCACAGACGGCACTCCCACATCCATGAATAGCTTCATCAAAGCCTCGCATACAGCCTTCGAAGTCAAGGACTTCAGCAAAAAGATTGTCGGCCATCTTGTACATGAGTCCACTATGCACATTTGCACAAGCAATATTTATGTCCTACTGCTGACTTCGGTTCGATTGGTCCGACCACGTCCATTGTCATTCGTCTGAAAGGAATATCTTCTCTTGGTATGGGTGTTATCGGCACTCGATCCATCACCAAACTTCGTGCTTTCAGCTGACACTTTACACATGATTTACAAAACTTCACCACATGTCGACGCATCTTTGGCCATACAAAGGACATCTTGATTCTTTCTCGTGTCTTCTCTTCTCCCAAGTGTCCACCAAATACAGACTCGTGTGCTAATTCCATCACTTGAATTCTTCTTTCTTTCGGTAGCACCAACTGATACACCACTTGATCCAACATTTGATGTTTCTTATACATCAGTCCATTAACTACACTAAACTCTGATCCTTTGTCTTCAGCTGTCTTCCACCACGACTTCAATGACTCGTCATTTCTCTGTTGCTCTTCGAATTTCTTTGCATCTTCCAATTGTCTTTCGTCATTCGTATTCTCCGTAAACAATTCTCTCATGCTCGTATCTATTTCCACATCGTTCGCCGAATATTCACTATCATTTCGTTCACATGCAGCCATCTCTTCTTCATTTTCATTGTTCTCGGATGTTATTCCTTCTTCTTCTTGAATACTGTGTTCATCTTCGCTTTCAGTGTCATCGTCTAGCAAACTTTCATTCAGCTTTTCCTCTTCTTCGTCTTCAATTTCTGTTCTCCAACTCTGTGCTCTTGTAGTCACGTGCGCTTGTACTTCTTCTTGCAATACACTGACTGGTGGAATCTCTCTCAGTTCTGCAATTATCTCCGGATGTAGCAAGACTTTTTCTTTGTTTTCTTTTCACAGTTCTGCTGGAATGCTGGCACACACCAACGTTAAATATGGCGCAATATTTATTTTCCTGTCCTTCAGATCTTCTCCTACCGTCTGACAATTCATTCTCACATCAATCTTCACTAATTTAGCTGGAATAGGCTCTCCAGCCACACATTGCAAATGTACTCTGCCGATTTCTTCGACTATCGCTCTTTTCAATAACTCCTCATTGATCACTGGTATCTCTGTACCAGAGTCAATCAATGCTTTGACTTGCACAGGATGTCCACTGTTATTATTTCCACGTATTTCTACCGTCACATGCTGCAATACAATCTTCTTCATGCTTTGACATTCCTCTTTATTTTGCGTCTCTCGGCCAATTCCTGTAATGGGAGCAAACTTTATAATTTCTCTCTGAATAGAAAACTGAGGCGTACAATTCATCACTGATTTCAATTCTGTTTCGCGGTTGTCTTGTTCTTCCATTTCATGAAGTGCATTCATGACTTGAATCTGGTTTACTCTATAATTTTCTGCGCTCCGACTAAATTTAGTTTTCATGTTTGTCGCTCCCTGTGTTACTGTACATTACTTTAACAAATGTCTGTCAGACTGACAATTATGGCAACGTTTCTTTACAAAACCTCTTTGCTCATTGCTCTCCCACTTGTGGTACGGAGTGTGCGATGTATTGCTTTCTTTTGAGTGTCCAAATGGTGGAGTTTGGTTGCAGGCTTGTCTGTCCCACGTTGTCTGTTAGTTCTCTTGCCACCACTGCTTTCCAGAGTAATTATCTTTTTTGACATCATTACTTTTCGCTTGGCTTCCAGTTTCTTTGTTCGTGCTGTTCCACTTAGGTTGCTTTGGATTATTACCCCTAGCTTCATATTTCGGCTTGTCTTGAAACATTACACCAATTCGATTGTTCACATGTATGTCTGCAAGGTCTGCAACGGTACTAGCTTCCAAACATTCTGTACCCTCTTTCGCTAAGACAAACTGTAGTGGACCTGGTGGTAAACATTCTTTCAGCTTATCCGCTATCAACAGATCAAACAGCTTCTCGTAGTTTTTGTCCACACGTCGACTTCTGACATAATAATTCAGCATATTCTTCAATCTTGCCGTGAACATCGTATATGTTTCTTCCATAGTCTTCTTGGCCTCTGCAAATCTGGATCTATATTCACGAGCTGTTAGTTTGAATTCCTTCAATAAATGCTCTCTGACGACATCATAGTTATCCAGGTCATCAAACGATAAGCGATTCAATACCGTTCTTGCCCTCGTTGTCATGAGTGGTAATAACAACTTCACCCAATACTGCTTTTCCACAGCGAAACTATTGAATGCATTTTCCACGGTCTCAAAATATAATGGCACTTCCATCATATCATACGGCATCTTCGGCAAGACATGCTTCATTGCGTCACCAATCTTCTTAATCTTGGACACCATTGTCTCACTTTCTCTGAGCCTATTTTGTTCTGACTCCTCACGACTTCTTCTATCGTCTTCGTCTCTCTTCTTCAGTCGATTCTGATCTTCTATCCTACGCAGTTCTTCTTGTTCTATCTTCTGCTGCAACAATTCTAACTGCTTTCTGCGTTCCTCCTTTTCAATAGTCATTTCTTGGAGTTGAGCTTCCTTAATAGCGAGTTTCTTTTGTTATAATTGTAACTGTTCTTCCCTTTCTCTTTCCGCTTTTTCCAGCTAATCTTTCTCGCTTTGTAGATCTTCCTGTCGAATTTCTTCTGCTCTTTCCAATTCTTGTAAACGCATCCTTTCCTTTTCTTCCTCGCGAGACCTTTTCTCTTCAATCTGTTGTCTCCGTATTTCTTCATCACTTTTCCTTGCTTTTTCATATTCTATCATCAACTACATCCTTCTTCGCTCTGCTTCGTCACGATCTATTTTCATTTGCTCTAACTGAAGCTGGAACTGTTGCTTCTGCAAATCTATCTCTTGTTGTCGTATCCTCTCTGCTTTCTCTGCTCTTTCTGCTCGTTGTTCCTCTTTCTCTTTCTCTTCTTGTTTACGCTCTTTCTCTTCATGTCTACGTTGCTCTTCTTTCTCTTTCTCCTCTTGTCTACTCATCATCATGAATTGTAGCAACGCCTCTATCGACATCGGCGCCGGAGGTTTCTCAACTGGCTTCTCTTCAGCACCACCAACCGCACCTTCTTCTTCAGCGTCTTTCGCCCAAACCTCCGCCAAAGATCTCATCAAATGTTCCCTCGACATCTGTCCGACTTCTTTTGCGTCTAGGCCTGCTTCGATTAATAATTTGACTATTCTCTCCGATGCCATCTTTTTATTAGCCGCTTGCTTTTGCTCTGTGAGTTTCTCCATCTTACTTCTTTACTTCAATTCTTATTGATCCTTTAGCAGACAAGCAAGTTTGTCCTACCTTTCAGTCGTAGAGTTGTCGTTTCTCACTGTTGTACAGATAATCGATGAATTGTTGATCCGGTTGCTTCTCCTGAGCGCACAGGAGCATCAAATAGTTTCACAGTATCCGTAGTTGCGATAAGAAATTAGCATCCGTTCCTTCGATAAGATCCCAGATATCGTTCTTTCCGTATCTCGGATGAGAATACCAGCGTGTGTAGATAAGAAAAACACGGCGTCCGTAGATAAGAAATTAGCATCCGTTCCTCCAATATGAATATCAGCGTCCGTAGAAATATCCAAACATCCGTAGAGGAATATCACAATATCCGAAGAGAAATATTACACCGTTCGTAGATTCAAATCCTTTCTACTATTCGTAGATTCGTATCCCACCGTAGTGCCACCAATTAATGTCAACTCCCTATTCCTCTAGTTGACCTCCAGTCTCTTCGGTAGCCTTTCAATATAATTCTTCAGTAGCCTAAACTTATCCCTACTGACTTAACTGACTTTAATCTACTGGCTAGTTAAAGTTTCTATTCTACAGTCTTTCACTGT
The DNA here is from genome assembly GCA_945859605.1 of Lumbricus rubellus. Lineage (NCBI taxonomy): Eukaryota > Metazoa > Annelida > Clitellata > Crassiclitellata > Lumbricidae > Lumbricus > Lumbricus rubellus. The sequence continues at coordinate 58,665,364 of OX243811.1, read as the reverse complement.
TTTACTTCAAAGACAACGACGACAGGTTAATAGTGTATTATCATCAAATCCAAACGTAAAATGATAACACAGCAGCAACACGATAATGTCTATCCTTGCATTATCACAGCAACTACAACTCTTCTCCACAAACTCTAGTCAACTCCTACTACTACTACACTTATCACAGCCTATATCGCCACTCTTCCGTCTCACGCTCCTTACTTCTCTCTATCTCTCATTCGTACGCTCAACCCGCGATCGGCTGGCTGTCTAGACACGCGCGCCAAAAACGCAGCTGGGCTGTCAAACCCACGCGTCGCTAGTGTACAATCGATCGACTGACCGCTGTAGGCCTGACTCTACATTAAATTAGCTTACATAGCCTATATCCAAACTCTTTTCAGAATATGTTGACTGATAATTTATCATTTCGTAAATCAATGAGCTGTTCGTTATCCTCGGTTGTTTTTCGCCGATTACGAAAGGGCTGATTAGGCCTACATCATTACACAGTCAAAATTGTCGATTGCAAGCATAATCTGCTTCAAGAGTCAAGTCTGTATTCTTACAGACTGTCTGCTCCAGACTATCACTTCCACGTGTGGCGAACAAGCCTCCTTATATACGTACTGTCTTAGGTCGTAGATGCATGAGTAAACACTGAACAGTAAACAGGTATGTCCGCTGATAGGGCTACACTACACAGGAAAAGAATTTTCAATAAACATAAGCGAAGTGGAAATCTCCAAAATGCGTAAACAGCAAGAGTAGGCCTACAGTGCATAGGAAAAATACCCTCAATGAGCACACGTGAAGTGAAAATTCACACAATATTATAGGTCTATGTTTTTTGGGGTCAAGTCTCAGGTGGTACCGCTGTGGTTCTATTCATTGGCCTATCTCAGCTGCTTCTCTGCATTGTATTGCATTTCAGAATTTGTTCAGAACTTTTATCGCTCTAAAGATCGTCTCGACCTTCTTTGTTCCTTCAGCATCCATGTTTCCACGTCGTGCTTTCCCTCCCGGTCGCCTTTTGTGGAATGACATCCCTTCGTCAGCTCGTTCGACGATTCTAAGTGGAGGTCTCTACTGTAACAGGTGTCCGCTGTACTGAATCTTGAGTTTTTGGCATTATGAGATTTGCGGTGCGCCCCTGTAACAGGAACTGAACAAATTCTCAAAATTAATGCAATACAATATTATTATAGCCTTCAAAGAGTAGTAGGCTGACATTATTTCAGGCAATTCCAGTCTCTCTTGCCTATCGACAATAATTTAACTAGCCTAGTAAGAGTTAGTAGGCTAGCTCTTCTCTGAAGTGGAAAGTGGATCTTTGATGCATAGGCAGTAGGTCTAAGTGGACTGCGGGTGAAGGAAGTTGAAATGTTCATTAGTAAATACTTCATCATGTTCCCGTATTAATTCCGGGTAGGCATACAGAGTGATTATTTGCTACTTTGTGTTATCCACAAAATGCTGCGGGAACTCCTGCATACTGTGAAATATTGGAATTAGTTTTATCTGCATCAATCCTCTTTCGTTCGCTTCATCTTGCAAACTTCACCAACATAATATTCGTTTTTAAACGTAGGGAGTTTAGGCCTAGGCCCACATATCACATAACCTGCGAACAGTGCTTCTCCACAGGCCTACCTATCCATGGCCTATATTTCGTTTTTTATCAATCGCGACCAACATTCGTAGCCTATACCAGCGTGCAGATAGGCCTAATAGGCATACGTCACGCTGAAATTGAATCCTTAATAGATGCTTTATTACAACAGTTTAATCGAATTGCCTGCAGCCAATAATATTCCAAACGTCTATCCGATTCAACTTTATTTTCACTCAACAGCGTCAGCCATAGCTGTCACTTTCAACCATTTCTTTGCTATCACAAATTGCGTGCGGTATTGTTCATCGTCAAAGTAGCGTGACTCCATCCCTTTTCTCGGAGTCAGATTTTAATTAGGATGATCTCATTGACAGCAGGATCTCTGCTATTTTGGCATAGGGCCTACATTGTATGAACTTAAAAGTGTGGGCTCTGTGGGGGTTATGTTTCAGCGTTCGTGAATAAGTTGCTGCTCTGAGCTTAGCTGTTGAGTGGCACTTTAGAAATTTGGAGATCACAATTACGATCAGGCTATTTATGCTCTCATTTAATAAAGACCAGTGGAAAGCATAGAGATGATTACATTGTCAGGTGTAATAGTCAGATACGACACCATCTATTTCAATACTTTTTAAAATTAATTATATAGGTACGTTATTAGAGATATCGTAAGCCGTGTAGGCCTAATTAGCAATGTTTCTTATTGCAATTGACAAATAGCCTATTATTTCATGCAAAGATCGGTGTTGGTTGGAAGTTTGTAATTATAAAACACACGCACACCTGCGATATAGGCCTATAGGCTGCACCTATCGAAGTTTTAGGTCATATATTGTACATCAAAATGTTCTCTTCTCTGAATAAAGCATTGACAAAATTGTTTCGAGTCGTGTTTTACCCTTTGCCAAAAAGACATCGGGTGAGATAGCCCAAGGGCGAATACAGAGACCTTGGACGAAGGGGGTCCAAAAATTCTTGACCTGGGTCTGGAAAAGTTTTCTTTCGTATCCGCCACAAAAGTTGATAACCTTTTTTTAGTCATCCGGTCAAACTTTAGGGAAAAGTATACCCTTGTGTTCGCCAAAAAAGTTGATGACTTTTTTGTCGTCCAGTCCTAATGTCCTCGAAATATACCGCTATACATTGTTCGAAAGCTTGTTGAAACCAAATGGGGGGCATTTCTAAATGGGGGCATGGCCGGATTGCCCCCTGGATCCGCCCCTGGAGATAGCCTATAACTACATGTAGAACATTGGTTTTATTATTGAACTGGATAAAACAATCTAGCACATAAATCCTTCTCCATGGAGTATTTCCTCTTCCCTCGTCGACAGCGTTATGCACAAAGCTTTCTATCACGTAGTCAATTAAACATCCAGTTACATAAACTGGACTAATGAATGTAGGTTTATGATTGTAGGCCATTTAGTAGTAAGCAACTTAACTGAGAGTACTTCTATTTATAATTATAAGTTCAGATCAGCATAAATTCTGGACTCATCGCATCCAGACACACCAGCGTTAAGACATTCGTAGGTATTGACGTCGGAATCAATATTCACAGCGGCTTCATCTTTTGCGGATCTACGAAATTTTCCCGCTGATTTCCTTTTACCTAAATGATTCACTTTGTTACTTGGTTTGTTCCTCGATGAATCTTCAACTTCTGATTTAAACGGATGAAGACCGAAATGCTCAGATCCATCACCTTAGACAAACAAAATGTGTCTCACTTCGATCACTGCTAAATTGATTTAACAAACGCCAAGCAAAAAGTGTTTTATTCACCAAATCTGTGAAAAAAATGAAAGATAACCTAATCTGATGCAGTATTTAAACATTGTTATAGGAACTTTAATCTCCCTCTCTTTTTGTTTAAAGAATGTGGCATCACAACGTAGGCCCTATTTCTTGTGGTTTATTTAATGAAGACCTTCCTTCCAGCTGTAAAATACTGACATCGCTTGAAAGTTAGCATGCTAGTATTTAAGACTGTTTAAGCTTACGTAGCATCATCTAGGACTGTAGGACAACGTACAAAAGCTACCAGCTATCAGCGCAAATGTCAATGATAGGAGTTATGCAAATCCTTTTTTAAAAGCCCTTTCATCATTGCTCTCCTCTGTCCGGCCGCGCCGACGATGAGGCCTTTACATGGCGTCTCCACTTTGTTTTGTCCTCGATGATATCCATTGCCATTGGAAGTTAAAGACAATTGCTTAGAGCACGCTTCATACGAGACCCTATTTCTTAGATTCCCTCAATCGAATGGTTCTTATTTTATAACTGGTGTGGTATACAGACCGCCAAGCCAGGATCTTGAAATTTTTAATAATGAATTCGGTCAACTAGTGGATTCTTTAAATTCAAAAAATAAGGACATTTTATATTGGGCGATTTTAATATCGATCTGTTGAAGGCGCAAGTGCATGCCCAGACGGATTTCTTCTCAGATATGATGTTATCTCATCATCTCTTGCCGGTTATTAATCAACCGACTAGAGTTACTGTTTCTTCATCGACCCTGATAGATAATATATACTCCAACAGACCTTTTAAAAATGTTAAATCAGTTATACTGATCTCCGACTTGTCTGATCATCTGCCAATAGTAACATGGGTGAATGCTGATCCTATACTTAGCCATATTACATCTGCACCTCCTACTACCCGTTTAATAAACGATAAATCAAAGGATCACTTTAAAACACTTTTGTCCCAAATTGACTGGAGTGAATTTATGGCTTCTTGTGCGGGAGATAATCCTGATGTTGCATAAAAGTAAGTAAGTAAGTATATTCTTTATTTCTTAAACCAGCTGCCAAACAGCACTCTGGTGAACAAGTATCACATACAAATTTAACATAAAAAACATAAAAATTATTAAAACTAAACAAACTAATTAATTAATATGTAAATAACATTCTAGTTATAAATGTCTTCCTCATTTGATTGTCTGCTCGTGGAAGTACCCGATCATGGTGTCTGGGGCGCAGGTTATAACCCGTTTGTTTCGCTGGTGGAAGCAATTCGTGGAGGACATGGCCTGGTCTTGTCAGAACCGCCGAAAACAAACTGTGATCAGTTTCTATCATCCATCACTAAGTCTGCATATAATTTAGCTTTCCCGATAATACGGACAAATGGCACTTCAAAGAACAAATTCCACAACCCCTGGATGACACCGGCACTTCTTAAATCTTGTAATACAAAATCTAAATTATATGTCAAATTTATCAAGCAGCCAACTTCTATAAAAAAAATTATTACATACCGAAACAAATTTAGAGCTCTACGTATAAAAGCTGAGAAAAATTACTATCATTCAGAATTTGCAAAATATGCGAATAATCTTTAAAAAACGTGGCAACTTATTAGAACGCTGACTAATGCAAAACCACTTGATAACGTAATTCATTGCCTAAGTATTAATGGAGAGAAAATAACTAATCCGGAATTATTAGCTGAAAAGTTTAATAGCTATTTCTCGGGTATAGCACAAGAGCTCAAAGATAAAATTCCTCTGTCCAGCAATTCCTTTGAATCATATCTAAATCCTGCCGTTTTTGGTTCTTTTGGAATACTGCCAACCTCTTGTGCTGAAATAATTGCACTTAGCCGCACTTTGAAAACAACGCATAGCCCGGGACACGATGACATTCGTCCAGACCTAGTCAATCCCATTATTGAAGTAATTGCCGAGCCTCTGGCCGCTGTTATTAACTGTTCCCTAACCTGCGAGTAGATGTCTTTTTAATTTTCTGGATGTCTTTTATTATTTCCTAAGGGGGGTGCTCGGTAGTGCAGTGGATAGCTCGGTAGTACCGTGGTTAGTAGTCTTTTATTATTTCCTGATTCCTCCTCTTCTCCTTTGGGGTATTTTATTATTTTTCCTGATGTAAAGTTAACAACTTGACTTTTTTTTAAGAAGCCTGATATTGAAGATAAATTAAGTTAAAATGGTGCTAAAGGATAATCTGGGGGTTTTTTAATTGAAGAAACAATCAGCTAATAAACCAGTTAAAACCAGTTAAAAATTAAGGTCGTAAGAATACTGCCGAAAAGTCTCTAGCTAATATATTTAGTGCGATGTGCGAATAAGCGAATATCTCGAGAAAATCGGTATTGGTTACGAAAATTATGCAACTACCGGTTGAATTGTTAAACGCAGCTCCCGTTCCCCCTCCGCCCGCAATTTGCATGTAATTCGCCCCATTTCTATACAGGTAGACGTTACCAGGAGCGGTACTACTGTTACCAAATTCTATGTACGTCGAAACGAAATAGTATCCGGCTTTACCGGGAGTGAAACGGGTCATTCCCGCACTTATAACACCATCGGTTTTGAATCTTACACTATCGAAAGTAACTCTTGTGTGAGTTTTAGCGATTAAGAATTGCCAAGTTAAAGAATGAATGCTAAGCGCGGGACCGATTGAGATAGAATCTACATACTGCTTCGTAGCTGCATCGCTGACGCTGTTGGGTTCGTGTAGCCCTGTAATGTAACCATCATGCATAAAGATGGTTGTATGCACATTTATTTGAGATGAAATATTGTTTTGCGTCGACTTAACCATCTCTAACATGATTTCATTGTTTATTCTAAAACGAAATCCATCCATCGATTGTAATGTAATAGGATTGTTTAACGAACATTGTAGTTTATTTCGTATACTACCTAAGAAAATAGTGAATTCTTTATTATCTCCTCTCAAGTCCTTACAACCCATTGAACGCAGACGATCGGAGCCAACGTTTAAGATTAGATCACCAGTCATTGTATCACCAGTCTTAGCCACCTTCGATGCAACTTGTTCATTAACGTATTTCTTATTCGTCAAATGATTATCGTTGGACGGAGAATCGTCGTGATTCGTTATCAAATCAATGGCTTGACCCCAACTTAAAGCCTCATCCATTGCTGCTGTCAAAGGTTTCGTTGTTGGTAGTCCTTTAATTTTGTGACCACCCATTTTTAAATTTCCAGTCGCGATGTTTGCTCCATCCAATCGAAGAAAACTCTCATTTATTTGACTAAGAGTAACACCTCCAGCGATTACTCTTTGTGATGAACTAACATCGGTGTGGCCAAATTTATCGACGGGCATATTATATATAATAATTTTTAATGCAGATTAGTCATCGTATACATATAATTGCATTACTTGAATCCCTAGTGGAAGATCATCATCCTTTCCCTGTACTGCAACTTTATAATATTGACACGCATCCGTAGTAGAAATATTAACAAATGTCGGAACAGCCTCTGAAGGAGTTGAAGATGTATGTAAGTGTGCAAACACTACTCCATCATTGCTAGCGTATAAATAAAAGAGAGATTCATTTACTGTTTTCAACGCAATTCTCCAAATTTTAACTGGCTCAGGACATTTAATTTGTAACCAAGGAATCATATCATCTTCACGCAAAGAACTCCAAGCTGCGTTAACATCGTCAGTGAGATTAGTGAAAGCATGGTAGGCTTTGTTTCCGGCAAAACAATCACTGGCACTAGCAACGAATCCTGTCACACTTTCATCAGCTTCCAAGGGAGGAATATATCCAACGTGGCACTTTTTCAGAGATTTGTCGACGTAATTCTTTGTAGCAGCATCTTGAGCTAAAAGAGGATCGCTTAAATCGTTGATATTATTACTATTCATTAGGATATTTTGGTAAACGTCGATTTTTCGATCGTTAGACGCTCTACCGATTCTCATTATATTTTCTGCGCCTATTTTGCATAGAAATCCATCCGTCGATTGTAATGTAATAGGATTGTTTAACGAACATTGTAGTTTATTTCGTATACTACCTAAGAAAATAGTGAATTCTTTATTTTCTCCTCTCAAGTCCTTACAACCCATTGAACGCAGACGATCGGAGCCAACGTTTAAGAACAAGTCGCCAGCCATTGTATCACCTGCCTTAGACACCTTCGAAGCATCAACGTATTTCTTATTCGTCAAATGATTATCGTTGGACGGAGAGTCATCGTGATTCGTTATCAAATCAATGGCTTGCCCCCTACTTAAAGCTTCATCCATTCCGGCTGTCGAAGTATTCGTTACTGGGAGACCTTTTATCACATGTCCATTCATTTTTAAATTTCCAGTCGGCAGATTTGCTCCATCACATCGAAGAAAATTAGCATTTATTTGACTAAGAGTTACACCTCCAGCGATTACTCTTCGTGATGTTCCTCCAAAATCGGTGTGACCAAATTTATCGACAGGCATTTTATATATAAAATAATTTTTAATGCAAGCCGTTTATAACTTCTTGGAAATTCATTCCATCGTTCATCGTCTTCTTTAAGACGTACAGACACAAATGACCACAAAATACTTCGTTATCCGGCTGTATGCGTTCGCTGTTATATAACACTGGACGGCGTAAATAGTTTATCAGTTCCAGAGGGGGAGGAAGGCCGTAACTATCGAAATATATTTTCTCATTACCGCTCTTTAAGAAAGAGCACCAGTGACTTCCCACCCCATTAGAACCATCTAGATTCAATATCCCACATTCATTCCGTCTAGGTTTCTTCGGTAGCTCGTCCCGTAAGAACACACCCCTAAAATTCGGAATATTTAGTTTCTTAGCCGCTTCGATTAGATCCACATTCGATAAAGCAATATTCGGTAGCACTACTCCACAAACATCGATTTGTTTGACGCTCATTTATTTAATATAAACATTAATTAAAAATTTTCAACGAGTAGTGACCATATGCCAAAGTATGAATTCCATCCTCCATTATTACCCGTTTATCGTCATCTGCAGATAATGCAACTTTATTAATTTCTTCTGTATAAATATCGTGATGATAAGATCTAATAACATTCATCGTTCGTTGTTGTTCTTTTTTAGTAAATAAGCAATCTTTATAATCTTCGTGAGTAATAGTTTTCTGGACAACATTCTTCTTAATACCTTTACATTTCTTGTGCTCATCTCCAGCAGCCATCTTATAAGAATACAACTTTGCTCTGAGTCCAATAAATTCTTTTATCTGTTTCCCACTAGCTTCATCCTTGAACATTCCAATAACTTTTTTATTTACTCCAACCTCAATACCAGATGGATGATCTCTCGGGTATTCACTCGTGTCGAATCGAGTCTTAATATCGCCTGCGATATCTGAGTAAAAGTCTTCAGTTTTAATTTCGTATGTCAAAGAATCTGTATCGGTAAATAATAATTTAGCTCTATTTCCGTATTTATCCTTGATGTAATTGTAATGAAATTCATACATCAACGTTTTGCTCAAGTCTAATATACACATGCCAAGATATATAGGTTTATTATAGTACAATTTAGTTTTTTTCATGTGAACGGCTATTAGATTTTCATCGAAAATAGTACATCTCTCATAATTAGGTTTAGCGGCTAGTTCAATAGCCCTCTCCTCTTGACACACTAACTCTACATCAACACGATTTTCAATGTTCTCACAAGTTTTTCCAAAGACACTGTTATTCATTAACTTGAAAAAGTCTTTCTCAAAGTCATTAGTAGCTTTCGTTCTAAGAGCTGTATTTAAATCGATATACTTTTTTAACCAATCACTTTCTTCGAATAGTACACCTCTATGCACTTTTGTTATTTTCAAACCCAAGCTCTCATACAGCTTCAGATTATCGTAATGCAGCACATACTTCTTTTTATGGTTTAAGTTTGGAATTAACTTTTTGACTTTGTTAATCTCAATGCTTTCGGGGGCTAACGGAAAATCGTTATGCAGGTCGTGTAACTCTTTAGGATATTCCAAATCAACTTCCAATATGCATGGAATACTTCTCCAATTATTTAATTCATCTTCGTTCATCCATTTGAACCCGTGAGTAGGTAAATTTTTGATCATAGCCCATCCATATAGATTATTCGCATCCAGGTAAGTAATAAATGTAGAATTTTCGTTACTATTGAAATCGCTCATATATTTATTATTCGCTTTCCCGTAACGATTTGATATTGTGCTCACTCCTCCTCTCATCCCTTGCCTAAGCATCAGAATCATATCATAATCATTCAATAACTCCAATTTCACGCCTGTCAATTTTAAAGCGGCATCCCAGGCTAAACCAGGAGATGTAAAATACCATGCAGGGTCAAGCGTATAGTTCTTCATACACACATCTCTAAAGTTTTCGAAAACATCGGCAAGTAACAGAACATCCGAAACGTTGTATAAATCGTGATATTCTCTGAATGTTTTGCATCCAAATTCCTTCCATACCGTTTTTGCATGCTCGTAGTCTTCATCGCTAATATTCGAATCATTTAGCTTAGAATAGAAAGCGGATTTTGGTGGTAGTTCGGTTTCATTAAAGGTAGTAAATGAATCGACGTAGTCATAAGGATATATGCCTTTTCTCAGCAAAAGATCGAGCTTCTTTCCAGTATATCGTTTCCCAATATTTTTACACTGGTCTTTGCTTAGGTTCCTCGATAAAGCATCAAGACTAGAAGCCATAAATTTAAAACTGTCGATAAAACGCAGTTGTCGCTTGACGGTAATCTCTTTTCCCTCTTTATTTACAAACTTATCAACAACGACCTCTCTGCTAAAAGATATATACTTTTCCTCGTTATTAGGTATGCAATTAATTTTCTCTCCATTATTACCTTTCAGTTTCTTAATGAACAGATGACAATCGTACCCGGAAAGATTATGAAACACTACAGGGAAAAACTTGGGGACTTTATAGTTTACATTACAAATGTTATGAGCAGCCCCTCTAAATTTACCGCTAAGATGACAGTGATCTCTCACTCGGTCTTCGCCCAACGTTTTTTCACAGATATGACATGTAGTAGCTGTATCAAAACACTTCTTGTCCTCTTCTGTAAATTTCATCTTTTTAGGGAATTTGAATTGATTATATATTTGTTTTATATTCTCTTCTAGTTTATCTACAAATATTTGACCAACATCATCATCTTCGCTTTCAGCTGTAAACGTCACAGGATCTTGAGAATATACACTATCGTCGAAACATTTTATGTGGTAACAAAAGGAGCTAGGAGTATGCTTTTGATATTTATTAGTGTACGACAACTCTGGATTTGGTTGGCATGTATCGATCGGTTTTACAAAAGACTCAAAATCTGCGTAGACTATAAACGGAACCCTCATAGAATTGTTATAATTTTTAAAACTTAGCATAGTTCCTGGTGGTGGCATTTCTATTTTTTGTGCGTTATGGAGTTTGCAGTACTCATTATGGTTTTTAAGCGCTCCTGTCGTTGTGAAACCATTCATACACCTTTTACAATAATACATCGAATTAGTCCGAAATCTCATCAATCTGTTAAAATTCTTGATCCAGCAATAATGTTTTTTTTCTCCATCAGATATAAGCAAAAGATCAATACTACTTTCACACTTAGACAGATAAAGCGGGTATACTTCTTTTTCATAACCGAATACATTAACATTAATATTATTATTTCTCTCGAACCTACCTATCACATTAGCATCAACAGCAACTGGAAACTCAATACCACTCCAGTTAAGTTTTTTCGATTGTTCTGTCAAAGCTTTCGTTATTTTTTCCGGATTTTTCACAACCGGATTCAAAGCTCTAGTGATACACCATTTGAAACATTCTTCATCATCGTTTTTCATATTTATGATAGCCTTTTTATTAGCTAAAAAGTCGGGAAGTGGAATGTAAGAACTACCTCTTAAGGGGGTATATTTTACCGTATTGATATCTAATTTTACAACAGCTTTAAATCTCCAATTACTTCCTTGCATCTGAAAACTAGCAATAGACTCCATGATTTTATCCTTCTTTCTGCTGTATATTTCATTCAAGTCGGTTGCTTCTAAAATAACTTCTGCCCTGGAAACGAATGGTATATCCTCAGAAGTCACTATTCCAGATTTCATATCCACGCGTTCCATAGTACAAGTAAGAACTAAATTAGTCTTTGTCTGACGATTGTTCGACAACAGATGTACTACCTGCGGTCTGACGAAATCAAGAAACGACGAGGCATCCATTCCATTAATTCCATCTATTCTATATTGCTTGGTGAATCCTTTAATAGCTGACGCTGTTTCTCGAATTTTAATTTTATCAAATATCCTGGAAACAGTTAACTTCAATGATTCCAGTTTTTCATTAACTGCTTTATTATCTCGTTCAGGTACATAACTAAGTAACCAATCCGCAAAATCATTTAATTTAGCTCTAACCCTATTTTTGTATTTTCTCTTAGGCGCTACTGGTTTGTACTTACCAGGTGTGGGTGTAAGCGTAGGAATCTTAATGTCAGGAACCGGCGAGTCGAGCAAGTGTTCAACATGGTTCATGTTTCTTAAACTACTTTTCTTTAAATCCATTTTATCTTACCACGCAAAAATATTAAAACATGTGAGATCGAAGATCCACTTATCTGTGAGATCGAAGATCCACTTATCTATCTCTCATACACTTTAATTTCGTATCTATCTCTCCAGACATTTCCGTTATGATAAGCTATTATGCCAGCACTCTGACCATGCGCCTTAGCAGCTTTATACATCGATGGATACGAGGTAACAACGCCAGTCTCTCGATCTATAATATCTACTCTTCTCGGTTGTTTCCTGATACTGCTCAACGTGTCATGTCGATATGACACAGACTTGTAGTCCGTCGGAAGAATATTCTTTTCAATCAATACAGCTATCATTTGAGGTTTGTTGAGATGCGAAGTGCCTGTAACATCGTGATGCTTGGCTAACATTCTAAGCTCTGGTAGCTTCATAATATATAAGTATTCTTTAAATCAATTTTCCATACACTACACTCATTTTCTGTCCATCCGATTGGAACTGCAGCAACCTATCTGAAATTACGACAGCATACGCTTCGGTGTCGGCTGGCACTGCTGCATTGAAAAGAGCCTTAATTTGAATATCAACGACTGAAGATTTCAAACGCTCGGATTGTTTGCTTACATCGAACACGAACAACGGGTATAATTCTTTATAATCTACAGGTGTTATATTGCTTTGGGTAATCAACTTATCCATACCATAGAATTTTTGACTAAAGGAGGACGCGTCTCTGTACGCTCTGGAGAATTGTTGATTAGGAAACGATAGGTTATGATCTACAGCTGGATATCTTTCTTGATTCATCATAACATAAATGTTCTTGAGATCGCAGTGATTAAAGAGTGCTGGATTACTTTCCTGATTACCGCTACGGTCCGTCTGAAATCCTACGATGATATATCTAGGTTTCTCCGGTGATGTTTTAACGCTCAGACGCCAACTGAAACTTGTCGACTGAGGAACTGTTATCGTATCGCATTGACGAGCTCTATACGCAACTGGCAACGTTAATTTCGATTCAATCGTCTTATACAACTGCATTCGTTCCATATCGGAAGGAATAACGTGCGGAATAAACCATGAAATTTTGTTTATCGCAACTTTTCCAGCAGCTGCAGCGTTATCTCGGAATATTGCATCATCGTCGGCTTTACGAACTAATGTCAGCGTCTGTTTGAAGCCGTAAATAATCTTGTCGTAATCATCGCAAAACCCGAAAATATGCTTCAACGGAACAATAAAGCTGAACATTCCTTTAGTGTTTGGTTTGCGAATGAGAAAGCTTTGTCTAGTGGCAAATCCGGGGTTGTCCGCAATAACAGCAGTCGCTGCAGTGTCTTTATACCACAGCTGATTTAAGCCTTGAGTCAGCTGAAAATCGTTTGGATACGTAAGTAAACCGAGCATCGTTGTAGCTTGACCCGGATGAAATAGCGTTTCGATTTCTTGATTAGATAACTGATAGGATATTTGACTGAATAGATACATAAGCCCATTATTCGTAAGAGCGACTAAATCAGCATTAACGTATGCGGTGTCATCGGCTTTAATTAGTCTTCCGTCGAATTGCAGATATGACTCTGCTGGGTGACTGTATAAGTCTTGTAATTCAATATTTATTCTTATTTCACCAGAACTGTTAAGGTTAGTTCTCGCTACAGGTTCGTACTCGTGCCATTCGTATCGCTCGATACCTTCATCGATCAATGGTTGCTCTGTGAATCTTAGAATATCGGATTGCATTTTATTATACATATATTTTTAAATAAGAAAATAAATTTTTAGACCTAAATAAGAAAATAAATTTTTACACCTAAATAAGAAAATAAACTTAAGCAAAATAAATTTAAACTGCCATTTTCAAACCACCTCCGTTTAAACGTTTTACGAGATCCTGAATTCTAATAGCTCCTCCCGTCATTTCTGGATTCGATCCTAGTAATCTAGCTAGAATGACTTTAGTTTCCTGAGTTATCGGCTGCTGAACGGGAGCTTTAGGGAGAATCTTATTGAGTAATCGTTTTCCAACGTCGATAGCCTTATCCTTAGCAACACCTCCAATCTCTTTGACAGCTGTGCTCGCAATTTGTTTGGCTGCATTCGATGTCAGTAGTCTCTTGAGAAATCCTGCAATGGAATCGAATATTCCTGCTCCACCGACAACGTGTACTTTTTTATAACTTCTTCTCACAACGACCAGCATTTCTATATCATCAATTTTTAAATTAGATCATCAATTTTTAAATTAGATCATCAATTTTTAAATTAGATCATCAATTTTTAAATTAGATCATCAATTTTTTATATTCATCTTTGGATATCACTCCCTGTCTCAGTAACTCATCCGTCATACCTACAATTTCATTTCTTACTCCTGTATTTCCCGCTTTGTAGCTATATATTCGCAACTCTAATTGTTTTACTAATTCGTTAGGATCTGAAGGAATGGTAATTATTCCGCTTCCTGTTTTACCTCTTAACTTTATGTAATCGTCCCATATGGGTTTTATTATCTTTGCATATTTTACACTTCTAGACGATTTAGGTTTGTTTGGTTTATTTGGCTGACTCATGGCATTCGTTTTAATTAGAATCTCGGCGTATTCTTTGAGATCACGATTATCATAAATTGAACTGTTTGGACTAGCTAACGTTAACAATTCCCATAATCCTGGAGTTCCTTGAAAAGTTGTGGTTCCAACTGTAATATCATTTCCTTGGATTGAGGCTTCGCTGTCACCGATGTAGAATTTTCCATCTCTTGATCTTAATCCGAATGTTGTGTCCACAAGTCTTTTATCAGAAGCATATTTTTTAAGGTATTCAACTGCAATATTTCCTAATTCTAACCTTCTAATGTCTTCTACTGGGTCATCGTCATCGTACGCCTCTATAGACGGATACTGGGGAAATTGAATAGTTTTCAACGAATCTGGAAGTGATTTTAGAGCGAGTGATGTTGCTGCAGAGTTATCTTTTATTGTCGACAGCAAAGCGTTTTGTTCTTTTGAAATTGCTGATTGAGAGTCGACTATTGGTTTGTAGATTTTCGTTAATTCTCGTTGAAGTCCAAGATCGTCTATTCTCTCTGAGAGAAAGTTTTGTTTAATATTTTTTTTCGTTTTTAAAAACTCTTCGATAATAAAATCTCTTTTTGCAGGATCGCTAATTTTCAGTAGCGACATTTTTTATTATAATGTTTAAAACGTAACGTAAAACGTAAACGTAAAACATAACGTAAAACGTACAATTTATGCATCGTAGTAATTAACATAACATATGGAGTCTTTTTCGTTTATAGTAACTGGTGAATCGGAGTTGTTTTGTATTGTAATTATTATATCCTCTGCGTCCTCTAGGACAGTACCATCTTGAAGACTCAGTCTGAGTTGTTTCAACTTCTGTCTAAGAGAGACTAGACACATTCCACTGGTCATTCGGACTCCAAGGCCTACTTCTACTGTAATATTTGTCTTTGGTTCAATCATTATCGCTTGCTGAGCAAAAATCTCATATCTGTCGCCTGCTCGTTGTCTTGCAGGAGCGTGAGTGACCACTTTAGGCATCCAAATTATCGGACTCACACGAGGCTTCCGTTTGGTGATAAATTTGTGTATTGGGTGACCGTATCCAGACATTTATATAAGTGGTTTTTTAAAGTAACATTCCAAGAATAGGAATATTTTTAAATGGTGAATTGGGACCAAGTATAAGACCTTCACCGCTGATATATCCTGCTCCTCTTTTCATAAACAAACCAGAACCCGTTATTGAAGTACCCTTTTTCCACGGAGATAGAAAAAGACCTTCGCCAGCAGGCCTTATCTTACAGCATATTCCTCCTTTCTTAACGTAGAGCACGCCAGATCCACTTACCGGGTGTGAGATCGAAGATCCACTTATCGGGTGTGAGATCGAAGATCCACTAATTTTATCGACAATTTTGGAACCAGCTGCAGAACCCAATCCTGTTAAGGCTCCTGTGGCTAAACTCGGAAGAACACTAGACAGTAGAAACTTTCCGGCTGTTGCTAAGAACGGTAGAATAGCGCCAATAAATCCGCCTTCGACTCTCGCATTGTCTTCTAATTGCTTTTTACCCATTTTAATTGTCAAACCAGTTCCATTCTGATACGCTTTCGTTATCTTGTTAATTTGCCTCTGGTTTAGAGCTAACACATGCTCACCAGTTATGTCTCCATGAGAAAGTCTTATACTCACTCCAGTTCCTACTTGAACAGCTCGCTTAATCTTCTCTTTTTGCCCTTCAGAAATATTAACTTTGACCTTAGCGTAAGCGCTCATCTTATATTAAATATAAACTTTAAATTAAACCTCTCTTATGTGAAATCGTATCGACAATTCCTCACCTCTTAAATTAATTAGTTTTCCATTTTGGTCTATTAGTTTTGTTTCCATCGATGAAATAGAGTATAGCGTTATTGGAAGATACACGAGATTATGAGGAGATTCGATTATCTTGTAACCAGGCCCGACCGATGGAAAGAAAGAATAAATTATGTTCTCCGTAGTTCCGTTGGCATACGATGATCCTATTACATCACTCGTAACTCGTAAACTATTCACGCTGTTTATATCGACTATGTGCTCGGATTCGTTATATCCTTCGGAGTATACACGACTCTGAAATCCTAGAACCGTACTAATTGAATTTGGTACTGTAAAATCAACTTTATAGTTCTCATCAATTTCCAAAACAGCCTTCAAAGTATTGTTATTTGGTTGCAACTTTATACATTGTCCATGACCTTCTTCTTTTAGAATTCTCTGTATGTATTCGTTTAAGTCATCGATTTCATAGCAACCGGTTGGAATGTCTAAATCTTCCCACGTTACACCGTTATCTGACGAATATACGAATTTATTATTTGTTTCGTCTATATTGGGAAAACTGTAGTAAGTTTCAAGATTAACAAGGGCCATTTCATACTTCTTACTTTTGTCCAGTTCGATTAGTGGATTAAATTTCGTTCGAATTCGTGTGCTCCTTTCGCTCAACAAAATGCAAAAGGATTCTTTAGCCTCTGTGTTGCGTGCAATCGTTTGAGTAGTAGATAAAATTTCGTCAAGAAGGGTTTCCATTTTAGATAGCTATTTTTAAACCTAGAATATAAAATCTTAAATTTTGTTATCATTTTATTATTGCTTTTATTTAATGTAAAATGTATCTAATCCACTTCTATACCTACCCTTATTTGTTTTACTAGTAAGGTCTATAACCACAAAACCATGCGTTTCATCCCACGCAGTTTTGCATAGTTTTCGAAATTCTTCAATAGTCATATCATCTACGCCTATATGATCGCTGTATATATGATTAATATTTTTGAGGTCTTGAGGGAATAGACATATAAAGTTAGCATTCTCTCTTATAGTTTGTCTAGGTAGCTTGAAATAATTTTGTGCTAGGTAAAAGCAGTCTACATTACTATGCCTACCTCTTATATAATACGATTCGCATTTATTTTGTCGCTCTAACTGTAAATCATCAAAAATCATGAGATTCTTCTTATCTCGACTTAAGTCTCGTGGATCTGGAACATCTTCAGAGGTTTCAAAGAACTTGCATTCTATATCCGATTTTTTGGCCATGTTTTTAGACATCTCCTCGACTACGGCGGTCGGTGATACATTTAATTTCATTATCTCATCGCGATTATCAAAAAGTCTTATAATTGCTTCCTTTGGTAATTTCTCTTCGAATGCTTTCTTAAGTATCTTATATTCTGATTGAAATAAACTTTTGCCAAAGATTTGCAAGTTATCATAGTCTTACCAACCAGGTCTCAGTAATAAATTAAGTAGTAAAATCGTTTTACCACATTGAGACTTACCTACGATCAAACCTCTGATGCTTCTTGGTAGGAGAGGACTGTTAAAGCGTTTAGATGTATCTTCATTCCACGATAGGTCTTGGACTTCCATTTTAATTATATTATATTAAAATGGAGCACAGCTCGTATTGCGTAAAATGTAAGCGACAAACTGAGTGTAGAGATATTCAACGAGTTGTCAGTAAGAATGGCAAACCTATGCTTAGATGTGTATGCGTTGAATGTGGCGCTAGAAAAACTCAGTTTACTAAAATGTCTACTACAGGTGGAGATTTAGTCTCAGCTCTCAATTCTGCTACTTCTAATATTAAACTTCCATGGGCAAAGTACCCGGGTGAAATGCATCTTCCAGGACATTCTTTCACGGGTCCAGGTACTCGATTGGATTTGAGATTGAATCCTGATGGAACACCAAAAGATTGGAGTAAACCAGTAGATAGGGTTGATGCAGCAGCCTATCGTCATGACCTGGCTTATGCTAAACATACTGATACAGCAGGGAGAAACGTCGCTGACAGAGCTATGATAGATGAATTAAATAATATACCTAATCCTTCTTTCCGCGAACGAATTGAAAGATCTATAGTTAAACCAATTTTATCAACGAAAACCCATTTTGGAATGGGGTTGAAAAAAAAACTCTGAGATGGACAGACCAACTTGCTGACGAATTGCATAAACCTATAGTCAGGAAGTTCAGGAAGCGAGTTGTTTATGTTCAGGGAGTGGACAAAGTTTGGGCAGCAGACTTGATTGACATGCAGGCTTATGCTAAATTTAATTCTGGTGTGAAATATTTGTTAAGCGTCATTGATATATTCTCCAAGTATGCATTTATTCAACCGTTAAAAGATAAGCGCGGAGAATCTGTGGCAGATGCTTTCGTTAAAATATTTAATACGAGCAAAAGAAGGGGTGAAAAACTTTGGGTCGATAAGGGATCTGAATTCTATAATAAACAGGTAAAATCATTAGGTATGCAGTTGTACTCAACTGAGAATGAAGAGAAATCTTGTATCGTAGAAAGATTTAATAGAACAGTAAAAGAGAAGATGTTTAAATATTTTACAGCAAATTCAACTCAGAGATATATCGATGTTTTAGATAATATGGTTAATTTATACAACAACACAAGACATTCTTCCATTAAAATGACTCCTGTTAAAGCGAGTGTTAAAGCAAACGAATGGGTTGTGTGGACGAATTTATACGGCGACGCTGTACCTGAAACTGTTAAACCTAAATTTTCGGTAGGAGATAAAGTAAGAATTTCTAAGAAGAAAAAGACATTTGAGAAAGGCTACATGCAGAATTGGACACAGGAGGTTTTTACAATAACACAAATTCAGTACACAGACCCTATAACCTATAAAATATCTGACTATCATGGAGAAGAAATAAAAGGGACATTTTATGAAGCTGAGTTACAATCGACAACGCAAGATACATTTAAAATAGAAAAGATTATAAGAAAACGTGGTAATCGTTCATTGGTGAAATGGTTAGGCTATGATGATTCATTCAATTCATGGGTTGACAATAAGGATTTGATAAGTATTATACCAAAATTATAAGAAGTCTTCTTGCTGAAAAAAAAGTTTAAAAAAAAAAAAAAAAAAAAAAAAAGTTTAAAAAAAAAAAAAAAAAAAAAAAAAAAAAATCATCAACTTTTTTCACGGAGACTTTTTGGTCATCAACTTTTTGGGGGCGGTCAAAATTTTTCTTCCCTCCGACCACTCCTTCGTCCTTCGTCTCCCAAACTGTTCGATCAGGTTTCCGCCTATGCTGTAATAACATTAACAGATTATGAAGCACGTTTTAATAACATTCGCAAGATAATAAGTTCTACTGTCATACGCATGCGCGCGGTGCTATATGAATGCGTCTGCGTGATCTGCTTGTGACCTAGATAAATTATCATCGATGATAGATTATCTAGGTCAAGTCTGACGCATGCGCGCGGTGTTCCAATGGTAGGTCTATAGTTTACAATCTATCATGGATGATAGTTTATCTAGGTCAAATGAACGCGCATGCGCGCGGTGCTATATGAATGCGTCTGCGTGATCTGCTTGTGACCTAGATAAATTATCATCGATGATAGATTAATCAGGTCAAGTCTGACGCATGCGCGCGGTGTTCCAATGGTAGGTCTATAGTTTACAATCTATCATGGATGATAGTTTATCTAGGCCAAGTCAGGCGCATGCGCGCGGTGCTATATGAATGCTCCTGCGTGATCTGCTTGTGACCTAGATAATCTATCATCGATGATAGATTAATCAGGTCAAGTCTGACGCATGCGCGCGGTGTTCCAATGGTAGGTCTATAGTTTACAATCTATCATGGATGATAGTTTATCTAGGTCAAGTCAGGCGCATGCGCGCGGTGCTATATGAATGCTCCTGCGTGATCTGCTTGTGACCTAGATAATCTATCATCGATGATAGATTAATCAGGTCAAGTCTGACGCATGCGCGCGGTGCTATATGAATGCGTTTGCTGAACTGCGTCATTGCAATCGATTTTCGCCTTGGCGATGACAATAATATAATCACCTCCTCCATCGCTACAAGTCCTACAAATTTACAATTAGGCCTACCATGGTTCTTATGATTCTGATCTAAACAACAACCATTTCTACTAATTTTAATACGTTAGGCTATGTGAAGACAAGTATCCAATTAGATTAAGGATTATACGAAATCATCGAATCCCTTCTTTGTTCTTCTTCAACCTCCATTAATTAACTGTAAAAATTGTCGTCTTGAGCTTCCGAGAAACATCCTCAAGAAACCGCCGAAGCGACAAAGACCTCATGGAAGACCAACGGCTGAATCCCGAGATAGTAAATTTTTCGGGACTCGATTCTTCCTCAGATAGGCTACGAACAAATGTTGAAGAATACAATCACTTTATTCTAAATCATGATAATGACTTTCCAATGAATTTAGACAACCCTTCATATCCGATTGAATTGGTGTATTTTGCTTCGTTAAAAGAGTTATACAGGAAGAAACTACGGCTACAGCACTACGCTAAGTTTTAGCATATCAGAGAGGTAGTGTTTACATTCACGCACGTAATTTTACACCCCTCTTAAGACATTTTATTTTATAGAATTTGGTCTGAACTATAAAACGACACAACGATACCTTCTGTTTACCATGCTCATACGCGTGTATCCTAGCTTGATAATATGTAAACTATCATGTTCCTCGAATCAATGTTTTTTCGTCAAAATTATTATCACACGCGGTATCTATTGCTAGGTAGATTGTATCGTTTGAAAACTTAGCCATAGGCCTATCCTTAACGAAGTCAACCATTTTAAACCGATTTAAAACAACAACTAATTTTCGTAAAATCAAAAAAATTTAGCCTACAACAGACAATGCTCTATAGCCTACTCACCTGTATAGAACGACGCCCTTACAACGAATACGTATCTTCAAGGTGTATGTATCCAGGTGTTTCATGGTAGCCACGTCAGCCAACGGCTGCGTGCTTCGCTGACTCATAGTCCTGACCTAGCCGTGCTGTCGTGATCGAGGCCGCTCCCAGCTAGGTTGTTGTGTCGTGATCGAGACATCTGCTGCTTTGTTGCTTTGTTGCTTGGTTGCTGCATGAGCGCTCATGCATACAAGGCCTGCTCGCATGTAATAGACCCTATAGAATAGCTTATACAAAAGACTAAGACTTTTTACTGGTTAGAAAAGACCTCGACTTTTATCTGGTTTCTAGCGCTAATTAAGCTTATTGTTTCTTCAATATCAGATTTCTTAAAAGGTAGCTAAGTAATTAATTATGCATCAGGAAAAATAATAAAATACCCCCAAAGGAGAAGAGGAGGAATCAGGGGGGAAATAATAAAAGACTACTAACCACGGTACTACCGAGCTATCCACTGCACTACCGAGCACCCCCCTCAGGAAATAATAAAAGACATCCAGAAAATTAAAAAGACATCTACTCCTGCGGCAGTGTACCACTGTCCTTAAAAATTGCAAAGGTTACACCTATCTTTAAGCAGGGACAGAAAGACCGCATAGTTAATTTCAGACCAATATCCATTCTTCCGTATTTCTCCAAACTATTTGAAAAAATAATGTATATTAGATTATATGATTATAGGCTATGTTGAAAAAATACTCTGTATATATCACAGCACGGATTTCAGCCAGGACATTCTACTGCAATGTCACTATTACACATTCAAGATAGTATATCCGCAGTTATAGACCGCAATGAGTTTGCTATAGGAGTCTTCGTCGACGTAGCTAAGGTTTTCGACACGATAGATCATGCCATATTATTTAAAAAACTTGAAAATATAGGAATACGTGGTATTGCTCTAGAATGGTTTATGAGCTACTTTCAAGATCGTAAGCAACAAGTCATCTGCAATTGTGCTCTCTCACAGTTAAGATTAATTAAATATGGAGTTTCTCAGGGATCAATTCTTGGACCCCTACTCTTTTTAATATATATAAATGATCTTCCTAACGCCTCAGCCATTCTACAATTTGAAATTTTCGCTGACGACACAAATATATTTATTTCTAATAAGTCCTATAACGAGCTGTTTTATCTCATGAATCAAGAACTAGCTAAAGTTACTGACTGGTTTTATGCTAATAAACTATCTCTAAATTTGACTAAAACTAATTTTATTCTATTTTGCTCTCATCGAAAAAAGATCCCATCTACAATCAACGACATTGTTGTTAACGGAATCTCTATCCCTGTTCTTAATATTCAACAGATTAGGAAAATGCAAACTAGCGAATTTGTGTTTAAATATTTTCATAATCAATTGCCTAGGGTCTTCAATAACTATTTTACTGCTACGTCCATCCTAAACCCCTATCCCGTGCGTTCTGCTGCAAATATAAGAGTACCTTTTGCTAGGACTAATTCTAGAATGTTCTCGTTAAAATGCTCTGGTCCCCGCACTTGGAACGATATACCCATCACCATACGTAATTTAACTAATATCTCGCTCTTTAAGACAAGACTTCGATCCCATCTTGTCACATAGGTTGTTGTCTACTATGTCTAGTGCTCGTTTGTCAACTTAGATTAACTTTAGTTAACTAGTTAAGTATTAATGCACACTTGTGTTTCAATCCTACGTTTGCCATAATTTATTTCGTTGTTACAGGTGGCCCACTAGCGGAACCTAGGTTCCTTAGGGTCATGTCCTTTTGATCCCTTGTAGGTAGTTTGCTTTAAACTGTACTTGTTTTTTTCTCGATATCGATGCTGTTACTTGGACTTCAATAAAATTTATGGTTATGGTTATGGTTATATCCATGTTCCTTTCTTCCAGATCTTCTCTTATGTTGTCCATCCAAGTTTTCTCTGGCGCCCTCTGCTTCTCCCTCCCTCCACGTTGCCGTGCAGGGCCGCAGCTGGTAATCTTCTGTCATCCATCCTTGATACGTGTCCAAACCACGTGAGTTTTCTCTTCCTGATCTTGTCCACTAGCCTATTGTTTCCTCCGCTCCCAGTTCCTCTCTGGTCTTCTCATTTCTGATCCTTTCCTTCTACATCTGCCCAATATTCCCCGCAGACAACTCATTTAAGCCACCAGCTGACCAGCAGTCTTCTTTCGTCCTCCTTGCGCAAGCACCAGCACTCCGATCCATAAAGCTGTACTGGCACTACCAGGGCTCCATACAGTCTTTAAATTTGCTAAGACCATACAATTCTTTGAAAGAGGGCTTTTAGCCAATAGATGCTATTTTGGTCAAAATAAGTTCTTAAACTTGCATGCACAAAAGTCAGAAAATCAGTTCATACCAAAAAGTATTATGAATAGCATTCATTCATTAATTCATTTCAAGAATTTATATAGCGCCCCTCCAATATAATCTACTCAGAGGCGCTCCCTGTCCAACCACGGTGATATAACAAGTTTTAATGAGCCTGTATAATGCTGACGACTCAACCCTGGGTAACAGGCGCATCTCCAACGAAAGACTATTCCATACAGATTGACCTACAACTGAAAAAGCATGACGCTGACAAGTTGATGTTTCAATACGCGTGACCAAAAGCTTCCCGCTAAAGGCAGAGCGAAGGGCAGGACAGCAGATATTGGACAGTAGAGCTCACATAGAATAGAGTGTCAATACAATGTAGGCTACATGTACATTGGCGTCTGGTTCTGAGGTCTAACTTAATGAAAAGGATACACGTGCAACGTCGTGCATATCATAAAGCGTAAGCTTACATACCATTCGGTTCAGGTGATATTGATTTACTGGATTCGTTTTCGGCCATTGCTCGGTTGCGGAATTTTCGCCTGACAAGAAATAATTTCAGCAACACAGTTTCAAGTAATCTGCATAAATAAATTTCCATTCCTTCTTTCTCTTCGCGAACTGTCCACCATCCAGCCTACCCGTTCTACCCGTTCTACACGATCGTCCGCCTGCCTTACACTCACTTGACCGCCGGTCACAAGTCATCTCAAGTTCTCCAACCGAGCAATATCCAGTGTTGTACAGTGACGAAGTAAAAGTAACGCGTTACCGTACTTAAGTAAAAGTTTGAGGACTTTCACATGTAACGAAGTATCAACAAAATTAAATACTTTTACTTTCAACGAAGTAAAATTTTGCCCATATTTCAGTACTTTTACTTCGTTACAATTTCTGAGACACTCGTTACAATGTTCGTTACTTCACAGCGCTAATTAACATTTCGTTTAGCTAAGCTAAGACAGCTTCTTCAAAATTTGCATGCCTAAAATAGATTTTCGATGGGTGGTGAACGCTGGATGCACTGCCATTTCTGCAGCAGAACGACTCTTCAGCTGTGCATTGTGCTAACAATGAATCTGAAGCGTGCGTACTAGACTCAACGATAAGTGCCCTTTCGAGAATTTAGTATTTTTGAAGGTTAATAATCGATTGAGTTAAGCTTATAGAAAGACTTAGTACTTTCACTTTTTACTTAAAAAGTATTATTTGAAGGGGCTACTTTTTACTTTTACTTAAGTAAAATTTGTGATGAGTACTTTTACTTTTACTTAAGTAAGTAAAATCCATTTTACTTTTACGTTTACTTAAGTACATTTGCCCGATACTTTCAACAACACTGGCAATATCCAACTCAGCACCACGCCTTTGGAATGATCTGCCTCCTGAATTCCGATCCTTTTCAGTGCCTCCACCATCATTACTAATCACACACCATCAGTGACCATCACCTTCCTCAGGCTCCTCTATCAGTCACTACTCGGGCTTTTCACTCGAAGCTTAATACACTCCTTTTCAAAAACTCTTACCCTGTCTCCTCTAATCCTCCACCGTCCAATTCCCGGCCCAGACGAAACCCGCATTAATAGCTGTTCCGCCACTCTGATCCTATGGTAACTCGACCCGGACCACCACTGACTACCGGACTACTATCTCGGACAACCCTTCTGACTCAACGCAGCGCTCGTGAATAAGCTGGTGCCCCGCGCTTGGCTTTCGAGTGGCGCCTCATAAATTTTGAGTTTACGATTATGATTCTTTCAGGTATGGTATCGTCCCCTCGTCTGCCTGATAAGTTTTTGGAATGACGTGACTGCATATATAGGCCTAAGTTCAGTCGCTTTCTGGTCACTTCGTTGTGGACAAATTGTAGACTGGAGAATCTGGTTTAAGATCGTGGAAGACATTTTACATGTACCATATGTAATTATGTAGTCCTGCTGTTTGGGCATTATAGCGTAATGTTTTATCAGGGATGACTCCACTAGATCATCAACAATATTTACGCCACTATAATGCCTACGGCTTACGCCATCAATGTCTCTTTTATGCCACCTCTACAATCGGGAACAAACAAAGCTGTAACCAAGGGTATACGCGGGTATACAGCGTATACTGACCTCCGGAAAAAACGGCATCGTATACTCACCTCTCGAAAACCAGGGTATACTCGGGTAAACCAGAGTATAGACCTACGGACTACGGGTGTATACGCGAGTAAACCATGGTATACACGCGGTAATTTGGGTGGAATTCGGAGCGAAAGACTAAAAAAGTCATCAGTTTTTTTCGGAAGAAAAATTGGTGACATTTCCTGAAGATTTCGGCAGGATGACTAAAAAAAGGTCGTTAGAAATGTCGGGCCCAAAAAAGGCAGTTTTTCTCCCGCGGTCAGCGTGTAGGCCTAGCCTACTCACCTCAAAATCTACGGCCCTGGGAACAAACCTTGAAGATTCTATTTTAAAATATACCTTTGTGTAAGAAGGATTGCAAGTTTATACTAGACTATTGACTGATAGAAGCCAAAGTGTTTCTAGACTGCTCAAATTTCGAAAAATGATATTCGACGCTGTCATGTTTATGTAGGCCTATGATTATCATTATCGTATGACCAAACAAGTATGACATTCCAAACTAATCTCTGTGTACAACTCAACAAAATCATGTGGCATAGCCTATGTACATGTAGAATCAATGCGAGTGTCTTAAAAATCGTTGCATAGGTGAGTCTTGCGCCTTTGAGCTCGCCCTAAGAAATCTTGCACAAAATGTAATATTCTGTGTAAGAGTGTTTATACCATTCGAAATTGAAAGCACAACCCATCACTTTCTTGAGGTAATTTTTTATGATTCAATATTCATAAATAATAGCCTACCTGCAGATCAGAAGAAAAGCAAAAGCAACGGTCAATGAAAGAGCCACGCCAATGATAAATCCAATCATACGCGCAGTAATCACTTCATCACCTGTAAGCAAAATACCTTCAGCATGAAACAACAACGCAAAAATCCTAATGATTGCCACTCTAAGATTTCACAACGTACCGGTATGCTATCTAAGAAGTGTCTAGCTGCTCAACAATTCTGCATTCAGCGTTCATGTAGCCTACGTTTTGTATTTTAATACATTGGCATATGAGACATGATAGAAGAATTTCGATATGAATATTCATTGCAGTCTTACAAACTAATACCAAGACTTTATCCCGCGCCACATCTCTTTTTTCGTGTCTGATCACTTTCACTGGCTAGAATCAGCTCGAGGTTCTTAACTTAATTTCCCAGTCTTACTCTGACCTAGCGACCAAATAACTTTGTGATCATGCTGTTCAGCTTTCTCCCGTCGTCCACTGCGCATGTGATAGACATGATCTCTTTGGTCCGTGAGCAAGGACTGTTACGGCCAAAACCCCGAGCTTTTGCCTTCATTGGTACTGCACTATGGAATCACAACTCTCCTATTAACTGGGACTCCAAGAACATCAAAACCACTTTCTGTGTTCTGGGTTTCTAGCAATAAAACGCCTCTCATTGGTGTACACTGTAAGAGGTACTTTATAAATTTATAGATACGGTGCCTACAATAACAAATGATCAAATCCACATACAACGGTGGCGCATAAATGGATTGTACAAACTAACAAGACTTTGACTTCATCAAGCCTGGTGACAGAATTGCATAGCCTTATTGTTTGAAATCTTGGGGTTCAAAACTTCAAGCATTGAAGGGCCCACCACGAAAACCCTGCACAAGGGCCCCCAAAAGCCTCGCTACGCCACTGCCTTATTTGATGTGACATAGTACAGGCAAAAACGTTAATTTTAGTTTAAGATTCTAATGCTCATGCGCAATTGTCTAGCAGGCCAAGTTCCGCATTATCTTAGGGAGCTTTGTGTGCAACGCACTGCAATGGTAGGCCTATCCATCGTAGGCCGTAGATTGTTTCGCTCTGCTAAGCATAGTAGACCTTCTAATATTATGGTTGTCCCTAGGGCTCGAATTTTCAAAGTGCTGCATAAAAGTTTGTTATAGTGTTGGTCCATCTTTCTGGAAGAAGTTGCCTAATGGTCTCCGTAATGATTTTCTTTGCCTTTCTGTGTCCATTTTCCGCATAGGCGCACACTTTTTTCTAAAGGTTGGAGAGTGAGACGAACGAGCGGCCGAAGGTCGATCGCCGAGTCGCGACATTTCGGGCAGTTGCGCAGACGGTGAGTCGTCGAAAAAATGTCAATTTTCTCGAACAAACTCTCTGATGACATTTTTTAGTCATTCGGTCGAAATCTCCTTTTAAAACATACCATTTCCACCTGTCAATTAGCTGTTACTTGACCAAGGATGACCTCAATGTCCTAAAACTGTGAAAATTTTGTTTCCTAATTAACATTGGGAACAGAAGCATGGACGGTCCCCCACCACAAACATTGAAGAACTCCCCTCTGCCCCCTTAAGTCTCCGCCCATGCTCTTTCGCAAGTGTTTGAAAACCATTTTCTTTGATTAGGGTTTGGTGTAATAAATAAAATAAATATTTATATAGTTATTTTCAACCCCTCAGCTTTGCAGAAAGCAAAATAACCCTTGTCTGTTAGTATGGTATGCCGAACGATTTGTTTTAGCTGCAGCTGTTAGAATTTATAAACAAACCCTCATGCATACGGGACCTTCATGAAAGACTACAAAACAATCACTAACGATTCTGTCATATTTCGCACTATAATAATGTACTAAGTATCTCTTGCATGGTGAGTCCTTTGGAGAGAAGCGACAAACAACAAGGCTCAAGCTGCTGGTTATTTATATCCTGATGCTCTGAAGCATTAGCATAAATCGGCAATGCCACTCTGTTCTGAGCAGTCAGAGCATGAGCCTCACGTAGGCTACTCCATAGCCTTAGTCCACTGCAGCGAAGATCACTCTATCAATTTTGACAAAGTAGCATACTACATTAGAAGAACAGACTTATTGTACAAATCGACAAATAATAATGTATTTACCTGTGCAGCTGCGACCGTTAAAACTCCTACACCCTTGTTGACAGAGGCAATTATAGCTTCCAAGTGAATTGTTGCAGATAGTCGTCGAATTGTCGCAGACGTTTTGCTGACATTCATCTATGTCTGCATC
The DNA here is from genome assembly GCA_945859605.1 of Lumbricus rubellus. Lineage (NCBI taxonomy): Eukaryota > Metazoa > Annelida > Clitellata > Crassiclitellata > Lumbricidae > Lumbricus > Lumbricus rubellus. Next base: position 58,636,681 of record OX243811.1, on the reverse strand, counting down.
AAAATCCGTACTTCATTTTAGCGACGAAATACACCGGTTTTATAAAAACCCATTGCATTGTATCGTATCCATAAATTCATATAGCACCTCTCACAAGCCCTGACTATATTTAGAGGCGCTCTCAGCATGAATAACTCCGCATAAAGAAATGTCTTTAGAGAGTGAGATTTAGCAACCGATAATTTTGCTACTGAAAAATTAGAAAATTATGGTGTTGGTGGTTTTCAGCTCAGTTGGTTTGCCAGACTTGTTACTGTCACTCAGATAGCCAAGCAATAAAACTCATTAAGCCAATACTCTGTTGTCAATTTAGCAACAGGAAATTTTATAGTTTCAAAATAATCTGATCAGTTTCAATATGTGAGTTCACTGAGTTTCCACAGTCAGACACCTGTGTTGTTAGAATAATGTTTTGAGCATTAAATAAGATTCCACATTGCTCACGTAGAGCCAACTTCTGAAATTTATACGAATGATTTTTATTAAAAGATGTGTATTTAGCCTACCTATGCATACAGTGGCATTGTGTGGCTGAAATCCGCTTCTGCATGTACAGTTGTAGCTTCCAATTGTATTAGTGCATATCGTCGAATCAGGATCACACACCTTCATGTGGCATTCGTCAGCGTCTGGTGTTATAAAAAGAACATGCACTCAAAGTTCAAATATTGTGCATTGCAAGCCTACTGTATAATGAGAACTTATAAAGCGCCTCTTACAGTACTAGCAATTCAGAGGTGCTCTCAGCGTGACAGCCCCAGAAATAAGAAAGACCTCAAGCCGCGAATGGCTAAGGATGATACCTCTAATAAGATCTTACTACCGATAGCGTGAGGAAGGTCATATCACATAGAAGGACCTACAATGGCAAGGCGCGCTGTTGGGCCAGTGTTTTCCTAATAGCATTATGCCGATGCAATGCAATGTTATATACATGTATATAGGCGTATATATATACAATGTTGTACATATAACATAAACTTCTTGTAATAGGCCTATGAAGTAACTGACTGAATTACCAATTATTGATAGCTCTTGGCTCCTACACCATGCATACTCAATTAACGTGCTAATAACCAGCAGAACGAGACAATCATAACATTTCTGCCTCAGTAATGTCCATATTGACGTGAGCGTAATAATCCGTCAAAAGAATATTATCTGTTCCCATATCAAATTCAAGCGATTTCAATTAACGATATTATTTGTTTCCAGATCAGCAGTAAGTTCTTGTCATTTATGTAGGCAATATTTATTGTAAGGTGTATAAATTTGGGCTATATAGCCTAATTAATTGCAGGCTGTTCATCATGATTTAGGTCTACTATTTAACAGTTTTGGTTTGTGACATTCTAGAGTCTAGACAATGCTTCCATAGCAGCGTTTGTTGCCTTCTCAGGAATGTTAGAAGCTCTAAAATGAGTAGCCTAATACAGATATTCGATCTTATAATTAATTCAAACTGACACACCGCAGTATGATCAGAAGTTCATTAGGCCTATATGAACGGATGAATGCAAATTATTAAAGGAGACTAATTTAACAATAAGCTTAGCGTAGACAGGCCATGGTTGAGTGGTAGCTATAGCTTATTCCAAATCGCATTACTGCACTTGTCGCTGTCGTAGAAATCGCCGAATGGACCTACTATTGCATTGGTGTCTGGTTTATCAACGGACAATCTACTCGAATGAGCCTACATCATGGTGCTAAGAGCTAACAGAGAGAACAACATTCATAATTTCTCTGCTTCAGTCTGTGTTGTATTCATGTAAATCAGAGGTCAAGCTAACATAGCTATTCTCATTCGTAAAACAGGATATTTAAAGGCTAATCGATAAGATTTAGTTGTTTCAACAAAATTTAGAGGACAACATAATGAACATACATGTATGCATGAACATCCGTTTTAAGAATGACACTAGGCCCACCGCAATTAATTCACCGATCACCAATTATAGTCAGGTTTACTCAACTTTTTAATAAGCGGTGATCTTTCAAATGTTTTTAACTACAAAGCGCAAGCCGAGTAATTAGGCCTAATGCAATTAAATGGTACATTGTACAGATACTCCTTTAAGTACGACATAAAAATTTAAGGAAAACGGGGGAAAATTTAGACCGACGTCTACTGTGATTCAATGCAATTAAAAGAAAAACAACATTAGGCCTATACTCTGCATTTCTCATACTGATTCACAGAATCGTTATGTACATGTAGAACATTGTAGATGGTACGAGATTCCTTACGGTCAGTATGGTGTACACCAGAGCTAAACATCACGAGTTTTAGCGAGATAATAGTACGCTTAGGCCTACCTGAGCAGCTGCGGCCGTTAAAACCCGAGAACCCCTTTTTGCAGCTGCAGTTGTAGCTGCCAGGTGTATTGTCGCAACGTGTCGTTGATTTATCGCATTTGTTTTGCTGGCATTCATCTGCGTCTGAATCGAAATGCAAAGTCACGTTTAACAAGGATCAGTTCTTCTAAATAAAACTGGTAGGATTAGGCTAGGCCGCTAGGGCATCTTTATTTCCGCAAATGGTGAACCATTTTGATGGATATAATAGAACTTAGAAAATTAATTTTTTTAGCTTAAATGTCGGTTTAATCATTTTGTGTCACAAATTTATTAAATGAAATCCTACTAAGCTTAATTACGCTTCATGTTTAAAAATATGGAAAAAAATACTGAACGCCAGTAGGCTAATAACCTAATATTATTAGGTTCAGTCAACTTTTACACGCTCCGCTTTTAAATGTTCTGTATTACAACGCGCAGTCAATCCTTTGATTGTAGCTAAAATTAATTGCACAAAAGAATCTTTTAAGTGCAACATAAAAAAAATTAAACGACGGAACGAACAATGTACAGCCTACCTACGCGTAGGATACTTTGATTCAATGCAATTCAAAGTCAAACAGCATAGCAAACCAACACCGTAGTCTGCATATCTTAGAAGACTTAGATTGATGCGCAGTGGGCACATCATCGAGTGCAGATGGTACGAGCCTCCTTACGGTCGATACAATGTAGGCTACACCAGAGACAAATAGGCTTATCACGAGTTTTAGCGAGATAACTATTAGTCTATAGGGTATTATCTACAAATAATACATTTACCTGAGCAGTTGCGGCCGTTAAATCCCAAGAACCCTTTTTTGCAGCTGCAATAGTAGCTGCCAGGTGTATTGCGGCAATCTGTCGATGACTTATCGCATATGTTTTGCTGACATTCATCTACGTCTGAAAGGAAATGCAGAGTCACGTTTCACAAGGATCAATTCTTCTAAATAAAACAGGTATGAAATCTATCTTCCCTTGGTCAAACATTGTGATGGAATCAATAGGACTTTTGTCGCCAATACTCAGTTCTCAATTTAATAACAATGAAGTTGAACTTTTAAACAATAATTATGATCTCTTGTTAACCGAGCTCAGGAAGAGTAGTCAAAATGTGGGTTCACCATGGAGTGGTATGTCTTGTTGTTCACACAGAGCCAGCTTTTGAATCATTACACATTCGAGTTGTGTATTTACCTATGCAAGCTGTGGCATTGTGTGCTTGAAATCCGCTTCTGCAGCTAATCCAACAGTTATAGCTTCCAATCGTATTAATGCAGGTAGTCGTGCGAGGATCACACACATTCATACTGCATTCGTCAGCGTCTAGATACAAAAGTAGAAATTGCACTCAAATTTCATATAATTATTATGCTAGTCTTATGTGATGTCAAAATAATATTATGCGCTATTGGGATTTTCTTATTCATCTACAAGTCTTCATGAATTACGAAGTAACTGACTACATGCTGCTCAATAAGGGTTCCCTATCAGCAGGGCGCATTTCAAAAGAGCGCAATCAAAAGGGCGCAATCAATAGGGCGAAAATGAATAGAGCGCATTGTTTTTAGACCGCAAGATTTAAAGGGCGAAATCAAAAGGGCGCATGATAATAGCGCGCAATGAAAAGAGCGCATGCATGCGTGCCTAATACTGAAGCGCTTGCCTAGGCGGAACTTTATATTATGAGAATTTAGGAGGAAATTAGGCCCTAATGAAAATTATAACCCGATTTTATTCAAAATCTTGTATCTTTTCCGCAGGAAAGTTACGCTCAAAAGCGAAAGTCGATTAAAAAATTCAATAATAAAAGAAACATGGTCAGTTAAACAATGTTTAATCACTATACTGAGTATACTCAAATCTGCTGGACTAAATAGAACAGTTCAGTTGCCTAAACGGCCAATGTAGGCTAAATAGTTTCAAAGCACAGACTGTCCGACCAACTTCTAACAAAAAATACCGTATATTAAACAATGTTTAATCACTATACTAAGATCTGCTAGACTAAATAGAACAGTTCAGTTGCCTAAACGGCCAATGTAGGCTAAATGAATGTCAAATAGTTTCAAAGCACAGATTGTCCGACCAACTTCTAACAAAAAATACCGTATATTAAACAATGTTTAATCACTATAGTCATTTCGACACTTATGCAATACGAAAAATTTACTAAATTTGATCCAGCTGCCTATCTCCACAAGACTCGACCGAAATGCGTTCAAATTCCGAGGAACGGGCCTTTTATAATACTGGGCCTCTCTTTCTCAGCAAAGTTAATATGGGTACCTTTGATTCGCCGCTTCCTCTCACCTCTCAACATTTCGTTTCAATTCAGTGTGTATCGAATGCTCTTACACTATTTACTTAACCTTCTCGAGTGCCAGTTTTCTTTCTTTTTCTCTCTTTCTCAGCAAATATGGGTACCTTTGATTCGCCGCTTCCTCTCACCTCTCAATTGACATCCGTAAATTTGCGCCCCTTTGATTGCGCCCTTTTGATCACCCGTGCAATAATTGTCTTTTCGCCCTGTTAATCTTGCGGTCTAAAAACCATGCGCTCTATTCATTTTCGCCCTACTGATTGCGCCCTTTTGATTGCGCTCTTTTGAAATGCGCCCTGCTGATAGGATACCCTCAATAAGCATGCTAAGAACGAGCAGATGGAAGGCTATCATAACGTCTATGCGTCAACACTCAACAGTGTTCATATTGACGTGCACGGGTTTTATAATCCGTCAAAGATCTCTTTCCACTTTGAAATACAGGCGTTTTCAAATTTCAAATAAACACTTAGTTTCAAAATAAGTAGTTCGTGTCAGTAGCCTAAGCCCTAATGGAAGCAAATTAAACATGCTAAGAACGAGCAGATGGGAGGCAATTATAACGTCTAGCCTATGCGTCAACAGTGTTCATATCCAATTGACGTGCACGGGTCTAATAATCCGTCAAAGAGTATCTCTTCCCAATTTGAAATGCAGGCTTTTTCAAATTTACACTATTTTCAAAACAAGTAGGCCTAGTTCGTGTCAGTAACTGTTGGCTAATGAAAGCAAATTAAACATGCTAAGAACTAGCAGATGGAAGGCAATCATAACGTCTATGTGTCAACAATGTCCATACTAATTATTGACGTAGCTCTGCACTTCTTTTCGAATTTGTTTTAATGTCTTTCAAGTGAAACTTTAGTTGTTTTAGATTAAATGTCGCTTTAATAATTTTGTGTCACAAATTCTTAACTGAAATCATTACGCATCGTGAATAATAATAGACTTAAATGTTAGCGCAATTATTCCTATGAATGTAGTTAAATTGCACAAAAGAATCTTTGAAGTGCAACATAACGAAGTTCAACAGATGGAACGAACAATGTATACCTACGCGTAGAATACTTTGATTCAATGCAATTCAAAGTCAAACTGCATAGCAAGCCAATACCATAGTCTGCATTTCTTAGAATAGATTGATGCACAGTGGACACATCATCGAGTACATGTACATATGGTAGAGCCTCCTTACGATCGGTACAATCAGGGCCGGCCTTAGCTATAGGCAAAGTAGGTAGTTGCCTAGGGCGCCGTAGGCTTGGGGGGGCGCCGCGGCACCGGCGAATGAATTTTTTTACACTATATTCTTTCAAAATTCAAGACTTTCGCTAATGGAAAGATGAGATTACAACATTACAGCCTGCTCTTTATTCATATTCAAATAAATAGTCTAGTAGGAACGACGATGAAGAAAGGGCAGTAGCTGAGGCAGGGCCGACCTTAGGCATAGGCAAACCAGGCAGTAACTGTTGCATGTGGCGCCAAGTTCTAGAGGGCGCCATTTCCACAAGAGTGAATTTTAATATTTTAGCTTATAGGCTACCATTCTCCACAAAATTGAATATTGTCCAGCCTTCAGTGTACTAATAAAGAAATTATAATGAATTACTCAGTTGAGCATACAAGGCCGTAGTTAGGGGGATGCTTTGGGTGTTTGAACACCCCTCGAAATGAAATAGTGTGAAAATGAAATAATTATGCATTTGCTAACAAATGACAGTGTGTAATGTAATTTTGAGCAGAAAATAGTCGAAAATCGCGGAAAATAGTCTATTTTGGACGTCAGAAAATTCGACGACTAGCAAAATTCGTCAGAAAAATTTTGCCCAAAAATGTCGGCCGCAGCGTGTACGCACCTCATAATTCACGGTCAAGAAAACATCCCAGAAATAAAATCCTGGCTACGGCCTTGTGAACGTATACCGACTCTGGCTAACTCATATTTAGATTCTGACGTGGGCTGAACAATTAGTGGGAATCTATAAGGGCGTCAAATGTATGCCTTGCTTAGGGCGCCATTTGGGCTAAGGCCGGCCCACCGTACAATGTACACCAGAGGCAAATATAACGAGTTTTATCCAGAGAAATTACACATTATCTACCAATAATAAATTTACCTGAGCAGTTGTGGCCGTTAAAACCCGAGAACCCCTTTTTGCAGCTGCAGTTGTAGCTGCCAAGTGTATTGTCGCAACGTGTCGTTGATTTATCGCATTTGTTTTGCTGGCATTCATCTGCGTCTGAATCGAAATGCAAAGTCACGTTTAACAAGGATCAGTTCTTCTAAATAAAACTGGTAGGATTAGGCTAGGCCGCTAGGGCATCTTTATTTCCGCAAATGGTGAACCATTTTGATGGATATAATAGAACTTAGAAAATTAATTTTTTTAGCTTAAATGTCGGTTTAATCATTTTGTGTCACAAATTTATTAAATGAAATCCTACTAAGCTTAATTACGCTTCATGTTTAAAAATATGGGAAAAAATACTGAACGCCAGTAGGCTAATAACCTAATATTATTAGGTTCAGTCAACTTTTACACGCTCCGCTTTTAAATGTTCTGTATTACAACGCGCAGTCAATCCTTTGATTGTAGCTAAAATTAATTGCACAAAAGAATCTTTTAAGTGCAACATAAAAAAAATTAAACGACGGAACGAACAATGTACAGCCTACCTACGCGTAGGATACTTTGATTCAATGCAATTCAAAGTCAAACAGCATAGCAAACCAACACCGTAGTCTGCATATCTTAGAAGACTTAGATTGATGCGCAGTGGGCACATCATCGAGTGCAGATGGTACGAGCCTCCTTACGGTCGATACAATGTAGGCTACACCAGAGACAAATAGGCTTATCACGAGTTTTAGCGAGATAACTATTAGTCTATAGGGTATTATCTACAAATAATACATTTACCTGAGCAGTTGCGGCCGTTAAATCCCAAGAACCCTTTTTTGCAGCTGCAATAGTAGCTGCCAGGTGTATTGTGGCAATCTGTCGATGACTTATCGCATATGTTTTGCTGACATTCATCTACGTCTGAAAGGAAATGCAGAGTCACGTTTCACAAGGATCAATTCTTCTAAATAAAACAGGTATGAAATCTATCTTCCCTTGGTCAAACATTGTGATGGAATCAATAGAACTTTTGTCGCCAATACTCAGTTCTCAATTTAATAACAATGAAGTTGAACTTTTAAACAATAATTATGATCTCTTGTTAACCGAGCTCAGGAAGAGTAGTCAAAATGTGGGTTCACCATGGAGTGGTATGTCTTGTTGTTCACACAGAGCCAGCTTTTGAATCATTACACATTCGAGTTGTGTATTTACCTATGCAAGCTGTGGCATTGTGTGCTTGAAATCCGCTTCTGCAGCTAATCCAACAGTTATAGCTTCCAATCGTATTAATGCAGGTAGTCGTGCGAGGATCACACACATTCATACTGCATTCGTCAGCGTCTAGATACAAAAGTAGAAATTGCACTCAAATTTCATATAATTATTATGCTAGTCTTATGTGATGTCAAAATAATATTATGCGCTATTGGGATTTTCTTATTCATCTACAAGTCTTCATGAATTACGAAGTAACTGACTACATGCTGCTCAATAAGGGTTCCCTATCAGCAGGGCGCATTTCAAAAGAGCGCAATCAAAAGGGCGCAATCAATAGGGCGAAAATGAATAGAGCGCATTGTTTTTAGACCGCAAGATTTAAAGGGCGAAATCAAAAGGGCGCATGATAATAGCGCGCAATGAAAAGAGCGCATGCATGCGTGCCTAATACTGAAGCGCTTGCCTAGGCGGAACTTTATATTATGAGAATTTAGGAGGAAATTAGGCCCTAATGAAAATTATAACCCGATTTTATTCAAAATCTTGTATCTTTTCCGCAGGAAAGTTACGCTCAAAAGCGAAAGTCGATTAAAAAATTCAATAATAAAAGAAACATGGTCAGTTAAACAATGTTTAATCACTATACTGAGTATACTCAAATCTGCTGGACTAAATAGAACAGTTCAGTTGCCTAAACGGCCAATGTAGGCTAAATAGTTTCAAAGCACAGACTGTCCGACCAACTTCTAACAAAAAATACCGTATATTAAACAATGTTTAATCACTATACTAAGATCTGCTAGACTAAATAGAACAGTTCAGTTGCCTAAACGGCCAATGTAGGCTAAATGAATGTCAAATAGTTTCAAAGCACAGATTGTCCGACCAACTTCTAACAAAAAATACCGTATATTAAACAATGTTTAATCACTATAGTCATTTCGACACTTATGCAATACGAAAAATTTACTAAATTTGATCCAGCTGCCTATCTCCACAAGACTCGACCGAAATGCGTTCAAATTCCGAGGAACGGGCCTTTTATAATAGGCCTACTGGGCCTCTCTTTCTCAGCAAAGTTAATATGGGTACCTTTGATTCGCCGCTTCCTCTCACCTCTCAACATTTCGTTTCAATTCAGTGTGTATCGAATGCTCTTACACTATTTACTTAACCTTCTCGAGTGCCAGTTTTCTTTCTTTTTCTCTCTTTCTCAGCAAATATGGGTACCTTTGATTCGCCGCTTCCTCTCACCTCTCAATTGACATCCGTAAATTTGCGCCCCTTTGATTGCGCCCTTTTGATCACCCGTGCAATAATTGTCTTTTCGCCCTGTTAATCTTGCGGTCTAAAAACCATGCGCTCTATTCATTTTCGCCCTACTGATTGCGCCCTTTTGATTGCGCTCTTTTGAAATGCGCCCTGCTGATAGGATACCCTCAATAAGCATGCTAAGAACGAGCAGATGGAAGGCTATCATAACGTCTATGCGTCAACACTCAACAGTGTTCATATTGACGTGCACGGGTTTTATAATCCGTCAAAGATCTCTTTCCACTTTGAAATACAGGCGTTTTCAAATTTCAAATAAACACTTAGTTTCAAAATAAGTAGTTCGTGTCAGTAGCCTAAGCCCTAATGGAAGCAAATTAAACATGCTAAGAACGAGCAGATGGGAGGCAATTATAACGTCTAGCCTATGCGTCAACAGTGTTCATATCCAATTGACGTGCACGGGTCTAATAATCCGTCAAAGAGTATCTCTTCCCAATTTGAAATGCAGGCTTTTTCAAATTTTCAATTTACACTATTTTCAAAACAAGTAGGCCTAGTTCGTGTCAGTAACTGTTGGCTAATGAAAGCAAATTAAACATGCTAAGAACTAGCAGATGGAAGGCAATCATAACGTCTATGTGTCAACAATGTCCATACTAATTATTGACGTAGCTCTGCACTTCTTTTCGAATTTGTTTTAATGTCTTTCAAGTGAAACTTTAGTTGTTTTAGATTAAATGTCGCTTTAATAATTTTGTGTCACAAATTCTTAACTGAAATCATTACGCATCGTGAATAATAATAGACTTAAATGTTAGCGCAATTATTCCTATGAATGTAGTTAAATTGCACAAAAGAATCTTTGAAGTGCAACATAACGAAGTTCAACAGATGGAACGAACAATGTATACCTACGCGTAGAATACTTTGATTCAATGCAATTCAAAGTCAAACTGCATAGCAAGCCAATACCATAGTCTGCATTTCTTAGAATAGATTGATGCACAGTGGACACATCATCGAGTACATGTACATATGGTAGAGCCTCCTTACGATCGGTACAATCAGGGCCGGCCTTAGCTATAGGCAAAGTAGGTAGTTGCCTAGGGCGCCGCAGGCTTGGGGGGGCGCCGCGGCACCGGCGAATAAATTTTTTTACACTATATTCTTTCAAAATTCAAGACTTTCGCTAATGGAAAGATGAGATTACAACATTACAGCCTGCTCTTTATTCATATTCAAATAAATAGTCTAGTAGGAACGACGATGAAGAAAGGGCAGTAGCTGAGGCAGGGCCGACCTTAGGCATAGGCAAACCAGGCAGTAACTGTTGCATGTGGCGCCAAGTTCTAGAGGGCGCCATTTCCACAAGAGTGAATTTTAATATTTTAGCTTATAGGCTACCATTCTCCACAAAATTGAATATTGTCCAGCCTTCAGTGTACTAATAAAGAAATTATAATGAATTACTCAGTTGAGCATACAAGGCCGTAGTTAGGGGGATGCTTTGGGTGTTTGAACACCCCTCGAAATGAAATAGTGTGAAAATGAAATAATTATGCATTTGCTAACAAATGACAGTGTGTAATGTAATTTTGAGCAGAAAATAGTCGAAAATCGCGGAAAATAGTCTATTTTGGACGTCAGAAAATTCGACGACTAGCAAAATTCGTCAGAAAAATCTTGCCCAAAAATGTCGGCCGCAGCGTGTACGCACCTCATAATTCACGGTCAAGAAAACATCCCAGAAATAAAATCCTGGCTACGGCCTTGTGAACGTATACCGACTCTGGCTAACTCATATTTAGATTCTGACGTGGGCTGAACAATTAGTGGGAATCTATAAGGGCGTCAAATGTATGCCTTGCTTAGGGCGCCATTTGGGCTAAGGCCGGCCCACCGTACAATGTACACCAGAGGCAAATATAACGAGTTTTATCCAGAGAAATTACACATTATCTACCAATAATAAATTTACCTGAGCAGTTGTGGCCGTTAAAACCCGAGAACCCCTTTTTGCAGCTGCAGTTGTAGCTGCCAAGTGTATTGTCGCAACGTGTCGTTGATTTATCGCATTTGTTTTGCTGGCATTCATCTGCGTCTGAATCGAAATGCAAAGTCACGTTTAACAAGGATCAGTTCTTCTAAATAAAACTGGTAGGATTAGGCTAGGCCGCTAGGGCATCTTTATTTCCGCAAATGGTGAACCATTTTGATGGATATAATAGAACTTAGAAAATTAATTTTTTTAGCTTAAATGTCGGTTTAATCATTTTGTGTCACAAATTTATTAAATGAAATCCTACTAAGCTTAATTACGCTTCATGTTTAAAAATATGGGAAAAAATACTGAACGCCAGTAGGCTAATAACCTAATATTATTAGGTTCAGTCAACTTTTACACGCTCCGCTTTTAAATGTTCTGTATTACAACGCGCAGTCAATCCTTTGATTGTAGCTAAAATTAATTGCACAAAAGAATCTTTTAAGTGCAACATAAAAAAAATTAAACGACGGAACGAACAATGTACAGCCTACCTACGCGTAGGATACTTTGATTCAATGCAATTCAAAGTCAAACAGCATAGCAAACCAACACCGTAGTCTGCATATCTTAGAAGACTTAGATTGATGCGCAGTGGGCACATCATCGAGTGCAGATGGTACGAGCCTCCTTACGGTCGATACAATGTAGGCTACACCAGAGACAAATAGGCTTATCACGAGTTTTAGCGAGATAACTATTAGTCTATAGGGTATTATCTACAAATAATACATTTACCTGAGCAGTTGCGGCCGTTAAATCCCAAGAACCCTTTTTTGCAGCTGCAATAGTAGCTGCCAGGTGTATTGTGGCAATCTGTCGATGACTTATCGCATATGTTTTGCTGACATTCATCTACGTCTGAAAGGAAATGCAGAGTCACGTTTCACAAGGATCAATTCTTCTAAATAAAACAGGTATGAAATCTATCTTCCCTTGGTCAAACATTGTGATGGAATCAATAGAACTTTTGTCGCCAATACTCAGTTCTCAATTTAATAACAATGAAGTTGAACTTTTAAACAATAATTATGATCTCTTGTTAACCGAGCTCAGGAAGAGTAGTCAAAATGTGGGTTCACCATGGAGTGGTATGTCTTGTTGTTCACACAGAGCCAGCTTTTGAATCATTACACATTCGAGTTGTGTATTTACCTATGCAAGCTGTGGCATTGTGTGCTTGAAATCCGCTTCTGCAGCTAATCCAACAGTTATAGCTTCCAATCGTATTAATGCAGGTAGTCGTGCGAGGATCACACACATTCATACTGCATTCGTCAGCGTCTAGATACAAAAGTAGAAATTGCACTCAAATTTCATATAATTATTATGCTAGTCTTATGTGATGTCAAAATAATATTATGCGCTATTGGGATTTTCTTATTCATCTACAAGTCTTCATGAATTACGAAGTAACTGACTACATGCTGCTCAATAAGGGTTCCCTATCAGCAGGGCGCATTTCAAAAGAGCGCAATCAAAAGGGCGCAATCAATAGGGCGAAAATGAATAGAGCGCATTGTTTTTAGACCGCAAGATTTAAAGGGCGAAATCAAAAGGGCGCATGATAATAGCGCGCAATGAAAAGAGCGCATGCATGCGTGCCTAATACTGAAGCGCTTGCCTAGGCGGAACTTTATATTATGAGAATTTAGGAGGAAATTAGGCCCTAATGAAAATTATAACCCGATTTTATTCAAAATCTTGTATCTTTTCCGCAGGAAAGTTACGCTCAAAAGCGAAAGTCGATTAAAAAATTCAATAATAAAAGAAACATGGTCAGTTAAACAATGTTTAATCACTATACTGAGTATACTCAAATCTGCTGGACTAAATAGAACAGTTCAGTTGCCTAAACGGCCAATGTAGGCTAAATAGTTTCAAAGCACAGATTGTCCGACCAACTTCTAACAAAAAATACCGTATATTAAACAATGTTTAATCACTATACTAAGATCTGCTAGACTAAATAGAACAGTTCAGTTGCCTAAACGGCCAATGTAGGCTAAATGAATGTCAAATAGTTTCAAAGCACAGATTGTCCGACCAACTTCTAACAAAAAATACCGTATATTAAACAATGTTTAATCACTATAGTCATTTCGACACTTATGCAATACGAAAAATTTACTAAATTTGATCCAGCTGCCTATCTCCACAAGACTCGACCGAAATGCGTTCAAATTCCGAGGAACGGGCCTTTTATAATAGGCCTACTGGGCCTCTCTTTCTCAGCAAAGTTAATATGGGTACCTTTGATTCGCCGCTTCCTCTCACCTCTCAACATTTCGTTTCAATTCAGTGTGTATCGAATGCTCTTACACTATTAAATTTTACTTAACCTTCTCGAGTGCCAGTTTTCTTTCTTTTTCTCTCTTTCTCAGCAAATATGGGTACCTTTGATTCGCCGCTTCCTCTCACCTCTCAATTGACATCCGTAAATTTGCGCCCCTTTGATTGCGCCCTTTTGATCACCCGTGCAATAATTGTCTTTTCGCCCTGTTAATCTTGCGGTCTAAAAACCATGCGCTCTATTCATTTTCGCCCTACTGATTGCGCCCTTTTGATTGCGCTCTTTTGAAATGCGCCCTGCTGATAGGATACCCTCAATAAGCATGCTAAGAACGAGCAGATGGAAGGCTATCATAACGTCTATGCGTCAACACTCAACAGTGTTCATATTGACGTGCACGGGTTTTATAATCCGTCAAAGATCTCTTTCCACTTTGAAATACAGGCGTTTTCAAATTTCAAATAAACACTTAGTTTCAAAATAAGTAGTTCGTGTCAGTAGCCTAAGCCCTAATGGAAGCAAATTAAACATGCTAAGAACGAGCAGATGGGAGGCAATTATAACGTCTAGCCTATGCGTCAACAGTGTTCATATCCAATTGACGTGCACGGGTCTAATAATCCGTCAAAGAGTATCTCTTCCCAATTTGAAATGCAGGCTTTTTCAAATTTTCAATTTACACTATTTTCAAAACAAGTAGGCCTAGTTCGTGTCAGTAACTGTTGGCTAATGAAAGCAATTTAAACATGCTAAGAACTAGCAGATGGAAGGCAATCATAACGTCTATGTGTCAACAATGTCCATACTAATTATTGACGTAGCTCTGCACTTCTTTTCGAATTTGTTTTAATGTCTTTCAAGTGAAACTTTAGTTGTTTTAGATTAAATGTCGCTTTAATAATTTTGTGTCACAAATTCTTAACTGAAATCATTACGCATCGTGAATAATAATAGACTTAAATGTTAGCGCAATTATTCCTATGAATGTAGTTAAATTGCACAAAAGAATCTTTGAAGTGCAACATAACGAAGTTCAACAGATGGAACGAACAATGTATACCTACGCGTAGAATACTTTGATTCAATGCAATTCAAAGTCAAACTGCATAGCAAGCCAATACCATAGTCTGCATTTCTTAGAATAGATTGATGCACAGTGGACACATCATCGAGTACATGTACATATGGTAGAGCCTCCTTACGATCGGTACAATCAGGGCCGGCCTTAGCTATAGGCAAAGTAGGTAGTTGCCTAGGGCGCCGCAGGCTTGGGGGGGCGCCGCGGCACCGGCGAATAAATTTTTTTACACTATATTCTTTCAAAATTCAAGACTTTCGCTAATGGAAAGATGAGATTACAACATTACAGCCTGCTCTTTATTCATATTCAAATAAATAGTCTAGTAGGAACGACGATGAAGAAAGGGCAGTAGCTGAGGCAGGGCCGACCTTAGGCATAGGCAAACCAGGCAGTAACTGTTGCATGTGGCGCCAAGTTCTAGAGGGCGCCATTTCCACAAGAGTGAATTTTAATATTTTAGCTTATAGGCTACCATTCTCCACAAAATTGAATATTGTCCAGCCTTCAGTGTACTAATAAAGAAATTATAATGAATTACTCAGTTGAGCATACAAGGCCGTAGTTAGGGGGATGCTTTGGGTGTTTGAACACCCCTCGAAATGAAATAGTGTGAAAATGAAATAATTATGCATTTGCTAACAAATGACAGTGTGTAATGTAATTTTGAGCAGAAAATAGTCGAAAATCGCGGAAAATAGTCTTTTTTGGACGTCAGAAAATTCGACGACTAGCAAAATTCGTCAGAAAAATTTTGCCCAAAAATGTCGGCCGCAGCGTGTACGCACCTCATAATTCACGGTCAAGAAAACATCCCAGAAATAAAATCCTGGCTACGGCCTTGTGAACGTATACCGACTCTGGCTAACTCATATTTAGATTCTGACGTGGGCTGAACAATTAGTGGGAATCTATAAGGGCGTCAAATGTATGCCTTGCTTAGGGCGCCATTTGGGCTAAGGCCGGCCCACCGTACAATGTACACCAGAGGCAAATATAACGAGTTTTATCCAGAGAAATTACACATTATCTACCAATAATAAATTTACCTGAGCAGTTGTGGCCGTTAAAACCCGAGAACCCCTTTTTGCAGCTGCAGTTGTAGCTGCCAAGTGTATTGTCGCAACGTGTCGTTGATTTATCGCATTTGTTTTGCTGGCATTCATCTGCGTCTGAATCGAAATGCAAAGTCACGTTTAACAAGGATCAGTTCTTCTAAATAAAACTGGTAGGATTAGGCTAGGCCGCTAGGGCATCTTTATTTCCGCAAATGGTGAACCATTTTGATGGATATAATAGAACTTAGAAAATTAATTTTTTTAGCTTAAATGTCGGTTTAATCATTTTGTGTCACAAATTTATTAAATGAAATCCTACTAAGCTTAATTACGCTTCATGTTTAAAAATATGGGAAAAAATACTGAACGCCAGTAGGCTAATAACCTAATATTATTAGGTTCAGTCAACTTTTACACGCTCCGCTTTTAAATGTTCTGTATTACAACGCGCAGTCAATCCTTTGATTGTAGCTAAAATTAATTGCACAAAAGAATCTTTTAAGTGCAACATAAAAAAAATTAAACGACGGAACGAACAATGTACAGCCTACCTACGCGTAGGATACTTTGATTCAATGCAATTCAAAGTCAAACAGCATAGCAAACCAACACCGTAGTCTGCATATCTTAGAAGACTTAGATTGATGCGCAGTGGGCACATCATCGAGTGCAGATGGTACGAGCCTCCTTACGGTCGATACAATGTAGGCTACACCAGAGACAAATAGGCTTATCACGAGTTTTAGCGAGATAACTATTAGTCTATAGGGTATTATCTACAAATAATACATTTACCTGAGCAGTTGCGGCCGTTAAATCCCAAGAACCCTTTTTTGCAGCTGCAATAGTAGCTGCCAGGTGTATTGCGGCAATCTGTCGATGACTTATCGCATATGTTTTGCTGACATTCATCTACGTCTGAAAGGAAATGCAGAGTCACGTTTCACAAGGATCAATTCTTCTAAATAAAACAGGTATGAAATCTATCTTCCCTTGGTCAAACATTGTGATGGAATCAATAGAACTTTTGTCGCCAATACTCAGTTCTCAATTTAATAACAATGAAGTTGAACTTTTAAACAATAATTATTGTCACAAGTCTTTTCCCTCTTCTTCTCTACGTGTGACCTTCAGTCTCTTCGGAAGCTTCTTCGTATAAGTTCGTGGTAGCGTAGGCCTATCCCTAGATAACTGTTTCATTAGCTAAATGGCTAGGTTAAAGAATCTACAGTCCCTCACTGTTTTGTTAACCAACAACGACGACGTGTTTAACTCTTCTTATTATACTCCAAAATCCGATATAAAGTAAAACGATCAGCAACAACACAACAATGACTACACTTGCGTTATCATAACAACTACACGACTACTATCTTCATCAGTCTACTCTATCGCAACTCAACAACAACTCTTACAGCCTATCTCAACGGCTCTCAACACGCAACTCTCCTTCTTCACTTCCACTCCCTTCTTGTACAATTAACGTACGCTCGTCTAGACGTCACGTGCTGTCCAGACAATCACCTGTGCGGACGCCGCGCGGCAAATTGCACCTGGCCTACTTACGTCGCTGTACGACAATCGGCGTGCACTGATTAAATTAGCTGACATTACCTCCTTCCTTTCTTTTGAAGAGAGCTAATTAATCTTAAAAATTAGCGAACGTATAATGCTTAAACTAAATACAAACAATTCGTATACTAAATGCAATCACAAAATACCTTATACTACAATCTCGATAAGCAGTCTGCTACTACATTCAACTTTCCTTTCTTATAGTTCAACAGAATGTCAAAATTTTGCAATGATAAAGACCATCTGACTAACTTAGCAGACTTCGACATTGACTCAGTCAAATAAACTAAAGGATTATGATCAGTGAACACATTAATTTTGGAACCAATAATGATTTCTTTCAATTTGTTTAAAGCCCATATGATTGCATAGGCTTCCTTCTCAATCGTCGCCCATCTCCTCTGGGTATCTGTCAGCTTCTGGCTGATAAATGAAACGGGACGTTCTATCCCCTCATCGTCCACTTGTGACAGCACAGCCCCCACAGCAAAATCACTGCTATCACAGTACAAATTAAATGGTTTGCCAACCTCGAACATGTACAGAATAACATTCGATAAAACAATTTCTTTAAGAGAATCAAAAGATTTCTGGTGGTCCTGAGTCCAAATAATGTTCTCAGGTGTCTGCTTGCTAGTTAAATCTGTCAATGGTTTAGCAATCTCAGCAAAATTACAAATAAATTGTCTGTAGAAACCAAAGAATCCTAACATTTGCTTCACTTGCTTCTTCGTTTCAGGGTTTTTTAAATTAATCAAACTGTCAATCCTATCTGGATTCATCATCTTCTTCCCTGAACCAATGAGGTGACCGATGAATTTCACCTCACTCTTACCAAACACACATTTCTTCAAGTTCATTGTTCTCAGATGTTGTTCTTTCGTCATCTTGAATGCTGAGTTCATCTTCGCTATCCGTGTCATCTTCTTGCGAACTTTCGTTTATCGTTTCATCTTCTCCGTCTTCGACTTCTGCTCTCCGACTTTGTGCTCTTGTAGTCACATTCGCTTGTAGCTCTCCTTGCAATATACTGATTGGTGGAACCTCTTTCAGTTCTGCAATTATCTCTGGATGTAGCAGGAACTTTTCTGGATTTTCTTTACACAGTTCTGCTGAAATGCTGGCACACACTAAAGTTAAATATGGCGCGATATTTATTGTCCTGTCCTCTGTAGCTGCTCCTTCGTTACGACCGCTCATCCGCACTTCGATTTTCACCAACTTAGCTGGAATCGGCTCTCCAGCTACACATTGCAAATGAACTCTGCCGATTTCTTCTACTGTCGTTCCTTTCAGTAGTTCCTCGTTGATTACTGGTATCTCGGTCCCCGAGTCAATCAACGCCTCGACTTGCACAGGCTGCCCATCAGTCCCACGTATCTCCACATTTACATGCTGCAACGATATCTTCTTTATGCGTTGACACTCCTCTTTACTTTTCTCTTTACTTTTTGTTTCTCGACAACTTTCTGCAATGGAAGTAGTCTTTATCGCTTCTTTCAGTATGGTGAACTGCGGCGTACACTTCATCACTGACTTTACTTCTGTTTCTTGGTTGCATTGTTCTTCCCAACCAGGAGGTGCATTTATCACTTGTATCTGGTTTACTCGAAGATTTTCTGCACTTCTGCTAAAGTTCTTCCTCAGATTTGCCGCTCCTGGTGCTTGGCAATGTTTTATTAGGTGTTTATCAGAATTGCAATTGTGGCAAAGCTTCTTGATAAAACTTCTTTGCTCCTTGTTCTCCCACTTGTTGTACGGCGTGTAAGATGCATTACTTTCTGTTGGGCGTCCCAGCGGCGGAGTTCGATTGTAGGCTTGTCTGTCCCACGTTGACTGTTGTTTATCTTGCGACCACTGCTTTCCAGAATAATCATCTTTCTTTGCATCATTACTCTTGGCTTGGCTTCCGGTGTCTTTGCTATCCTTGTTCCACTTGGGTTGCTTTGGACTATTGTCCCATGCTTCAAATTTCGGTTTGTCTTGGAACATCACACCAATCCGATTGTTTACATGTATATCTGCGAGATCTGCAACATTACTAGCTTCCAAGCATTCTGTGCCCTCTTTTGCTAAGACAAACTGCAGTGGACCTGGTGGTAAACATTCTTTCAGCTTATCCGCCACTAACAAATCAAACAGCTTCTCGTAGTCTTTGTCCACTCGTCTACTTCGGACATAATAATTCAACAGGTTCTTCAGCCTAGCCGTGAACATCGTATACGTTTCTTCGGCTGTCTTCTTGGCATCTGCAAACCTGGACCTGTACTCACGAGCTGTTAACTTGAATTCCTTCAACAAGTGCTCTTTCACTGCATCGTATTTATCTAAATTCTCAAATGACAATCGATTCAATACCGTTCGCGCTCTCGGGGTCATCAATGGCAACAACAATTTCACCCAATATTGCTTTTCCACAGCGAAGCTATTGAATGCATTTTCCACGGTCTCAAAATATAATGGCACTTCCATCATATCATACGGCATCTTAGGCAATACATGCTTCATGGCATCACCAATCTTCTTGATCTTGGACACCATTGTCTCACTTTCTCTGAGCCTAATCTGTTCTGACACTTCTCGGCTCTTACGATCATCTTCGTCTCTCTTCTTCAGTCGATCTTGATCTTCGATTCTCCGCAGTTCTTCCTGTTCTATCTTCTGTTGTAATAGTTCTAACTGCTTTCTGCGTTCTTCTTTTTCAATGGCCATTTCTTTAAGTTGAGCCTCCTTGATAGCAAGTTTCTTTTGTTCTAACTGCATCTGCTCTTCTCTTTCTCTTTCTGCTTTTTCCAAATTGTCTTTTCCGGCTTGAAATTCTTCCTGACGAATTTCTTCTGCTCTCTCCAGTTCTTGTAAACGCATCTTTTCTTTTTCTTCCTCGCGAGCCTTTTTGTCCTCAATCTGCTGCTTTCGTATTTCTTCATCGCTTTTTCTTGCTTTTTCGTACTCTATCATTAACTCCGTCCGTCTCCGTTCTGATTCATCACGATCGAGTCTCATTTGTTCTAGTTGTATCTGGAACTGCTGCCTCTGCATGTCTATCTCTTGTTGTCGCAATTCTTTCTCTTCTTGCTTACGTTCTTTCTTTTCTTGGCGCCGTCGCTGCTTTTCTTTCTCGTTCTCCTCTTGCTTGCGCCGCTCTTCTTTCTCGTTCTCCTCTTGCCTGCGCCACTCTTCTTTCTCCTTTTCCTCTTGCCTGCGCCGCTCTTCTTTCTCCTTTTCCTCGTGTCTACGTTGTTCTTCTTTCTCCTTCTCTTCTTGGCGACGTTCTTTCTCTTCTTGTCTACTCATCATCATGAGTTGTAGCAACGCCTCTATAGACATAGGTGGCTGTGGCTTCTCCACTGGCTTCTCCGCAGCGCCTCCGACAGCACCTTCTTCTTCTTCTTCTTTCTTAGCCCAAACCTCGGCTAAATTTCTCATCAAACTTTCCCTCGACATCTGTCCGACTTCTTCTGCATCTAAACCTGCTTCGATTAATAATTTTATTATTCTTTCGGAAGCCATCTTCTTAATAGCCGCTTGCTTTTGCTCTGTAAGTTTCTCCATCTTACTTCTTTACTTTACTGATGCTAGTCGGAAATAGTAAGCTACTCTTCAAATGTTTGCAATTGACTGACTTCAATTCTTTAAGCAAACTTCAATAGACAAGCAAGTTTTTCTACCTCGTAGTCGTTGTGTTGTCGTTTCTCACTGACGTACGGATGCTCGATGTATCGTTGCTTCTCCCGTGTGCTCGGCTCCTCGATAAATTCACAGCGTCCGTTCCTCCACAACGTCTGTTGATTGAATAGAATCCCTCCGTTCGTAACTACGATCGTTCTCCTGCAACTTGGATCGTTATCCTGCAACTTGGATCGTTATCTCACCGCAACGACACCAAATGTCACAAGTCTTTTCCCTCTTCTTCTCTACGTGTGACCTTCAGTCTCTTCGGAAGCTTCTTCGTATAAGTTCGTGGTAGCGTAGGCCTATCCCTAGATAACTGTTTCATTAGCTAAATGGCTAGGTTAAAGAATCTACAGTCCCTCACTGTTTTGTTAACCAACAACGACGACGTGTTTAACTCTTCTTATTATACTCCAAAATCCGATATAAAGTAAAACGATCAGCAACAACACAACAATGACTACACTTGCGTTATCATAACAACTACACGACTACTATCTTCATCAGTCTACTCTATCGCAACTCAACAACAACTCTTACAGCCTATCTCAACGGCTCTCAACACGCAACTCTCCTTCTTCACTTCCACTCCCTTCTTGTACAATTAACGTACGCTCGTCTAGACGTCACGGGCTGTCCAGACAATCACCTGTGCGGACGCCGCGCGGCAAATTGCACCTGGCCTACTTACGTCGCTGTACGACAATCGGCGTGCACTGATTAAATTAGCTGACATAATTATGATCTCTTGTTAACCGAGCTCAGGAAGAGTAGTCAAAATGTGGGTTCACCATGGAGTGGTATGTCTTGTTGTTCACACAGAGCCAGCTTTTGAATCATTACACATTCGAGTTGTGTATTTACCTATGCAAGCTGTGGCATTGTGTGCTTGAAATCCGCTTCTGCAGCTAATCCAACAGTTATAGCTTCCAATCGTATTAATGCAGGTAGTCGTGCGAGGATCACACACATTCATACTGCATTCGTCAGCGTCTAGATACAAAAGTAGAAATTGCACTCAAATTTCATATAATTATTATGCTAGTCTTATGTGATGTCAAAATAATATTATGCGCTATTGGGATTTTCTTATTCATCTACAAGTCTTCATGAATTACGAAGTAACTGACTACATGCTGCTCAATAAGGGTTCCCTATCAGCAGGGCGCATTTCAAAAGAGCGCAATCAAAAGGGCGCAATCAATAGGGCGAAAATGAATAGAGCGCATTGTTTTTAGACCGCAAGATTTAAAGGGCGAAATCAAAAGGGCGCATGATAATAGCGCGCAATGAAAAGAGCGCATGCATGCGTGCCTAATACTGAAGCGCTTGCCTAGGCGGAACTTTATATTATGAGAATTTAGGAGGAAATTAGGCCCTAATGAAAATTATAACCCGATTTTATTCAAAATCTTGTATCTTTTCCGCAGGAAAGTTACGCTCAAAAGCGAAAGTCGATTAAAAAATTCAATAATAAAAGAAACATGGTCAGTTAAACAATGTTTAATCACTATACTGAGTATACTCAAATCTGCTGGACTAAATAGAACAGTTCAGTTGCCTAAACGGCCAATGTAGGCTAAATGAATGTCAAATAGTTTCAAAGCACAGATTGTCCGACCAACTTCTAACAAAAAATACCGTATATTAAACAATGTTTAATCACTATACTAAGATCTGCTAGACTAAATAGAACAGTTCAGTTGCCTAAACGGCCAATGTAGGCTAAATGAATGTCAAATAGTTTCAAAGCACAGATTGTCCGACCAACTTCTAACAAAAAATACCGTATATTAAACAATGTTTAATCACTATAGTCATTTCGACACTTATGCAATACGAAAAATTTACTAAATTTGATCCAGCTGCCTATCTCCACAAGACTCGACCGAAATGCGTTCAAATTCCGAGGAACGGGCCTTTTATAATAGGCCTACTGGGCCTCTCTTTCTCAGCAAAGTTAATATGGGTACCTTTGATTCGCCGCTTCCTCTCACCTCTCAACATTTCGTTTCAATTCAGTGTGTATCGAATGCTCTTACACTATTTACTTAACCTTCTCGAGTGCCAGTTTTCTTTCTTTTTCTCTCTTTCTCAGCAAATATGGGTACCTTTGATTCGCCGCTTCCTCTCACCTCTCAATTGACATCCGTAAATTTGCGCCCCTTTGATTGCGCCCTTTTGATCACCCGTGCAATAATTGTCTTTTCGCCCTGTTAATCTTGCGGTCTAAAAACCATGCGCTCTATTCATTTTCGCCCTACTGATTGCGCCCTTTTGATTGCGCTCTTTTGAAATGCGCCCTGCTGATAGGATACCCTCAATAAGCATGCTAAGAACGAGCAGATGGAAGGCTATCATAACGTCTATGCGTCAACACTCAACAGTGTTCATATTGACGTGCACGGGTTTTATAATCCGTCAAAGATCTCTTTCCACTTTGAAATACAGGCGTTTTCAAATTTCAAATAAACACTTAGTTTCAAAATAAGTAGTTCGTGTCAGTAGCCTAAGCCCTAATGGAAGCAAATTAAACATGCTAAGAACGAGCAGATGGGAGGCAATTATAACGTCTAGCCTATGCGTCAACAGTGTTCATATCCAATTGACGTGCACGGGTCTAATAATCCGTCAAAGAGTATCTCTTCCCAATTTGAAATGCAGGCTTTTTCAAATTTTCAATTTACACTATTTTCAAAACAAGTAGGCCTAGTTCGTGTCAGTAACTGTTGGCTAATGAAAGCAAATTAAACATGCTAAGAACTAGCAGATGGAAGGCAATCATAACGTCTATGTGTCAACAATGTCCATACTAATTATTGACGTAGCTCTGCACTTCTTTTCGAATTTGTTTTAATGTCTTTCAAGTGAAACTTTAGTTGTTTTAGATTAAATGTCGCTTTAATAATTTTGTGTCACAAATTCTTAACTGAAATCATTACGCATCGTGAATAATAATAGACTTAAATGTTAGCGCAATTATTCCTATGAATGTAGTTAAATTGCACAAAAGAATCTTTGAAGTGCAACATAACGAAGTTCAACAGATGGAACGAACAATGTATACCTACGCGTAGAATACTTTGATTCAATGCAATTCAAAGTCAAACTGCATAGCAAGCCAATACCATAGTCTGCATTTCTTAGAATAGATTGATGCACAGTGGACACATCATCGAGTACATGTACATATGGTAGAGCCTCCTTACGATCGGTACAATCAGGGCCGGCCTTAGCTATAGGCAAAGTAGGTAGTTGCCTAGGGCGCCGCAGGCTTGGGGGGGCGCCGCGGCACCGGCGAATGAATTTTTTTACACTATATTCTTTCAAAATTCAAGACTTTCGCTAATGGAAAGATGAGATTACAACATTACAGCCTGCTCTTTATTCATATTCAAATAAATAGTCTAGTAGGAACGACGATGAAGAAAGGGCAGTAGCTGAGGCAGGGCCGACCTTAGGCATAGGCAAACCAGGCAGTAACTGTTGCATGTGGCGCCAAGTTCTAGAGGGCGCCATTTCCACAAGAGTGAATTTTAATATTTTAGCTTATAGGCTACCATTCTCCACAAAATTGAATATTGTCCAGCCTTCAGTGTACTAATAAAGAAATTATAATGAATTACTCAGTTGAGCATACAAGGCCGTAGTTAGGGGGATGCTTTGGGTGTTTGAACACCCCTCGAATTGAAATAGTGTGAAAATGAAATAATTATGCATTTGCTAACAAATGACAGTGTGTAATGTAATTTTGAGCAGAAAATAGTCGAAAATCGCGGAAAATAGTCTATTTTGGACGTCAGAAAATTCGACGACTAGCAAAATTCGTCAGAAAAATTTTGCCCAAAAATGTCGGCCGCAGCGTGTACGCACCTCATAATTCACGGTCAAGAAAACATCCCAGAAATAAAATCCTGGCTACGGCCTTGTGAACGTATACCGACTCTGGCTAACTCATATTTAGATTCTGACGTGGGCTGAACAATTAGTGGGAATCTATAAGGGCGTCAAATGTATGCCTTGCTTAGGGCGCCATTTGGGCTAAGGCCGGCCCACCGTACAATGTACACCAGAGGCAAATATAACGAGTTTTATCCAGAGAAATTACACATTATCTACCAATAATAAATTTACCTGAGCAGTTGTGGCCGTTAAATCCCAAGAACCCCTTTTTGCAGCTGCAGTTGTAGCTGCCAGGTGTATTGCGGCAATCTGTCGATGATTTGTCGCATATGTTTTGCTGACATTCATCTATATCTGAAATGAAATGCAGAGTCACGTTTAACAATGATCAATTCTCCTAAATAAAACAGTTATGACATCTTTGTTTCCGCAATTGGTCAACCATTGTGATGGAATCAATAGACTTTTGACGATAACAGGACAATTACCCCATGACAATTACCCCTAGACAATTACCACCGGCAATTACCCCACGTTCAAGAAAACATCTACGTGTTACAGGTTCAAGAAAATATTTAAATGCTAGCGATAGTGTACTGAGTTCATTTATATTTTTAAAAAGCAAGGTTATGAGCAACTCCGCGAAGATAGTCAATGGCCATGTGCGCGTCGTATTTGCGAACGATTGTCAGAATCCTTGCGTTGGTGTCAGCATATTTCTTCGTTGTCGTTTGTGGTGGGTGAAAAGCCAGAGATTGGCCACAATGAACTTCTTGTTCGTCATTTTCTGTAACACTCAGCTGTCTCTCAGCTATCTGGGGTAAATTTCATGGGAGTAATTTGTCTGAGAGGTTATTGGCACGGGAGGCGGGGGGGTAAATGTCCGGGTGTTATTGGCATGGGGTATTTGTCCGGGAGTAATTGTCCTGGGATAATTGTCCAGGAAGTAATTGCCCAGGAGGTAATTGTCGGGGGGGGTTATTGTCCGGAGGATAATTGTCCGGGCAATTGTCCTAGAACCCTTTTGCCCATGTAAGCCCGTACTATCGAGTACGCGACTCGCCCTCTGCTCTGGTTACCTGTATGGCTGCCCTGGCTATGCCCGGGCTACAAAAGTGTCTGGCGCCGCCACGAGTCAAGCGACTGAGAGCCGCTGCGGATTGAATTCCTTATGCTTGCTTTACAAGAAGATTTCCTTTGGCGTGTTAAGTCCAATCAATGTAATGCAATGAATTTGAAGTTGTGTTTCTCACGTATAAAGCCAACATCCGAATTGTTAAACAAAACATTCTTCTTATTTCATACTTGCAATTTACCTCTGCACGCTGTGGCATTGTGTGAATGGAATCCGCTTCTGCAGGAACATCTGTAGCTTCCAACTGTATTAGTGCATGTCGTGGATTCACGATCACAAGCATTCGTGTGGCTGCTGCGGCATTCGTCAGTGTCTGATGACACTAGGAACAATAACACCTATATTTCAGTCAGTGTAATGTAGGGTGACCATACGTCCCGGTTTTCCGGGACATGTCCCGGTTTTTTGCAGTGCGTCCCGGTGTCCCGACGACTTCAGCAAAAGGGCAAAAATGTCCCGGTTTTTGAAAAGACGGAAACTTGGATATTGTATAGTCAGTTTTATGTAAATGACAGAATTTACAACCCAAAAGGAAGTCATGAAGATAGAGAAGTTGTCAAATTATGTGGATTGTAATAATTATTATTTGCATCTTTAGTATGATTATAGGTTAATGAGTTTAGTTAATAGATTTTAAGAATTATCAAGGCGTAACGATCGAGAAAGTGTTTAGGCCTATTTATTCAGAGGTGGCACTAAATCTTTAAGACTTAGGCATAGGCATATCGATTTCGGCATTTCGCGTCAGGTTCGTAGCGGGAGTTAAGCAACTCATGTCAGCACTGAATAGTAGAGCAGTTTCTTTTAAATGACAACTTAAAATGCTGCCATTGCTATGTTGAAATTTTAAAAAATTCTCATTTTGAGGGGCACAAAGTCTAACGTCCCCAAATCCATTTTCCTGTTCGTTTGCCGCCAGAAACCTTCAATCTTCCTATGGACTAGATTACACACTGAGCGCCGATTGAGAGTGTTCTCAATAAGCTAATTATTGTGAAAGAGTGCTGCACTCCGTGCACTGACGACTAGAACAGATGGTAGATTTTTAAAACTGAAGTATAATTGGGCTACTCAGCATTAAATTTAAATGTGATGACACCTGCATCGATGTGTTCGAAAGTCGTGCGATTAGGCCTTCGTATAGGGCCTACGGCCCTACGCCTATAGTTATAGTTCTGTATAGTAAAGAAATTACAATTTATCAGTTTTCCAAAAAGTGTCCCGGTTTTTGATGGCCAAAAAATGGTCACCCTAGTGTAATGATATTTAAATCTACATGTATATGTGATGTTGTAATTTACTATCGGTAGAAAAATGAACACTACATTATCGTTTAATATATGGAACCATGGGTCCATGCTTCAAGAGATAATTTGACTCAGTGCGGCATTGATCACTTCTGCTCATCACACAAACTGGCTCGCAATCAACATAGTTGTATTGCCTTAGATTCTGATGCGCTTGTTATCAATCAGATGGCCTGATTGACTCTTCATACGACTGTAAGTTCAATTTATTTGCAGTTAGTAGCCTAACTTCTACTGCCCTGGCGTCGAATGCACAGGCACTAATCGATGAAACACAAAATCCAAACCGTAATCCGGTCAATATCAAGTAGATCAGCCTGTTAGACAGAGACTCAATCTCCGATAGATGATCCGTATGAAGGATAAAATGCTAGGTCTAGTAGAATTTGGAATAGGGAGTCAACATGTATAAGAATACGCCTAACTAAAAACTAGAAAGCACTCAGTGTCAACTTTTCATCCATTAAAATTTGGAACAATTTCATATAATTATAAATGCCTATCTATAATTATGCTAAGCTGGCTTAATCTAATTTAATTTTGTTAGCCTATTTGCATGACGATTGAATGGCGTGTCGCGAAATTTGGTTTCAAGTTTAGGTGTGTCGCGCACGAAAAAAGGTTGAGAACCTCTGGCTTATGACATTGGCTTAGTGACAGGAAAACTGTTCTGACGCTACCATATTTATAATTATAGGTCGCGGCAGATGAAATATTTGACCTGCAGGTCAGATAATTATATAATTTTCACGTGACTTATTTTGACGCCAAACTCTATCTAAGATATCGATTGCAGAAAATTGTGGGCCTACGGGTGAAACTGCCATTAATGTAGGCCTATCTAGTCATAGAAGCCTAAGCACAGTAGCCTACTTAATCTAATCCTCCTCCTCCTCTGGGAGATCAAAGTTTATGGAGGCGACAAAAGGGCGCCCGGCGTATGGATGGATAGGTTTGTGGTGTGACCTTCCCATAAGAAATTATTGAACACCCGCATTGCAATGTCAGCATTTTCAGCTGTCGTCTTTAACAGAATTGCTCTACTATTTCAGTGTTGATTATAACAGTGGTCAAATCCTTTTACCGGTTTAAATTATAGCCTGTTTACAATTTTATTATGATAGGAAGTTCTTTTTGAGTTTCCGCATTGTAATGGCGCCATTTTAAGATGTCATCTTAGCAAAATTACTTGTTACTATTTGATGATAAAAACGAATGGCTTTTGATTTTAATAAATATAATTATAATTACAATAATAATTTCTTCGTGAATCAAATTCAGCAACATTGAACATCGTCCGTATCATGCGCTTCTGAGTGTTTTTTAAGGGGCACAACACAGATTTTCTAAATGTACTGTGTGAAGTGAAATTAATTAAGTATAAGAATCTTTATCCTCACCATTTTTACTGTACCATTTGTCCGTTACCATTTTGTCTGCTACCATTTTGTCCAAGTACTATTTTGTCCATTCCATTTTGACCGTACCATTTTGTTCGCTACCATTTTGGCCAAGTACCATTCTGTTCATACCATTTTGTCCATACCATTTTGTCCGTACCATTTTGTCCAATACCGTACCATTTTGTCTCAGTACCATTTTGTCCATATCATTTTGTCCGTACCATTTTGTCCGCTACCATTTTGTCTTAGAACCACGAGGATGAGTTAGTTAGGTCATTTATATATAAAAGAAATAATAAGGGACCAAGGATAGAACCCTGTGGTACTCCGTATTTAATCAGTTAGTTGAAAAGTGGAGTAGGAATAATTGCATTTGACTTGCTCAAACCGATTATTTAGGTAGTCTTTGAACCAAAGGAGGAGAGATCCTCTTGTGCCACAGTTTTGCAATTTATTTAATAAGTATTACATGGTCAGCAGTATCAAATGCTTTGGATAGGTCGAGAAATATTCCAACAGAGAACTTATTTCGATCAATGGGTTAGTTATTAATATTATATTAGGGCTGAGTATACTTGGGTCAAGAAGATCTGAGCCTGAACTATGTGATAGTTTCATCGAATGGTTAAGTAAAATCAATTCCTCAGGAGAAGTTGGATATAGAAGACAAAAGAGTCAACCAATGTGGTGACAGGTAGTCAGTATAAATGGAATCAACTGATTCCAATGGCTTAAAATTAAAAATGGATCTAATAATATTCCAGGATCTTTATATATCTCTGATTCGGAGAATTCTTCTGCATAAAAGTTCTGAATTGTTATGCTTTTTAGTGATTTAAAATGGGTGCCTGTAGGAGAGGTGTGCTCGGGGCGGTACCAGAGTTGTTTTCACCTTGATGTATATTTCCAAGTGATCGAAGTTATAAATTTTAATTCCGACATTTATTCATGTTTCTCCTTTTAGTAGCTTGAGTGAGATCTTAGTGGCGAAGTGTGTTCTAAAGGGCTCTTCCTGCTTAATGTGGGCTATAATAAGCAAATATGCCAAAAATACATTATAATTATTCAAATTATATCAGAAGACCGTTGCTAACAAAATTGCTCAATTTTTAAATTAATGACGCTGCACTTGAATAGTTGCAAATTTGTTGGTCGTACTGAATGTTATGAGCCTCCATTTTCAAGCGATGAAAAATCGTTGTATTGTGGAGTTCTTTTTTGACTCAACTGGAAGTTGTCCTTTGGCGCGTAAGGTTCAATAAGTGTAATTCATTGAGTAGGGCTATGATGTTGCGTTTTCTGGTGAGCGTAGCCTATAAGACAATATCGAAATCGATACACAAAAACATATCGTCATTGAAAGTTGTGTTGTCATGGCCTACCTTTACACGCTGTGGTATTGTGTCTTTGGAATCCGCTCATGCAGTAACACGTAAAGCCTCCAATCGTATTGGTGCACATTGTAGTTTCACGATCACATGCATGTATGTTCGTGCGGTTGCTGCGGCATTCGTCAATGTCTGATAACACAAGGAACAACTACACTGACATCTTAGACTTACAGCGTGCCAGGGCCTACTACGCCATGTGTGTCTGTAGGAGTGGTGTGCTAGCACTGCTAGGGGCGTAATCCAAAGTTCAGTTTTCACCTTGATGTAAACTTATATTCCCAAGTGACTCCAAGTTATAATTATTAATTCCGACATTTATTTTTGTTTCTCCTTATAGTAGATTGAGTGAGATCTTAGTGCAGAAGAAGTGTGTTTTAAAGGACTCTTCCTACTCAATGTATAATAAACGTATAGGCCCTATGCCTAAAGTACTTTACATACAAATTATATTAAAAGACCGTTGCTAACAAATGCTCAATTTTTAAATCCATAGGACTGCATTTGAATAGTTGCAAAAGATTTTGTCGTCCTGAATATTCACTACTATGAGCCTCCATTTTCAAGCTATGAAAAATCGTTGTATTATGTAGTTCTTTTTTGACTCAACTAGAAGTTTCCCCTTGGCGCGTAAGGTCCAATAAGTGTAATGCATTGAGTATGATGTTGCATATTCTGGTGAGCGTAGGCTATAACATCCAAATCCTTACACAAAAGCTTTTCGTCATTCAAAGTTGCGTAGTCATTCTATTATATTCTATTCTATTCCGGGATTTATAAAGCGCCTTTTACAGTACAACCTAATTAGAGGCGCTCCCAATGTGAAGATCCCCTTGGAAAAAGAAAAGTTTTAAGGAAACGCGCAGAAACAGTAGTGCTTCCAGACAAGGTCTGAGTACGACTAATAGTAGGGAGGCTATTCCACAGTAAAGGACCGATGGAAGTCATGTCCTACCTCTGCACGCTGTGGAATTGTATGTTTCGAATCCGCTTATGCAGTCGCATATGTAGCCTCCAATCGTATTAGTGCATGTCGTAGATCCAGGATCACACCTGTTCGTGCGGCTGTGGTGGCATTCGTCAATGTCTGATAACACAAGGAACAACTATACCAACATCTTAGACTTAAAGCGTGCAATGTTATGAGGTGCTTTATTATAAACTAATGTCATAAAGCAGGTGGAGAGATTAGCAACATAATTAGCAACATATCGTTTCTAAATTAAGCTACTTAGTTGACTGTTGTAGGGCAAAAAGCTATCAGAAATATTGATCTTGTCAATTTCCTGTGCCGTAAACTTTCGTTCTTTCTTTGTCAAACTTTTACGGTTTAGAGTTTAAGCTATAATAACATGGTTTTGGTACGGCAAATACGCAAACGTCTGTTGTGAGGTTCACAGATACAGTGGCGCGCTACGCCAGGGCATGGCAGGGCAAATGCCCTACCAAAAAAGCCTTTGCCCTACCTGTTGCCATGGTCGTTGCCCTGCCAGAAATGTTGCATTGCCAGAATTTGTTAGGGCATATTGTTTCTTCCTGTTCACGTCCGTCCGTTCAACCTCTGGCATGGCAAAAATATTAATTGCCATGGAAAAAATATTGGCAGTGCAAACGTTCTGGCAGGGCAAAATTCTGGCAGGGGAAAAGTTCTGGGAGAGAAACATTTTGGCAGGGGAAAATTCTGACAGTGCAAAATTGTGGCAGGTCAAAATTTTGACAAAAGTTCTGACAGAGAAAATATTCTGACAGGGCAAAAATTGTGCTAGGTCAAAATTCTGGCAAATTTCTGACAGGAAAAATCATGCCAAAGAAACATTTCTGGCAGGGCGAAATTCTAGCGTGACAAAAGTCATGGCAGCTTGGCAATGCAAAAGTTCCGGCAGGGCAAAATTCTGTGGCTGTTTATCCACATAATTACCGTCTACAACTAAACTAACAGCATAGTCTAACTGTTGCTTTATCGTTTTAAATGAAGCGTAAACATTTGCGTAAGCAATTGACCTAGCCTATAGGGTCTAGGCCTATGCCTGATTGGCTCAGTTACTTTGTTTTCTGAACTTTTTGCTTTCGAAATGCTACTCGAAAGAGAATTTGCAATGCTTCACTAAGTCACTGAGATTAGTCTACAAGATTTATAAGATTTGCTTTCAAAATGTCAAAAAGTACTGAGTTATAGGACTTCGCCCATCTTATTCTCTGGCCAGCCAACCCTGATAGCTTATGGTGGGTGGTTTACAGTGTTGCCACTGGATGTATCAGGAATAGACCTAGGACACAAGACGAAGGCAAAAAAGATCTAACGGGAAAACCACAGCTGTGGCATTTATGGGGAGCACGATAACGCTAAATTATAGGCCTATATAAGCCGTGCTACCGAGCACGCGACTTGCCCTGGTTACTTGTACGACTGCCCTGGCTATGCCCTGGCTAGAAGAAGTGTCTGGCGCCGCCACTGCACAGATAGTGCTAAATATAGGCTACATGCTGGTCCTTTAGGCCTTTATAGCTAGATTTATAGGCAGATCGCTCCAAAAGATGCAAAACTTTAGCCTAATACCTTTTATCAAGTTCACAATAACGCTATGCATAAATGAACCGATGCAACTATGTTTCTAATTTTGTAAGACCACTATGAATTTATCGTAAGATTATAAATTTGTCAATTTTTGAATACATGCCTACCGATTGGTGGAAGGAGTTTAGCAATTTTAACAACTTCTTATTCTGTTAATAAGCTAGCGAGTGAAGACTCTTGATTAGACCACGGCACAAAGATGTTATCGACCTCATATAAAATTCGTGTAAGATTGGGATTAGTACTGTGATGTAGGTCTACGAAAAGACTTTTCTACTCGTAACTGTGCAATGTCTCTGCTGCCTGATCGGTGATCATGGGACAAAGAGTAGAAAAATTTCCCCACCGTTTTGGAATGACTATTTGCGCATGTAGTCTAATGCTGGTGATGTTCTATAGTCTATCAAATCAAATCAATTTTTTTAATGCGCCAAGAAGCATACAAGATATTATATCATCACATCAAAATAAACATGAACGCTCTTGGTAACAAAAGGAAACCCAGAAGAAACTGCAGAGTCCCGCTGGTTAGGGCCATCTATGTACATTTTCTGGTACTAGGCGTTTACAGGTTCAATCAAATAGTCTATATTCCATCGTAATAAATCAAAATAAATCAAAACTTAACTAAGAAAACTAAACGTTCTGAATTTTAACATCACGATACTACATAACATGCAGATCTAAACATGATGATGTTAAGCAACAAATCCTTATTTTAAAAAAATCAATACCAAACTAAATAAAGTAAGAAAACCTTAAGTAAGAAACATCAAACCTTAACTAAGTAGGGAGAGGGATGTAGACTATACTAAGTAGCAGTGGCGGCGCCAGACACTTTTTGTAGCCAGGGCATAGCCAGGGCAGTCACACAAGTAACCAGGGCAGAGGGCGAGTCGTACGGGCCTACATAGGGCCTATTTTGCGCTACCGTGCATGCCATAAATCACCCACCCTACACTACTAGAGTTGGCTGGTCAGAGGATCAAATGAGGGAAGCCATCAAAACAAACACTTTGGCATTTGAAAAGCAAATCTTAGAAACCTTATACAAATATACAGGGTGGGCCATAAAAAGACCCCCTAATGTTTTTTGCTATTATCTTGGCCAGAAGTAAAAAATATCAAATTTTACAGGCTTAAAGACAATTCATATTTACGCAGAGTGGCCAGATTTCACCGCAATGTTTCAAACAGAACAAGAGTTATATCACTTCTAGTGAAACCACCCACCGTTTGACGATTCAAAAACATAATGCAACAAAAAACAGCAACAAAGCGATTTCTTATAAGTCTCATCTCAAATAATAATATTCTTGCTATCAAATTAACGTGATTAGTAATTTTGTTTTTAAAATCCTACATCACATAAAAGCCCTACATCACATATTGTGTTCAATGTGTCCACCACCAATGCCCACATTTGTTTTGAGTCCTTTTGCACAGCTTTTTTATGGACTTGGTCAGTGCCGGATTAACTTTTTAGAGGCCTGGCGCAAACAATGCAACAAAACTAAAGTAGGCCCTCTATCCAATCAAATTATCAAAAAAGTGGGGGAAAAATTAATTATATAGAAAAACAGGTAGGCCTACTTGTTTTTTAATTCACCCCCAGTCATGCCTTCCATGTCCGTTCTATGCGTTGAGTATGTGCGTCTATCAGAATGACTGCACTAACCCTAAAACCAACCCTAACCGACCCTCACGACGCCTAACCTGAGCCCTAACCGACCCTCACGCGATAAATTCCCGTCAACTTAGAACCTGGGGGTGAATTAAAAAACAAGAACCGAAAAACATAGCCTACTTTAATAATTCATGAACACAAAATGAAGCTGTGATAGGATCATAGGAGATTTTTTAATTTTGCTTGTTACAGTTCAACTGTTCAAAAATGTTCGTCGAGTTTAAATGTCTTTCCTTCGCGCTTTTAAAGTAGAGAAAGAATTAATGATATCTTGAAAGTCAAGATCAGATTCTGTCAAGATTTCCGACTCAATGTTCAAAAGAGCTACTATAAACACTAAACATTTTAAATAAGCCGGACTGTGACTTATATAAACAAATTCGATCGGATAATCGGATTTCTCAATGTTTTTTTTTTAAATTTTACCCCCGAAAGAAGGCCTGGCGCAAGTGCGCCAGTTGCGCCATAGTTAATCTGGCACTGGACTTGGTGATGTGTTCCAGAGGTAAATCTTCCCAATCAACTCCAATGCGACCATCAATTTTCATTATCGTTCTTGGTTTTGACTGCAGATTGCGGTATTTCACTAGCAATGGCTCTCGAGTTTCCACATTTGATCAAATCATCGGGTTCAAATCCGGATATTTGGAACCATTGGTTCTTTTAAATGAAACGAAACCAGTACAGTACTATTATTGGCGTTAGACCTCCTTTGATAAACGACTCATTTCTTAACTCACTATTTCGATTTAGCACTTCATTTCTGTGCAATCACTGTTCATCAGATTAATCGGCGGTTATAGTTTTCTCTCCAAAGCCTTGCTCATGAAGTGTACGAATAGCCTACAAATTTTGCCTGCCATCGACACCTTGGGCATTTTAATTTGGTAGAAATTTCAATTTTATTATTTTAAAAACAAAATTACTAATCTGAAAAATTCATTATTTACCAAATCCTCTTTTGAATAGCATTTCTAAAGCAAATCGTTCAGCAAATAAAGTAACGGAGTCAGGTATATAGGTGTATTGTCAATTCTACGCAAATGCTAACGCTTCATTTGAAAAACAATAAAGCGATAGCTAGTCTAAGCTATAGGCTTACGCTGTTAGTTGTATACGGTAATGTGGGTAAGCAGCAACAGAATTTTTCTCTGCAAGAACTTTTGCCCCACCAGAATTTTTGCCTAGCCAGAATTTTTTCCTGTCAGAACTTTTTCCCTTCCAAAATGTTACGATCTGTACCCTGCCAGAATTTTTGCCCTGCCAGAACTATTGCCCTGCCAGAATTTGTTCTCTTCATGAACTTTTGTCCTGCCAGAATTTTGCCCTGTCTGAACTTGTGCCCTGCCAGAGAGCGGACGAACGTAAACAGAAAGAAGCAATATGCCCGAACAAATTCTCCCAGGGTAAAATTTCTGGCAGGGCAACGACCAGGGCAACAGGCAGGGCAAAGGCTTTTTTGGTAGGGCATTTGCCCTGCCATGCCCTGGCGTAGCGCCGCCACTGCTAAGTAGGAACCCGACTAACAGTTCTGGTCAATCATCCATAAGCGTAGGCAATGCTTAAAGCTGCTTGCATTGCTGTTTGCAGCTGGCGCTGCTGTCGATCTTGGCCTGTTGATCTTGGCCTACCGATCTTGGCCTACCGATCTTGGCCTGTTGATCTTGGCCTACCGATCTTGGCCTGTTGATCTTGGCCTACCGATCTTGGCCTACCGATCTTGGCCTGTTGATCTTGGCCTACCGATCTTGGCCTGTTGATGTTGGCCTACCGATCTTTGCCTACCGATCTTGGCCTGTTGATCTTGGCCTACCGATCTTAGCCTACGCTGTTGTGTATAAGAGAAGGGTTGCTGCCCTTGCTCCACGCAGACGAATGGTCTAGCGAACGCGGTCAAACGTGTAGTAGCTGGCAGATGACCTGGCTTGACGAGCGGTAAAACGCCTGTCAAGTGATACTATTGTAGAGGGAGTAAGTCCTGAATCTCGGCCTCGAGCAAAGAACAATCGGCCTTGAGTAGTTCGGTATTCCTCTACGTGACTGGGGTTCGGTTTCCGACTACCGCAACCATAAGCGTACGAGAGATTTCAGCAGTGGGGGGGGGCAAAAATTGAACTTCCGCCCAAAAAATACATCCGTGAAAAAGTTGACGACCTTTTTTTAGTCGTTCGGGTCTGTGTTTGCCCAAAAAACCACACTTGCCCGAAAGTTGACGACCTTTTCTGTTAGTCGTTCGGGTCTGTGTTTGCCCGAAAAACCACACTTGCCCGAAAGTTGACGACCTTTTTTTTTTAGTCGTTCGGGTCTGTTTTTGCCCGGAAAAACCACCAAACTTGCCCGAATTTGGGGGGCATTTGCCTCCTCCCCCTGTACCCCGCCTCGTACGCCTATGACCGCAACCTAGCTGACGGACGAAGCTGTCGACGACGAAGCCGGTGCTACAGAAGCTGCTACGCCGGTTCGATTCCTGACCGCCGCGAATCTACTCCGACCATTCACGCAGGCGCTATTGCCTGCTGTGATCTCTATCGATGACGAAACTCTTCTTGTTGCTACGAACGTTACGAACGCTGGCGCTTCATAAACTGCTGCCTCAGCGCATTGAACTCTGGCGCTACATAAACTGCTGTATCGACGCACGAACTCTGATACCGGTGCGGTAGAAGTTGACAGAAACAGTCCGTTCTCGAAGCGCTATAGCAATTGCTGTGAACTGACACTCTGAACTGTGGCGCTACATAAATCGCCTATCGCCTGTGTTGTGAATCCTACATGATCATCGTGATTTCTTCAATAAATGAGCTTAAGCCTAGTCAGTTAGTCTTTAGTCTACCGCTAAAGCCTTACTGCGCGGACGATTCTTCGGTACCCTGACGACTGGGGCTGGTACTCGGCTCCTGGTGTTTTCGCCCAGCCCTGGACCGCTACAGAATGATATGAAGTTTCGTTAATCCAACTGTTTAGGCCGAACCTGAACCCCAAACATTGAACACCTTAAAACGTCAGCTTTGTAAGGCATGGACGTCAATAGGCCTACCTCTGACAGCTCTGAAAAATCTATTTGGCTTGCTGACTAATCGACTTGAGGCTGTAATAAAGAGTGAAGAAAACATTATTAAATACTAAATGATAATTATTTTGTATTAATTAATTATGTGTGGAATAACAATGATGGTCGTACAATATTGTTTGCGGCTTAACTGGACGTTTTAGGCTACTTGGCACGAATTTGATGACGTCACGGATATTGGCGCTAAAATTTGAATAAGTGAGGCTAGTGAGTTAGTGATCTAATTTTTGTTATATTAACAATTTAACATTTTCATTTGAATAACCTATCCGCCAGTATAAAACTTTCCACATTATATTGTGTATAACATATATTTGTCTGCATTCAAAATTGTTCACGACCTATCGAGACACCCTATAGAAAATTGCATATTTCGATTTTTTTATGAATGTAGGGTCTACACGCTATGTTCTGTTCTCATATAATGTTCCCGCAGTGGTTTTGCAGGTGGTTCAATAAAGCACATACTTACTTTACTTACTTACTTATAAGCGCTATGCATAGTTTAAATCAGCGGTTCCCAACCCCTTGGCCCGCGGGCCAAAAGTGGCCCGCCAGGCCTCAAAAAATGGCCCGCCAGGCCTCAAAAATGGCCCTCATCTCTCAAAGAATTAACAAAAATATAGGAAAAAATTGACAATTTGGACATGATAGAACATAATATTATAATCATTTTCTATTACGTTTTATTTTATCTTGACGTCTATAAACATCAACCATTCTACTTTGAATCAATTATAACAATTTTTATATGATTTTAATTAATTAAATTTTAGCATTGTGGCCCCCTTGAATGCCCTAATGTCCTCTAACTAAGAAAAAATGGCCCTCTTGTCTTCCAACTTAGAAAAAGTTGCCCTACAGCCAAAAAAGGTTGGGAACCACTGGGCTAAATGAACCGATGCATATATTTTGCTAATTTTGTAAGATCACGATAATTGATTTTTCGTAAGATTGGAAATTTGTCAATTTTTTAACACCTGCCTACCGATTGAGTGGAAGGAGTTAAAAAAAAATTATGTTGACAATTTGAACAACTTTTTATGAACAGGCTAGCAAGGGAAGGCTCTTGATTAGTTCACGGCACAAAGATGTTATCGACATCATATAAAATTCGTGTAAGATTGGAATTAGTACTGTCATGTAGGCCTACGAGAGGAACTTTTTCTACTCGTAGGCCTAACTTTGGAATTTCTCTACTGCGTGATCAAGGACCCAAGAGTAGAAATCTTTCGCCACCGTTTTAGAATAACAATTTGCTCATATCAAGCTAGGAATTTTCAATGGCAATCTTCATTCAACATGATCCTCATTGCTTTGTAGACTTCACAAAAATCGTTTGACTACAATATGTTTCTCTTAGAATGTTCGTGATGCTCACCTGTCGAGGTCGAAATGCATATGAAAGTCAGGAATAAAACGACGACTGCAAAAGGCATACAGCGCAGAAAACGGTCAGACGAAAATCTGAAGGTAATTGTCATCGGCATGTTCCCGGTAGTGAAAGGTCTATGCAAACCAAAGAAATAATGTTGCAGAAGCCAAAATTTCCATTTAATATAGGATGTTGAATTGTTGATGCCCTAACTTTGACAGAAAGCTCTGACACGACATACGAAAAAAAACTAATAGAGACCGTTCATGAAATTCATTTGGATAGTTGACCTATAGGCGGCAGGCCTAATAATGATCCGACATTTCCTTGTAAATTTATTTACAGATTTTTTATACCGTTCGCTGAACCCAAATGCCTGTAAATTATGAGGTTTCTATTTTCAGCCGAAGCTATTAATTATGTCTGCAGGTTTCTAACTTAACGCACGCCAAAGCAACTGATAGGCCTATTGAAAACCCCATCCTATAACATTGCAGTGTTGTAAATGGAAAAGCAAACAATGCAATTTTAGCATGATAAATTGAT
This sequence comes from Lumbricus rubellus, assembly GCA_945859605.1. Classification (NCBI taxonomy): domain Eukaryota; kingdom Metazoa; phylum Annelida; class Clitellata; order Crassiclitellata; family Lumbricidae; genus Lumbricus; species Lumbricus rubellus. The sequence continues at coordinate 58,597,284 of OX243811.1, read as the reverse complement.
AATTCGGACTTGCTCGAGGCAGACAAAGTTTGCTGTAGTGCTGTTTCCCTAAGCCGCAGTACTACGCGAATGATGCTGGTTATAAGCCAAATGTATTATTCTACATCAATTGAAGGGTTTTATATAAGAAAGCACAACGCTGTAAGCTTAGGCCTATATATAGATAATATGCACAACTGACTCGACCAGCATGTGGATGCAACTTTCACTTATATCAATATTTTATTCACCAAATGATGGTAGCACAATTAATAAGACAATAAACGTAAATAAAAAAGAAACCGCATACACAGGACAGTATAACTGCCTGCCAGGGGCGGACCCAGGGAGGCCAATCCGGCCATGGCCCCTCCATTTAGAAACGCCCATGTATCGTGCCCCCCATTCGGTTTGAGGAAGCTTGAAATTGTGTATAGTTACTAATGAAATGGTGTGATATTTCCCCGAAAATTCGGTCGGATGACTAAAAAAAAAGTCATCAACTTTTTCGGCGGATATGAACTTTTTTTTCCAGAGCTGAGGCCAAGAAGAATTTTTTCCCAGACCCAAACACAAGAATTTCTGGGCTCCCCCGTCCAACGTTTCTGTATCCGCCCTTGCTGCCTGCATACTGCTAATGACAGAAAACAGACCAAGTTTCATTAATAATATATCAAACGTACAATCCCAGACAGTGGTGGTATACACAACAAGAATAATAGAATATACATGTATACACCAAAAATAACAAGTGCTCAAACACTTAAGGTGTGTAAGAGAAACATGATGCAAAACTCACAACAACATTTTTGTGTGAAAGACATTTCTGGATAAGACGCAATCTTCTGGATAACCAGCAGTCTGTAATGTTATTTTCATGCATGAAGTGCAGTAGGCCTACAGATGGAACACTACTGTGGGAGATTTAAAAAAAATTTACATACTGCAGAGCTGTAGCCTAAGTGTAGCCTACTCTAAAGAGTTCATCTCACTTTTGGTAGGACTGACAGCTTCCATTCCATAAAGAAGAAACGGTTTACAGTGGGCAGCTACTAAATGCAACAAAACTGGTTCCCTAAATTTGCAGCATTTTGCTACACAACGAATTAAATTACCTATAAAACTTCACACGCATTTCATGCAGACTAATTTTAAATGACTTGGCTGCAGTGAGAAAACAGCCCAAATATTTTAACTTGTCAACCAAACTTTTCTCTATATAGGCCTACTCCATTGACCTTAATGTGTTACGGAACCGTGTTCAAATCCTTATAACTTGAGATTTGGCTACATTAGGCTTCATATAAATACCTTTTAACTCGACAGAGCAAGTATCAACCATTGATTGGAGGTCACACAGCGATGCTGAGATTAAAATGAGATCATCCGAGTACATGACACATCCCAAGTAGATCTAAGTATAACCAACTCTTCAGTTCACCCATGACCAGATCTACTTAGTTTTTCAAAAATTGTCATTCACATAGACAGAAAACAGCACCGGGGATAGAACGCCACCCTGCCTAACCCCACACGTTAGAGTTATCATCTACAGGGTGCGCAAAAAAAAAGACCCCCTAGGTTTTTTGCCAATATTTTTGCCAAAAGTAAGAATTTCGAAATGAAATTTCACAGTCTTATAGACAATTCATATTTACACATGATGGCCAGATTTCATCAAAATATTTCAAACAGAACAAAAGTTATACCACTTTTAGAGTGGCCACACCCCGTTTTTTGACGATTCAAACACGAAACACAACAAAAACTAGGTTTTTTGGCAATATCTTGACCAGAAGTTAGAATTTCAAAATGAAATTTTACAGGCTTAAGGACAATTCATATTTACACATGATGGCCAAATTGCATTAACATATGTCAAACGGAACAAAAGTTATGCCACTTTTAGGGACGCTACCCACCGTTTTTGACGATTCAAAAACGTCACGCAACAAACAGTAACAAAAACGTGATTTTATCAAGTCTCATCTCAAATAACTGTTGTCAAATGAACTTGGTAGTGCTTCACAACTTGTGTTCAATGTGCCCACCACCAGTGCCAACACTTCTTTTGAGTCTCTTTGCAAAGTTCTTGAAAGACCTGTTGATTAATCTGACAGATTCCTTGTTATTCCTTATTTACCAATTCGACTGTCATCTTGCTAAGTGACTTCTCAGTGACGTGCAGCTACGCTGGTACCCTGTTTATTTTTTAAATAGTAATATTAATGATCATCTGACAATACGAAGGCTATTTGATAACAATTATTTGAGATGAGACTTAATAAAATCGTGTTTTTGCTGCGTTACGTCTTTGAATCGTCAAAAAACGGGGGGTGGCCTCACTAAAAGTGATATAACTTTTGTTCTGCTTAAAATATTTTGATGAAATCTGGCCATCATATGTAGCTATGAATTGTCTTTTAGCTTGCAAAATTTCAGTTCGATAATTTTACTTTTGGCCAAGATATTGGCCTGAATAATTGAATTGATTTTTTAAAACGTTTTGTTGCGTCGGGTTTTTGAATCGTCAAAAAACGGTGGGTGGCTTCACTAAAAGTGGCGTAACTTTTGTTCCGTTTGAAATATTTTGATGAAATGTGGCCATAATGTGTAAATATGAATTGTCTTTAAGACTGTAAAATTTCATTTCGGAATTCTTACTTTTGGTCAAGATATTGGCAAAAATCTTAGGAGGGGTATTTTTTTGGCGCACCCTGCATATCTTTAAGAAAGGATGTATGTATGTGTGTATGTATGTGGCTTTGTCCAGAATACACGCCCACAGTTTCGCAGCTATTGATCTGAAACTTTGCACCTAGACAGGGATCCATCAGACTTAAAAAGTGCAGGGGTTGGCGAATTTCTAACACCATGGGGGCCAGGATGGGGGAAATTTTGGGGGTTAAAAAAAATTTTTGCAGCTATTGATGTCAAATTTTGCATTTAGACAGAAGACCGTCAGGTCCTCCCAGAAACGAGTTGGCGAATCTCTACCACCATGGGGAAAATGGGGGGGCCCAAAAACTCCATTTTCCACATTTTGATACCATCGGCATAGTTTCACAGCTATTCATCTGAAACGTTGCAGCTAGATAGGGTACCACCGGGACCACCTCGCTCCCAACCAGCACACACGCCGCCCCGCAGGGGCCGGGTGGGGCAGGGCGTTGATTGGGGGGGCGAATTTTTTTAGAGGGTGAAATTTTTTTCCATCTATTGATGTCAAATTTTGCATTTAGACAGAGGACCGTCAGGTCCACCCAGTGGAGGAGTTGGCGAATCTTTACCACCAGGGGAGAATGGGGGAGGGGCGAAAACTCCATTTTCCATATTTTTTACCATCGCCATAGTTTCACAGCTATTCACCTGAAAAGTTGCAGCTAGATAGGGTATCACGGGACCACCTCGCCACCAACCAACACACACCTCGCCCCGCAGGGGCCGGGTGGGTAGGGCATTGTTTAGGGGGGGGGGTGAGATTTGAGGGGGGATTTTTTTGGCAGTTTTGAAGCTATTGATATGAAACTTTGCATGTAGACAGAGGACCGTCGATCAGGTCCAGTCAGTGGAGGGGCCATGGTGGGGCGTGAAACCCCAAACGTTTGCTACTTACATAAAATTCCCGGGCATCGCCGGGTATCCCAGCTAGTCTCTGATAATACATGTATGTTGTCCCATTATGGCGTAGGCCTAGGCTATTCAAGGTTATTAGGCCTATATAATACTGTTAGGCTATGTTACGCACCTCCAAAACAATGATTTTGCAATTGGCTGCGGTCTCTAATCTTCGGAACGTTCCGTTTCCAGGACGTTAGATGTCAGATTTTATTCTGGACACATCTTCACTCCACGAGTCCACGTGAAACAAAATAATTTCTGTTCATTGGGATCAGGTCAGCTCCTACTGATCTAGCGTTCGTGTCCATGTGGCCTATACTGAAGGTGTTCAGCTGGACTCTTCAAAACTCTCGAATGGCCGAGAACCACTGCTCGCAAAAATCGGTGACCTAGTTGGTTGGGACGAGAATACAGAGCTCCCTAATGTGCTTTGGAGTCAGATCAACCATTGACGTTCGTCCCATGATAATGATCTTGAATGTTATTCTGTCCACGACCGGTAGCCAGCGCAGCGTGTCACGCATGCAATTATGTTGGCAAGCTTATACAGTAGGCCTACGCGATAATTTTGGTCGGTTAGCGACGATTCGGGCAACTCAACTACTCAAGAGATGACACAATAAACATTCTTGAAATAAAATTCCTGTAAAACGCATTTAAAATCTAATTGAAATTCCTGTAAAACGCATTTAAAATCTAATTGAAATTCCTGTAAAACGCATTTAAAATCTAATTGAAATTCTTGTAAAACGCATTTAAAATCTAATTGAAATTCCTGTAAAACGCATTTAAAATCTAATTGAAATTCCTGTAAAACGCATTTAAAATCTAATTGAAATGCCTGTCTAACGCATTAAATCTTATTGAAATGCCTGTTTAATGCTTGTCTTTAAAACTTTGGAACGGAAGTCATTGGCAACTCGTTGTATTTTTTTTAAATTTTAAACAATGAATCTTTGAGCTATGATGCAATGATAGTCTATGGTTTGGCAATGATGGCTGATAACCAGTTGCGTGACAGACTTACGCTTCTCTCTTTATTATCCGCCGTAATTTATCGTTTACACCGACTTGAACTCGGAATTTCCCATCAATTTTCCAAGCGGCGATTATTCAAAACATTATCAGTAGCCTACATTGCGCTACGTCACGGGACAGTCTCTAGATGACAAGACAGTGTTGCTAAAACACATCGTGGCCAGACACATGACAGAAACCGGAAAGGAAAAGATCGCGAATGGATCGTATCATGTGGCTGTTATCAAGGCATTAAGCAAAAACTTATGTAATAGGTTTCATCTCTGAATACATCAGCCACAATTGCCGATTCGACAAATTATGTAGTGAACATTGTGTATCGATATTACAATCATAAGCATACATCAACACCATGTGCAACTGTGCATCTCGGCAGTGGCGGCGCTACGCCAGGGCATGGCCGGGCAAATACCCTGGTAAAAAGCCTTTGCTCTGGTCGTTGCCCTGGTCGTTGCCCTTGTGGTTGCCCTTCGAGAAAATTTAGCCCTGCCAGAATTTGTTCGGGCATATAATTGTTTCTTACTCTTCACGTCCGTCCGTCCGCTCTCTGGCTTGGCAACAATTCGAACAGGGCAAAAGTTCTAGCAGGGCAATAGTCCTGGGAGAGAAAATTTCGGGCAGGGCGAAAAATTAAAGTAGGGAAAATTCTGGAATGGCAAAATGCTTGTATGTATGTGCACTTGTAATAGCGTCCCTTCCAGTTTTCTACTCAGAGGCGCTCCCGACTACAGAGCGGACACTGCATCTAAGTTTTACGCCCAAGTGCTGAGCAATTGCGAGTGAAGGACTTGTCCAAGATCTCTACACGGCGGCTTGAGGTAGATTCGAACCTGCAACCCTTCGACTGCATGGCGACAAACATACCCACTACACCACCGCGCCCCACGTCAAAATCTTGTCATAGCAAAAGTTGTGGCATGAAAAATTATGACAGTTCAAAATTATGGCGGGGGAAATGCAAACGTTCTGGCAGGGAATAATTGAGGCAGGACATATATTCCGGTATTGCAAAATTCTGGCAGAGAAAAGTTCTGGAAGGGCACAATTCTGACAGGGCAAAAATTTCTGGCAGGGCAAAATTCCGGCAGACAAAGTTCTGTAAGTCAAAAGAATCCTGGTAGGGGAAAAGTTTATAAAAGTTCTGGCAGGGAAATTCTGGCAGGGAAATTCTATGGCTGTTTATCCACATAACCAATGCCATACGCAACTAACAGCAAAGGTCTAACTGTAGCTCTATTGTTTTTCTAATGAAGCGTAAGCAATTGCGTAAACAATAATACTCATACACATAATACTTCGAATGTTTCTGCAGAGATAAGGGAAGTAGCAAATATACATGTAGGCTATGGCTGTAGTAGCCTACTTCGTAGTCTATGTATGCAGGGACACATGAGACAGTATGCCTAGACAGCGCGCGCAAGATTTGTGCTGGTATCATGAGCATTATCAACACTAGTCTTAGGCAAACTCAACTGAGAGTAGGTATTGTCAAACAGTGTGAAATATTGCAACTACCATTTACCATAGGCTATACCAAGACCTTCTACGTCAAGAAGAACTGAAAGAAGACTTATATCCAGGGCCTCCGACAGGGGGTTCCACCGGGGCCATTTGGCCCCAGGCCTCACTTGACAAAGGGCCTCGGAATTTCAAAATTACGGAGTTATTTATTGAAACGAGGAATTGTGGAATTAAGGAGTTATTTATTGAAATGTAGCGCTAGGGCCTATACAAAACTAATTATATCATGACGAATTCATCGAAATATAGCGCTATACAAAATAATTCTAATTATTTCGTGACGAAATCGTTGACGCTCTAAATTGCAAACTGTAGCCTACAAATTCGTATAGACTATCTAATAGGCCTATGCGTTAATTTAGTTGTAAAATTGAAAAGTTGTCGATGTCAACACTCACCAAGAGTCAACAGTCTAAACTCTATCATAGCTCATTACTCGTAAGTCGTAAGTCAGACACTCCAACCTAGACCTATAATCTTTTAATATGAATATATTGTTCTTATCGTCCGATTTGCTTTGCAATGTGTAGGCTACACAGTACGCTATACCAGCAATAGTCACTTTGACAAAATTTACCACATTGTCAATTTTATTCAAAAAAATAGCAAATATTCCCCTAACTAGGCTATAGGTCTATTTTATTATATAGAAATATAATATTATTTTAATTTAATCTCTTATAGAAAGATGAAGAGATCATTCGAAACTGGACATGAAAGACTAAAGAAATTGGCTCGAATAAATGAAGCTGCTTTAGCAAGCCAAAAAATTTCAGATATCTTTGCAATAGCAATAGGCCTAATAGTAATAATAGGCTCAGTCAAACTGAAGATCTTCGAGAAATAAATTCATCACGAACAGAAAGTATAGCCTATACGATCCAAGAGAATTTGACGACTGTAACAAACGTGACAGAGAATGGGGTTTTGAACCAAGAAAATGTAGGCCTAATTGTACAGCATTTAACAATAATTATTGACAATGAATCAGATAATTCAAATAATTTTCTTTTAAACCCTTCAAATAGGCTATTATGAGACATGTTGACATTGGAGCAGGATCTCATAGCGATCCAGAATTTCGACGAAAGATATTTGAAAAAAGGCCTCGAAAATTAGTTGTGGCCCTGGGCCTCCAAATCCTGTCGGAGGCCCTGCTTATATCCGTACATGTAACTTACTTACACGAAGAAAAAAGTCTATTAGTCTAATAGCTACCGAGCACACAATGATTCCTGGAAATAAAAATTCACGTTCGTATCGAACTGGCTATTCCCATATAAGCAAGGTAAATGATCAATGCGTGACAGCTAAGCAAGTAAGGCTGTGTAGCAATCAAGGGCATGTGACACAGATTTCAGCATCCCGTCATGACAAAGTGTAGGCCTAAATAGGCCCACATGGTGCCTATACAAGCGGATTCATAATGTAATGTTTAATGATAGATCGTTCTATAAAGCTTCTGATCCACGTGAGAAGATACTGCAAGATCCGATTTTTATTTATAATGGTTTTCTGCTTTTTTGCGTGTGACATTCTCAATATAGAATATACACTGTGTCCGGTTAAAAAGTAGCCCCCACAAAAAAGTGTCATAACTCGATCAAAACGTTTGGGATTTGTCTGAAATTTCAAACACAGCAACAGGGACCATATTTACACGAGATTCTAAAACCGATTAGAAATATACGTGAGTTTGTCAAATTTATAAGTGTTTGCGTTGGAGCACCGACAAATTGAACTTTCCAACATGGAAAACTTGAAAAGAAGTGAAATTCAGCTAAATATGCTGTTCAAAATGTCCATCTTGTTCACGGACACACGACCGTAGATTAGACGCTACTGTTTGATGGTCCTGTCGATGATCACCTGGTTAAACAACTGCCAATCTTCAAACAGACGCGCCCTACGGTTATCGATGTCATGAATACGCGTGAACAAAAAATGCGCTCCTCCAGTACATGTACTCCGGATCAAAGTCTGGACTGCTGGACGGCCACATCTGCAGGATATGAAGCCGAGTGTCTCCCGGGATAGCTATTAACCTACTACGTCTAGGATCGTGTGTCCGAGAACAAGAAACACATTTTTTAGCACCATAATAGCTGAATTTCACTTCCTTTCAGGTTTTCCATGTTGGAAAGTTCAATTTGTCGGTGCTCCAACGCAAACGCTCATAAATTTGACAAACTCGCGAGTATTTGCTAACGACTTTGGAATCTCGTGTAAATATGGTCACTGTTGCTGTGTTTAAAATTTCAGACAAATCCCAAACGTTTTGACCGAGTTATGACACTTTGTGTGGGGGGCTACTTTTTAACCGGACACAGTGTAGAATAGGCCTATACATGTATTGTCATGCGTTACCGCATCAAATTCATGCGTAGCCTATGCTTCTGGAGTGCTTTAGAATTGTTTGTCGGTCATTTAATTGTGTGATATTCATCGTATAATTTCTGATTTACTTCTGTTAGTGCTTTGCTATAGTATGAAACCGGTCGGATAAAGCTGCGTAACAGTACAAGCACCATAGGCTACCCTCACTATCCAGACAGCTTAGCCTACTTTACCCGATCATCCCAAGTCCCAAACTTTCTAGACACCGGGCACTACATGTAATCATCTCATAATTCTCATTGGTAGTTTCAGTTCAACGACACTATGTGATAACATAGATCATGAGAGTCGCAGTTCTTTTTCATCCAGGCATGGGACTTAGGAGGGCGACGCTAATGATCTTTATACCCTGTCATTAAACTGAAGCTACTGCGCATCTCAAGTTTTCCGACCTAACGATATTGCAGATTGCAACACGACTCTGCGCAGTATGCATGCAGTAACTTACATGTAGTAAGATATCGATACAATTCAAGGGAACTGTAACTTTATAATGTAGGCCCCGGCACCATAGAACTTTTCAATTCTGAATCTGAAGATCAGTCAACAAGATTATTCTTGCAATTGAGAAAGGAATTTATTCTTTCGACGATTATGGACTCTTCGCCAATTTGTCCATTTGAGTTCTTGCTTCGTTCGACTTTCTCTTCGTCCATTCGTTTACATACGCTTTTTATAGTCTTATACAGTTTAAACTAATAAACGTCAACTTCTCTTAAATAATAATTTCATCGCACCAGTAAGCTCTAACAGTACCATGTCTCATAAACGTGTAATGACTCACAAAATGTTTTCGCCCCCTGATCGAATTGTGAGTAGTTCCTTGGTAGGCTACGTTGATGCATTTATTGCTCCGTTTAAATGTTAAATAGTTCTACACTGAATATAATTATAACGTTCATAGTCTTGCCATAATTATTGTATACATAAACTTAAAACATGTTTAGCAATAATTCAAATACAGTAGGCTACTGTTGATTCCGAATGTGAAACGGCGACTCGTCATTAAGACGCAGGCTGTACATTCACTGTAGTTCATCTAGTAACCGCATAGATAGGACAATGTGGTATACTTCCAGCTGCTTAGTTAGATTCCATGTATTTTCCAACGACATAATACAATTCGTTGTACGATGACTGAAAAGAAAAACATTCACACTTGCTTCATTTAGGCTATTATAATAAGAGGTCGTGAGTATAATTTATTGGAAAAATGTAAAGTGTGCATGGAGCTTATACCATTGTATAGTCGAACTTACTAAATTAATAAACCACATTTCTATGGCCATGCCGAAGGGCAATAGCTTGTTCACGAGCGTCTCATCGTAGCAGAGGAGCTTTCCGGAGATATCAAGTAGGCTAAATATCCGAGTTCCAGTGGCTGATAGTGATAGACCAGACGAAACCATGAGGGTTGTGGAAGCCATGAACTTTTCACTAAACTGTAACTCATTTAAGTCATTTTAAATAATATATATTATATATATACTATATTTCCATACATTTATTTTCAGTTCAATATAAAGAGAAGTTATGTAAACTGGTGCACACATTGAAACGAATGAAATGCAATAAATAGACATGAAAATACTAACCGGTGAGAAACTAAACTGAGGTCGTAACTTTTGGATGTCCTGTACAATCTGAAAGATGTCGACTTCTTTGACATCTCTGATCATATCAAAAGCGTTCAGAGCAGCTACACAGAATGCACTCATTGAGTCACCGGTTCTAAGAACAGACAATAAATTCTGTGACATGCAGGGCATGAATTTCATACAGAAAGCAATGTTTATAATTGTGCTCAAACATCCTAATTTCTAAGGCCCTGCTCTTAAAGTAGGTGCTGGCTACCACATATTTACTAACACCAGCGAAAATAATTTGTGATCTTTGTCGAAATTTGATTGGAATTAAATTTAAGTCTTCATCTCATACTTAAAGCTGTATGGCAAACATAAGCCATTTAGCATGATAAAAGAGACACGTGATGTAGTAGTCAATAACATTAAACTGCATTCAAAACTGTAAATTTAGATGTGACATTAAAAAATATCACCTTCATGAATTACCGACGTGATAAAAGAATTGCCTGTTACCTTGAAATTATGGCAGTTGGTCGTTGGGTTGTAGAAACATTAAGCTTCTGTATGCAATTATAGATTGAAATCAGAACATTGCATTCGAGAAAATCTCTATTCACCAAATTTGTTACGTGTAGAACTGTCATCTGTGACCTCGTTTCGATTTCACCCTAGACCAACGAAACAAATCCAATGGAAACTATTCTGATGCCATTTTATCAAGAATCGAACCATTTTACAATATTGGTATATTAGCACAGCCAACGATGACGAATAAGATGCGTTTAAAATTTAATGGGCAATCTGTAGTGCCGTAAAATAAATGTCCCATTCAGCCATCAAATGTAGACATACAGTAGGCCTAATTGTTTTTATCGCTTGTAGGTCCAACTAAATATTCTAGACTATTTACTCTCTTGACCACATTAACTACTTTGTTTTGAATTTAGACCGATGGCAGTCCTAGGTCTATTGGTGATAGCTTCAGTAGTAAAATACGTATAGATCTAAATCATTAGGACTCTCTATTATGGAGACCTTTACTGTCATAAAATTGAGAATTTCTAAATTTACCGAATTACTCACACTGTTTGCGTAGACTGCAGCATTTGCGTAAGTATCGTCGGACACTTTTTGCTCCGATATTTTGTAGCACGTGCCATAAGCTTCCTTTGATGAACTGGTGCAGTGTACAGTGGACGACCGCAACACAATTGGCTTTTCCTTTGTAGGGATGAGAGATTGCACTGTTCCCTGAAAACATCATGTAATTAAGTTAATTTGTCGGATTTGCTATCATGTCACGATATCACCTTTCTTAAATCGATCACAGCGTTATTTGACCAAAACTTTTTATTTATAAAACAGATCGTCGGCCATGTCTACTGAAAGTAGCTCAAAACAATATGTACTGTCCACATGATATGAAGGAAAACTGGCTCTTCAATTGAATGTTTCTTAGTTTTGCTTTTATTCGTTTTATTGATCGAATAGAAGTAGTAGGCCTACAACACAAATTTAACGAAAACGGAATGTGTGGTGCATGGCTGTAGCCAATCATGTGGATCTCCTTTCACCCGCGTGGATAATTATTTTGTGACTAGTAGACAGGGTCTAAAGACCTGAGGTAGTCGTCTCTTTTGAGTTTTTGCGATTTTTCGAAATAAGAGGATTCTGTCCAACTGAAATGGGGCATAACCGTGGTGATTGTAGTTTTATTGTTCATGTGGAAATTCACAAGATCTTCGCGTGGTGCTATATGATTTAAAGCTTCTTATCAATGGCCTCCTGGGAGCCATGATTGTCTCACAGAGTATAGGACACGTAGGATTATTAAAAAAGTTCACACGTTCATAGAAATACCGTGCGACAAAAATATCAAGAAACTTCAACAAGCTGGAGTGGTTATGTCTTAGCCTAAGCAGAAGAAAGTGCCAGTCCTGAATGAGAAAAGAGATTTGTACTGCAAATATGATGTTAAAGATTTTCAAAAGTAGCAATCAAGTGGATTACTAGCTACCGTACAGCGTGAAATTATGGAATATATCAATATATGCCTGATAGGACCTATCTTATTAGAAGTGCTTGTGGGGAAGTTCAACACATTAAGCATTTTTGCAAAATTTCTAGGCTAAAACGAGATCACAAAATTATTTTAAAAATACTTTATAGTAGTACTATATCTCTTTAAGCAAAAGCAATAACAATTTAGTCTTTGCAGTTTATTTCCTGAAATTACAAACACTTTTTCTGAGGGCTACAAATTGTCCAACTTCCCCTGACTATGGGGGGAATTCCGACAGTTACTGTCTGTAACTGGAATCAGGTTATAAAACGTGTCCAGATTAAATAAATGTCATTGACAGCATCTATACACGTCTCATGAAACCAACGCCCACACATCTGGCACCTTATCCATTCTTCTTCCTGGTTTTTGGGTGGATCAAAGTATGAACACCCACATTGAGCAAAGGGTAATTTCATGGATCACTGACATTGTCAGCATTCGTATCATATCTATGTACATACATACATAGTATTACATACATACATACATTTCAATTTCGATTCAATTTCAATTCACTTTATTGCAACCAGAAAACAAGAAAACAATAAAAGTACAAAACATGCATGCATTGGCTACAAAGGGGGGCCCAAAAGGGATGGACATCCCGCTGGGAAGGGTCACCCAAGTAAAAAAGTCCCAAGAAAAATTAATCAAGATAGCTGAAAAGAAAGAGACTAAAACAAATTAGGTGATGACAGATTGCAGAAAAGCTTAAATCTATATTGTCAAGAGCATGTAGAGAAACAAGCTTAACTAAGTACTTAACTAAAATCTTAACTACACATGGTCATGTGCACTTCAAGTAGCTTTAGTGGAGGAAAGTAGAAGAACACGAAGTTTCTTTTTAAAAACCTGCAGACTACTCGATTGACGAATGTCAATTGGTAATGTGTTCCATACTTTAGTGCCATAAGATTTAATAGTAAAACGCCTAGTATTAGATTGAGCTTTGACAGGGCGAAAAGCAGATGAATTCCTAGTGAAATGCGAATGGATGTCAGAGGCGTGAGGGAGGTAACCTTGGAATACCGAAGGAAGGAGACCGTGTTCAAGTCGAAAAAAGAACTCGCAAATTTGGAGATCCTTTATCTGGTCAATTTTCAGGAGATGAAGTTCATTAAAGGAAGGGCCAGTGAGTTCTCGTTTACGAATACCCGCAATTATACGAACAGCCCTCTTCTGTAAGATTACAAGTTTATGAAGCCTGGATTCGTATGTCGATGCCCAAACAAGGTCGCAATACGTGAGGTAGGGGTAGACAAGGGTATAATATAAATTCATTCTAATTGTCTTTGGCAAGATATAAGCAACGCGGGAAATAATACCAATATTTTTAGCAATTTTAGTTGCAATTTGATTAATATGAACTTTCCAGGTCAAATGTTGATCTATATGCACACCTAAGAATTTTGTAGATTCAACTTGATTGATGGAAATATCATCAATAAGCAAACAGAGATTGTCACTTGGCTTTATTTTCCGGTGGGATTTAAATAAAATAAAGTTGGTTTTATCTAGATTAAGGGTGAGTTTATTTGCATGGAACCAAACAGCTATGCTAGATAGTTCAACGTTCACAGTTTGAAACAACGTCTGCCATGAACCATTGGAGTAAAAAACGTTGGTGTCATCGGCAAATAGAATAAAAAACATTGTTGGAGAGACATTGGCCAAGTCATTAATATAAAGCAAGAAAAGGAGTGGCCCGAGGTTGGAGCCTTGAGGAATTCCATATTTGATCAACCCTAGCTCAGAAAGGACACCATTACAGAGAACTCTTTGTGTACGGCTCTCAAAATAGCTGGCAAACCATCTGAGCTCAGTCCCCCTAATTCCATAGTTGTCTAATTTTTTAAGCAAAATATTATGGTCTACCGTATCAAACGCTTTAGCTAGATCAAAGAAGATTCCCACTGAGTATTCATTATTTTCAATAGCCTTTGAAATCATGTCCTGCATATTTAATAAGGCCATATAGGGGGAATGACCAGGTTGAAATCCATGCTGAGATGGATAAATGATGTTAGAGTTTTTAACATAGCCATAGCTATACATACATACATACATACATACATACATTTCATACATACATACATACATACATACATACATACATACATACATACATACATACATACATACATACATACATACATACATACATACATACATACATACATACATACATACATACATACATACATACATACATACATACATACATACATGCATACATACATAGCCTACATACATAGCCTACATACACAGCCTACAAACATACATACATACATACACACATACATACATGCATTGCATACATACATACATACATACATACATACATACATACATACATACATACATACATACATACATACATACATACATACATACATACATACAATACATACATACATACATACATACATACTTACATACATACATACATACATACATACATACATACATACATACAAATATACATAACTTACATACATGTACATACATTTCGTTTTATAGACATTTTGCATCTACAGTAATGATACACGCATAAAACGATTCACATATTCCCACGTATATGCATGAGGTGCACACTGTCGAACTTACCCCAATCAGAGGTGTCGAACTTACCCGAACTTGGGTGGAAGTTCGACAGGTCACTTATTTTTCGACCCACGGTGTAATGAGCAATATGCGTCTTACCAGCCTACTTTTCATTGGCATTAGACCTAGCTCAAGCATTAGCAACAAGAAAATCTCCCTAGAGATGAGAGATATGCGAATAAACTCTTAACATGATTTCACATTGCGCAATCGGATGCATTGATTACATATCAGGTGCACTGATTTAGCTCAGGGTTTCGCGGATTGCATGCGGTAAAATTTTAATCTAAGTTGTCCAAAATGACAACTAAAGAAAGCTCTATTAAAAAATATATCCGCAAATGACGTGTCATTAAAGCTCGTGAGTAAGTAAGCAAAAAGGTTACGATTGTCGAACTTCCCTCCAGTGTCGGACTTCCCCCCGAGCACTCTATAATATTATGATGAATCATTGGTGATCAATAACCTGCGCTAGGCCTGCGCGAAGAATTCCAACCCGCCTACTAAGAACCAGCGTAGCACAGAGTTTATTGCAACCTGGCGCATTCCTCTAGTAGTCTAGTTGGATGAAAGAGCTTGTATTCAGGGAGGCTGCAGAGTGAAGAGTTGTAGTGGTGGAGTCGCGTTAAAAGAAGACTAATCAAAATAATAGACTTCCGAAAGAACTAAAAACATTGCAAACAAAAAAGCTTATCTTACCAATTCTCCGTCCAAGAAAACAACAGCTGCACAATTGAACTCTTTAGTTAGCGAGTAGAAATCGTCGATAGCTGAGGGACACGGAAATCCTAAGGTAATATACGCATCTTTTCCATTCCATCCCTGCAGCGCAATAACAGCTAAAACTGCCGTAGCATTTAATAATAATCTTGCAATCGTAAATTCTAAACTTCTGAAGCGCTACTCTAAAGCTGAGAATAGAGGACCAGTTTATCCACAAGCGAGCGCTGCGTAGAATCGGATAGATATCCCAGAGATTTGTTACAGTAGTGGAGGTCTGTCAACGTTTGCTAGAGAGAGAGACAAAAAACAGCCTAACAGGTGACTGAGGTAACTACAAAGACGTGTATAATGCAGGACGAGAGAGATTGGAAGGCGTCGGATCGGATGGATTAATGTACGAATCCTTGAAGATGTGAATCACCCATTTGGAATGTAAAACACGAGGAATTATTAATTGAGGAGTCTGAGTCAGATGACGGTGGATGAGTGTATGCATGAAGACATTTAATATGGCGCCATTAGGCCTAATAATATTTTTGTTAAGATAGTATGCTTAAATAATTATGTGCCTTCGCCTACACGATGAGCATAATTTATGAACAATTATGCCCATGCACTTAAAAAGAAATAATTACCAATGCACGCTGCCTTCTGTAAAAGCAATACACGCTTGATTAAACTAAACGTTCCAGAGTTTGGAGTTGGCCTAGGGCCTACATAAAGGAGTTTTAGAACTTATACCCTGAAAGGCTATGTCACACCGCTATAATAATTATAATAGGCCTACCGTAAAAATATATTGGAAGTAGGCTAATAGTACAAACCTGAATCACTGTGACATTCAATTCTGCGATTCTGTGCTTATCAATAGACTTCAATAAAACATGACTTTTGCCTAAAACATCAATTTTAAGGACACCGAGTGTTAGCCCTATAAAAATGATGTCGGAGACCTTTAGCTGGCATTAAATAAATGTTGTTTTTAACAATTAAATGCATAGACATTTTTAAAAATCTGAATGATGCATACTTAAATGAATAATATTTATTTCAGTAGGCTATGCATCATTCAGATTTAAAAAATGTCTATGCATTTAATCGTTATGATTATATTATAATTATATATTTATATGCCGTAAAATAAAATTATATCGTTATATCATGTATTCATAAAATTAACAAGAGGTCCTGTAGATCATTCCGATAAGATTTTTAGGGTTCATACGACATCCATTATATGATGTCGACGTAGCGGTGAATACTCTTCCATGAGAGCAAGACGACAGATGATTTTGACCTGAATTTAATGTTCCATTATCATCGATAGTGGCATAGGAAACTTCGTATATAATACGAGTTCAGATGCTTTAACTTCAGAGTAGTGTACGCTACACATTATCTAACTTTAGATGCAATGATTTCATTGTTTGTAACAGATGTGATTTAAGTGCCATTCGCAATTATGGTCTAGAACTGGAGATGTTGATAAACTCACACTACAACAAATTAGGTGAATTTATGGTTCTCTTACCTTCTTTTGACATTCGTGTCTTCCGGTCTTCAAGTCCCTAAAACATTTCATGCTTAGGTTCAATATACAAATTCTTCATTTTGTCTTGTAATAGGAATCAATTGGCGGCCATATAAAAAAGGTAGGTCCTAAAAGAATCGTGCAAACAAAGCATTTAACTGAACCATGCCAAATTTATTATAATTTCACTTTCTGATCAAAACAGGCCTAATAGCCATTGGATATATATATGCCAGATTTTTTGTGCATTGACTTCTCGAATGCAGGAGTAACATTTTCCTGGCTGATCGTTTATCCTTGATTTAGATCTTTTGACTTTAAATAACATCAGAAGGTGCTAAACATTTTTTGTTATATGTATTTACAAGGTAGGCCTAGCACTTATCGCCGGAAAAGATCAGACAACGCAATCGTCAATTGAAACGGCATTTGGCTCTACTTTGACCATTGATTTTTTCTCTCCACCATATTATAATCTTCAGCTTGCGTTAGCTTATTCGCACAACTGTACATCACTTCTCGCAAATAACTCGATGAAACAGAAAAGAAAAATGATCAAAATATGACATTTTGACTGCTGCCATTTTCATGAATAAATTATCAAGTTCAGAGTCTACGTCTCTACGAAAGTGCACGATGCGCAACGACCATTATTGAGCTACGCCGCGCAAAACAGTTGTAATGTGAGAATACTTTCAATCACAGGATCAATATCAGAGAAGATTTTAACGTCAAGGTGAGACAGAGACACTAATACAAAACTAATACAAATGTGGATTATTTCAAAGCCAACCTGTAATTGAGAATCTAACTTGCTGATTCCAGTGTTGGGGTCTCTTTTCTGCAGTTCAATAAGCTTTGCTGCAAAGTTGTCGCAAGGTATTGTAGTATCTCCGACTGTATACTCAAACAGCAGAGCGATATGAACGAATTCGTATTGTGACTGCGTGAAAAGAGAAGTAGCGTACCAGAAATTATGTCTTTGCAAATTAAGCAAGTTTATTCCTGTGTACATACAAAAATTTAATGTTAATAGTTAACTAAGCTTGCATTTCTTCATTGTGTGCTATAATTATTAGCACAGACTTTCAGAAATTCGCCGAACTATATAAAATTTTATGAAGCCCAAAATATCCTCTGACATTTATTTGTAAGACGTGATAACAATCGTCACGCGAATACGGTCATGGTCTTACAGTGGTCCGCACCTTCCTTTTATCTTTGTACTGAATTTACCGATGCGTCTTTGTATCTGCGATCTTGGACACGTAACACCTCGATAATTTGTCTAAGTGTTTTGTTAGATTTGAGCAGCTCCACTTAGTCTAGTTAACTATTTCTAAAGAAGGCATAATAAGCATAGTCTATAGACGTACCAGGTTCTGTATCATCTGCGGTCTCTGGCTTCTTAGATGCCGAAGACATCCCAATATGTCAACGTCGCCTCCAATATTTCCTTGCTGCATCAGGTAGTCTATAGCTATGAAAGTTCCGGTTCTTCCCACCCCAGCACTAAATAATAATATTATGAAATTTATATATTGGATTTGATGAATCTGCTGCTGTTATTTAGCCTATCTAGTAACAACAATGTCATGCACTTCGCTACATGAATTCATCGACGCTTAGTACGGCATGTAGTTTATCGTCACATTAATTTTGCTTCTAAATAGACACGTAACGACAGATAAAGGCAAACTAGTTACGGATGACTAAACTCACTCCATAATAGTCTACTCCATTTATTCATTATTTTTGTTTGACATGTATAGACTCAAAATGATGCATTGTGTGTCAACTATTGCCTGAATTTGACAGTTTGCATTTAATGGGCAACGATTAGACGTAAAATATTTTATTTTTGATATTTATCGTATATTTCCTATCTTTTCTTTGGAAATAGAACTCACCTGCAGTGAACTACTGTATACTTTTCTGGCATCTTGGAGCTGCAAACTTTCTTCAGAAAAGTCATGAATTTTGCAACGTCCTCTGGAACTCCATGATCCGGGTATGCAAGAAAATGCCACTGTGTAACATCCCATGATTCCGAATTCTGAAGTTGAAATAAATTTGTGAATTTTTCAATTTGCGTTTCTACATAACCCGATTTATCATTGCATTCTAGTATATGGTATTTGGACAAGTATGAAGCGCCTCTTGAAAGTGAGCCACGAGATAAGATAATAATTAGATGCTTTGAGAAAAAGCAAAGGAGGAGGGGTCACCAGTTAACTTATTTTACCAATTATATTATTTACCTCATCTTCATCTCTATCAGCCTACTGTGTAGTTTTGAGGGATCAATCAGTTGTTTCCCTTATCTCTCTTCGCAGCAACCCAAATGTTCTGACGGCAAAGATAACCATGCATTTTATTGCAACAAAGTTATTTTCAAACTTAAACGAAAAATTGAATAGTGGCTGGAAATTCACTCTAAATCAGGGCATCACCAAATGCATTTGTTTTCGATAAAGTCTCGTACAATTTAAAACCTGTATAGTAAGACGGTCATTCCTATGAACATTCAAAATGGTAAATTGTAGCCTAAACGTTAGCACATAAAGTTTTAATCCAGAAAAGACTATGCAAATTTAATTTGTATTTAACATTTGTATTGTGTAGCTCAGAAAATGCAAATATCTTAAATATTTTCTCTGTCCTTCTACTGTTCTACAGGTTCTAAGGCAACACAATGTATATGTATAAAAAGTTACCTTAGTAACTTGAAAGTGTCTCGAAGCATAACCATTCCATATTCGTTCTGACGTTGTCTTGATAGTAATTCCATTGCAGGTAAGAGGCTTACCAATGTCTGGCCAATACTTCTCACACTTTGTCTTCAAAGTCATAGATCCAAAAGGCAGACATTATGCAATTTTGTAGAATTTAACGCATTCACATACACACGTTATATTAAGAGTAACCAATATATGCTTATGTATTATAAACATATAAATGGGGAAAATAAATAAACAAATAAAATAAATAAATCGAAGCACATGCTTTGTCTAAACATGATGAATTAAACTTCATTATGTCTATATCTAGCGTGTATTACATGTTTTAAGCGCGGAAAAATAATTATTGTCTGCAAACACGCTGTAGGCCTATAGACTATTCAGCTATTGCTCAGGTATAATATAATTATGCACTCTGCTTTTCTCGACGAAAAAGCATTTGCATCCCGTTTTATAATAGGCTATACGATTATACGTATTGGTCCACATGCCGACATAATTATTCAATATTCAGCGCCATGGCTTGTCCATGGCTTACATGTAGCTTCTAAATTAATATTTCATGGTAGGTCTGCAACTTAAAAAATTTTGAAACATGACAATCATTTCGAATTGCGGTAAGTTCTCAGATAGAAAATGTTCTTTACACGACAGAATATAATTATCATGATACTTTTAAGAGGTCAAAGGAGTTCGAAATTCAGGAAAACATTGATGAAACAAACTTTATTGTTTTCCCATAAATCGGTTATCATGACTATAACGTTGACGTCCATTTCGCAAATCATTCTCCAGAAGTCGTCAATGCTTTCTGGCAAAGGTCCTGAATGGAAAAAGCATCAGGGCATAATTATGAATAGAAATGGGATTGAAGGGCAAAAATTCATGAGATAGATAGGCCTAAAGTCTAATAAACAGTGGATAGAATAGAAGAGTTAATTTTCATATCAAGCAATTTGTATGGTGAAGAAAATATTTAATGTGATTAATTATTAGGCCTATTGCTGTTTAGATTAGAAGGCTAGGTGATATTTATTAGGCAATTCATTGCAATATAGCGTGTGTATGTGAATGCGTTAAATTCTACAAAATTGCATAATGTCTGCCTTTTGGATCTATGACTTTGAAGACTAAGTGTGAGAAGTATTGGCCAGACATTGGTAAGCCTCTTACCTGCAATGGAATTACTATCAAAACAACGTCAGATATTCCTATCTTAAAATTTCAACTTGAGAAAAGATGCCATCTTGAATTGTTTCAATGATTCACAAATAGCCTATAATGTCTGTTATTAACTAGCCTAGTTGGCTACACCGGTAAGCGCGAACGGCATTCGTCTGTTGGTTGCAACGGACTGCGGTTCAAACCCCGGACTGGGAGTTGACATTCAGAGATTTCGATATCTCAGGCTAGCACGTGTGGGACGCGGTGGCGCAAGCTCCTGCGGAGCGACCTTGGGCAAGTTGCTTACCCATCATTGTCTGTGGGGAAGGCAACGGGAAACCACCTCACTCATCTCATACCCAGGGGCGTAAAGCCAATGAACCTGCCTTCGGGCAGAGAACCATCATCATCGTCTGTTATTTTAGACTACGGTAAAAATATTTGACGATGCTAAATAATATTACAGACGGAAAATGAATATGTTTGTACCTTGCGTAGCAATCAGTTTATCTGTATCTCCATAGCCCTGAAATACATAGGCAGTTGAAAAGGCAGAGATCAGCTTCATTCGGAGTAATTGAAAGTTGAATTGAAAAGATTTGATTGCAACTCTTTACGTGACATTAAATTGGCCCGTGGCTGTTTAAGAAAGGGTCGAATGATTCTAACTGTATTGTGTTGTTTGTAGTATTTTTGTTTTTACATCAGAGAGAATGATTGTACGCAAATATTATACGCTGGGAAAGAATTCTTTCCTATACTAGGCCTTCCTGCATCCGGTCACTACGTAGCCTATACGATGGTGCCTTACCATACTGTTTACACATACCTTAGAATGTTTACTTCAGCAACTCTATAATTGTAGCCTACTTTGCAGAGTTTTGTGAAGTTGACATTTAATTTAGTTAGCATGGTCCATTTTCGCTTGGATTAATTAATTTTGGCTTACTTTGATCACGCTGGCGTTGATGTAGTCCGATAAAGCGACACCGCCGACTTGTGATAAAACTACGCGGTTTTTATCATCTAAATTAAAACAGACAGTTTAAGCAGGCCTGGATCTACAGTTTTGGGGGCCCTGTGCTGATTGAATTATGGGGCCCCTTACAATTATAAGAAGCCAGATAGACATACAATAACCCGAAACATACTTTGTTATACTTCACAGCACATAAGAAGTAGATAGGACCATTGTCACGAGCTCACGACTCACGCACTCACATCATGGGCGGAGTTTGGTTTCCGTTCTTGGGGGAGGCTAAAAACTTGGGCTTAGGAAGGGGCAGAAACTTAGTCCAGGGCGAGCGGCGCCGAAATTTTTTATCCTCGGCACAAAAAAGTTGTTAACCTTTTTTAGTCATCAGGTCGAAATCTCATAAAACCATGCTATTTTCTCCGCCAAAAAAGTGACGACCTTTTTAAGTCATGAGATTGACGTTTCGGTTCGCGAAAAAGAACCATTTTCCCTCGCATATATTTTAGACTCTGGGCCTTCTGGGGGGCTAAGCCCGGGAAAAGATACCATTTTCATGGTTAAGAAAATATTACTCTGGGCCTTCTTGGGGGCTTAACCCCTGATAAATTCCGCCACCACCCATGGTTCGGCTTTCTTATATTGGTGATTGATTGTCCACGTAACCCCGGGTCTTCTTCTCTATATCATTATCATCGAAAGTCCATAGCATTTCCTCCACAAAAGTTATCAGTGACTCGTATAGTTTGAGAGGGATACATCAAAGTGATGTCATCATAATTATACTATGACATTATCATTTTGGTTATAATTATATTTAGTCATAGCTATGATTGCTAATTTGCTATGCATAATGCATTGCAATTTGCACAGTTTCTTTCCTGAATCCACACTTTATTTATTTTTTAATTTTACAATTTGGGGGCCCCACCAAAACTTGGGGCCCTGTGCTGCAGCACAATCAGCACCGTGGTTAATCCGGGCCCGAGTTTAAGTCACCTAAGTCTTAGTTTCCTAAGAACAACAACATAACAAATCCAATCGAAATGTGACTAAAATTAGCAAATAAATTCCAATTTTAAACCGTAAGAAAAAGCGCGATAGAATCTGTAATGATAGTTATTGCAAATGAGACTACAACTTTCAAGTTGTTAACAATAAAAAAGAGAATAAATTTAGAGTCGCATACATGGAACGATGTTTCGAAATCGGTTCTTCTTCTTAAGATCTCGGTTCTTTCCAACGGTTGACAGGTCTTTTGTTTCCATCGGTACAAGCTGCGGAAAATGAAATTGATAATTGGAACTTTTTCCTCTATTATCAACAAGACGGTGACTTTAAGACAGTTCATGAGTTATTTTAAGCACGATTAACACAAAGCGTATGCAT
Organism: Lumbricus rubellus; assembly: GCA_945859605.1. NCBI lineage: Eukaryota > Metazoa > Annelida > Clitellata > Crassiclitellata > Lumbricidae > Lumbricus > Lumbricus rubellus. The sequence goes on along the minus strand of OX243811.1, from coordinate 58,573,952 downwards.
GAAACCTATTAACCCAGAAGATTTCTTTTTACAAGACCATCGAGATAATTCGTGCGTTAGTTCGTCCTCCTGAAGTGGCCTGTCTTTTTTATTTATTATTCATTTATCCATTTTGCTATAGCGCCCCTTCACGCTCTCTACTCGTTCCCCACTACAGCGCGGAAATTGAATGGGAGTTTCATCCCGAAGCGCACGAACAATTATTGCAAGTGAAGGACTTGCTTAAGTCCCAACGCGGCGGCTTGAGTTGGATTTGAAAATAGCACCGCATCCACCACTACACCACCGCTCTCCATAATGTCATTTTGCCTTTGAATCGGAGCAGCATATATAATTATATATGCTGTCTTTAAACGCAGTTGTTTACATGTAGATTCGTTTGATAGTCATAGGTAGAGCCAGGGCTCTAATGGGTTACCAATACTTACTTATGAATGAATATTCACTGTTTGCCAGTGGCGCAACTAGGGAAGTGCTGGAAATGCTTGAGCACTCCCAGGGCTAAAATGGTGACCCACGCAATTTTTCCAAATCCGATGAGTATTTTTATTTGTTTTTTTGTTGGAGGTGTGGGGTAGAGGTATTTTGCTCTTTAAGTCTTTCAGGTTACGCACTCCCTGCTTCGCACCCTCGGCGCTTGCAATAATAATTCTGAGCACCCCAGGAAAATGTTCTGGTTGCGCCCCTGCTGTTTGCATACGGTACATAATAATTTATACATACGTGTATATACATAATTATACAGCAGAATGAAACAAAATGAACAGCAGCATTGCCATATTTATTGAGAGACTTTTACTCTAGAATCTAGATCAACGTCACCGATGCCGAGTGTTGATAACTTTTGCTTAAAATGTAATGTCTTCGTGCGTCACTTGCCTTAAATTCCTTATCCAGAACACCTGGAGCTGTTAGTTTATGCTGAATAATATTTGGCAACTCTCCAGCTGGAACTGGCAAACAATGACTGGCGAATGGTTCTCGCTGCTTGTCATTTACTGAAAATATATTTTATAAGGCTAGACATTAGATTAGCTGATTTTCTATTATATATGTAGGCTAATATATAATATATTAAATAAAACGTATATAGTATATTTGATTAATATGTATTATATAAAAACAGACTAAAAAATAATGGTCTAATGATAATGATTAGGCCCTATATGCAGGAAATAGCAAAAGCTATTCTAAAATAAACTATAACGGGTGAAAAAAACGAGGAATAGATCTGAAACAAAGACAACATTATAATTTTTCGAATCAAAGGCGTTTTCTTTCAGCGGAGGATGAAATGTATTTGGTCATTAAGATAATTTGTAGAAAACAATAATGATCTTACCTTGTGAAGGATTGATTGTTTGTGATTTGCTATTTTCATTAGCCTCTGATTGACGGGATTCTTTTCTACGTCTGACAACAAACATAATTTTAATATTGTAATAGCCTATTAATAGGGTCTATGTTCTGTACCGACATAAAAATGTGGAACCGCCTTTCTAGCAGGCTGTGTATTAAGGCTTTCATAAATGATTTTATATTAATATTAATGCCATCTGCGCTAGCAATTGACACTTGAAGCTATAGTAGCCTACCCTCAACATAAGTTACATAACACGTATCAAGCGGTGCTATGATATCTAAAATGTTGTTATTATTCAGCATAAGACCATGAATATCGTAGCCTCATCTGTTCTGATAATTTAGAACACGGTAGTTTCATTATGCGTATCCGTTCGATAAATCCAACAGATTATTCTATCAATTTTATTGATCCATTTCACACTTTGCTGAACTATATTAGACAACACACAGATACAATGTAAGTAGATGTCTTTTTAATTTTCTGGATGTCTTTTATTATTTCCTGAGGGGGGGTGCTCGGTAGTACAGTGGTTAGCGCGCTGGACTGTCGACCAAGAGGTCTTTTATTATTTCCTGATTCCTCCTCTTCTTTTTTGGGGTCTTTTATTATTTTCCTGATGCATAATTAATTACTTAGCTATTTGTTAAGAAACCTGATATTGAAGATAAATTAAGTTTAAATGGTGTTAAAACATAATCTAGGGGTGTTTTCCATTGAAGAAACAATCAGCTAATACACCAGTTAAAACCAGTTAAAAATTAAGGTCGTAAGAATACTGCCGAAAAGTCTCTAGCTAATATATTTAGTGCGATGTGCGAATAAGCGAATATCTCGAGAAAATCGGTATTGGTTACGAAAATTATGCAACTACCGGTTGAATTGTTAAACGCAGCTCCCGTTCCCCCTCCGCCCGCAATTTGCATGTAATTCGCCCCATTTCTATACAGGTAGACGTTACCAGGAGCGGTACTACTGTTACCAAATTCTATGTACGTCGAAACGAAATAGTATCCGGCTTTACCGGGAGTGAAACGGGTCAGTCCCGCACTTATGACACCATCGGTTTTGAATCTTACACTATCGAAAGTAACTCTTGTGTGAGTTTTAGCGATTAAGAATTGCCAAGTTAAAGAATGAATGCTAAGCGCGGGACCGATTGAGATAGAATCTACATACTGCTTCGTAGCTGCATCGCTGGCGTTGTTGGGTTCGTGTAGTCCTGTAATGTAAGCATCATGCATAAAGATGGACTTATACACATTTATTTTAGACGGAGGAGTGCCATCGAGTGACTTAACCATCTCTAACATGATTTCATTGTTTATTCTAAAACGAAATCCATCCATCGATTGTAATGTAATAGGATTGTTTAACGAACATTGTAGTTTATTTCGTATACTACCTAAGAAAATAGTGAATTCTTTATTTTCTCCTCTCAAGTCCTTACAACCCATTGAACGCAGACGATCGGAGCCAACGTTTAAGATTAGATCACCAGTCATGGTATCACCAGTTTTAGACACCTTCAATGTAACTTGTTCATCAACGTATTTCTTATTCGTCAAATGATTATCGTTGGACGGAGAATCGTCGTGATTCGTTATCAAATCAATGGCTTGACCCCAACTTAAAGCCTCATCCATTGCTGCTGTCAAAGGTTTCGTTGTTGGTAGTCCTTTAATTTTGTGACCACCCATTTTTAAATTTCCAGTCGCGATGTTTGCTCCATCCAATCGAAGAAAACTAGCATTTACTTGACTAAGAGTGACACCTCCAGCGATTACTCTTTGTGATGAACCAACATCGGTGTGACCAAATTTATCGACGGGCATTTTATATATAATAATTTTTAATGCAGATTAGTCATCGTATACATATAATTGCATTACCTGAATCTTTCGTATAAGATTATCTTCCCTTTGCCATGTAGATGTAACTCTGTAATATTGATATGCATCCGTAGTAGAAATATTTAAAACTGTATCTTCAAAAGTTCTTGAAGAATAAGATAAGAATGCAAACACTACTCCATCATTGCTAGCGTATAAATCGAAATAAGATACATTTTCTTTTTTCAAAACAATTCTCCAAATTTTAACTGGCTCAGGACATTTAATTTGTAACCAAACAGTTTTATCTTCACCCGAAACCCAAGCTGCGTTAACATCGTCGGTGAGATTAGTGAAAGCATGGTAGGCTTTGTTTTCGTTATAACAAGCACTGGCACTAGCAACGAATCCTGTCACACTTTCATCAGCTTCCAAGGGAGGAATATATCCAACATGGCACTTTTTTAGAGATTTATCGACGTACTTTGTAACTTGTTCATCAACGTATTTCTTATTCGTCAAATGATTATCGTTGGACGGAGAGTCATCGTGATTCGTTATCAAATCAATAGCTTGTCCCCTACTTAAAGCTTCATCCATTCCTGCTGTCGAAGTATTCGTTACTGGGAGACCTTTTATCACATGTCCATTCATTTTTAAATTTCCAGTCGGCAGATTTGCTCCATCACATCGAAGAAAATTAGCATTTATTTGACTAAGAGTTACACCTCCAGCGATTACTCTTCGTGATGTTCCTCCAGCAGCGGTGTGACCGAATTTATCGACAGGCATTATATATATATATTTATATAAAATAATTTTTAATGCAAGCCATTTATAACTTCTTGGAAATTCATTCCATCACCCACCATCTTCGTCACATACAGACACAAATGACCACAAAATACTTCGTTATCGGGTTGTATTCGCTCACTGTTATATAACACTGGACGGCGTAAATACTTTATCAGTTCCAGAGGGGGAGGAAGGCCGTAACTATCGAAATATATTTTCTCATTACCGCTCTTTAAGAAAGAGCACCAATGCTGACCGGTTCCTTTAGAATCATCTAGATTCAATATCCCACATTCAATCCGTCTAGGTTTATTCGGCAGCTCGTCTCGCACGAAAACGCCTCTAAAATTCGGAATATTCAGCTTCTTCGCGGCATCCAATAATTCAAAATTCGTTAACGGATGATTCGGTAGCACTACTCCACAAACATCGATTTGTTTGACGCTCATTTATTTAATAGGCCTATAAACATTAATTAAAAATTTTCAACGAGTAGTGACCTTATGCCAAAGTATGAATTCCATCCTCCATTATTACCCGTTTATCGTCATCTGCAGATAATGCAACTTTATTAATTTCTTCTGTATAAATATCGTGATGATAAGATCTAATAACATTCATCGTTCGTTGTTGTTCTTTTTTAGTAAATAAACAGTCTTTATAATCTTCGTGAGTAATAGTTTTCTGGACAACATTCTTCTTAATACCTTTACATTTCTTGTGCTCATCTCCAGCAGCCATCTTATAAGAATACAACTTTGCTCTGAGTCCAATAAATTCTTTTATCTGTTTCCCACTAGCTTCATCCTTGAACATTCCAATAACTTTTTTATTTACTCCAACCTCAATACCAGATGGATGATCTCTCGGGTATTCACTCGTGTCGAATCGAGTCTTAATATCGCCTGCGATATCTGAGTAAAAGTCTTCAGTTTTAATTTCGTATGTCAAAGAATCTGTATCGGTAAATAATAATTTAGCTCTATTTCCGTATTTATCCTTGATGTAATTGTAATGAAATTCATACATCAACGTTTTGCTCAAGTCTAATATACACATGCCAAGATATATAGGTTTATTATAGTACAATTTAGTTTTTTTCATGTGAACGGCTATTAGATTTTCATCGAAAATAGTACATCTCTCATAATTAGGTTTAGCGGCTAGTTCAATAGCCCTCTCCTCTTGACACACTAACTCTACATCAACACGGTTTTCAATGTTCTCACAAGTTTTTCCAAAGACACTGTTATTCATTAACTTGAAAAAGTCTTTCTCAAAGTCATTAGTAGCTTTCGTTCTAAGAGCTGTATTTAAATCGATATACTTTTTCAACCAATCACTTTCTTCGAATAGTACACCTCTATGCACTTTTGTTATTTTCAAACCCAAGCTCTCATACAGCTTCAGATTATCGTAATGCAGCACATACTTCTTTTTATGGTTTAAGTTTGGAATTAACTTTTTGACTTTGTTAATCTCAATGCTTTCGGGGGCTAACGGAAAATCGTTATGCAGGTCGTGTAACTCTTTAGGATATTCCAAATCAACTTCCAATATGCATGGAATACTTCTCCAATTATTTAATTCATCTTCGTTCATCCATTTGAACCCGTGAGTAGGTAAATTTTTGATCATAGCCCATCCATATAGATTATTCGCATCCAGGTAAGTAATAAATGTAGAATTTTCGTTACTATTGAAATCGCTCATATATTTATTATTCGCTTTCCCGTAACGATTTGATATTGTGCTCACTCCTCCTCTCATCCCTTGCCTAAGCATCAGAATCATATCATAATCATTCAATAACTCCAATTTCACGCCTGTCAATTTTAAAGCGGCATCCCAGGCTAAACCAGGAGATGTAAAGTACCATGCAGGGTCAAGCGTATAGTTCTTCATACACACATCTCTAAAGTTTTCGAAAACATCGGCAAGTAACAGAACATCCGAAACGTTGTATAAATCGTGATATTCTCTGAATGTTTTGCATCCAAATTCCTTCCATACCGTTTTTGCATGCTCGTTGTCTTCATCGCTAATATTCGAATCATTTAGCTTAGAATAGAATGCGGATTTTGGTGGTAGTTCGGTTTCATTAAAGGTAGTAAATGAATCGACGTAGTCATAAGGATATATGCCTTTTCTCAGCAAAAGATCGAGCTTCTTTCCAGTATATCGTTTCCCAATATTTTTACACTGGTCTTTGCTTAGGTTCCTCGATAAAGCATCAAGACTAGAAGCCATAAATTTAAAACTGTCGATAAAACGCAGTTGTCGCTTGACGGTAATCTCTTTTCCCTCTTTATTTACAAACTTATCAACAACGACCTCTCTGCTAAAAGATATATACTTTTCCTCGTTATTAGGTATGCAATTAATTTTCTCTCCATTATTACCTCTCAGTTTCTTAATGAACAGATGACAATCGTACCCGGAAAGATTATGAAACACTACAGGGAAAAACTTGGGGACTTTATAGTTTACATTACAAATGTTATGAGCAGCCCCTCTAAATTTACCGCTAAGATGACAGTGATCTCTCACTCGGTCTTCGCCCAACGGTTTTTCACAGATATGGCATATAGTAGCTCCATCAAAACACTTCTTGTCCTCTTCTGTAAATATCATCTTCTTAGGGAATTTAAATTGATTATATATTTGTTTTATATTCTCTTCTAGTTTATCTACAAATATTTGACCAACATCATCATCTTCGCTTTCAGCCGTAAACGTCACAGGATCTTGAGAATATACACTATCGTCGAAACATTTTATGTGGTAACAAAAGGAGCTAGGAGTATGCTTTTGATATTTATTAGTGTACGACAACTCTGGATTTGGTTGACAAGTGTCTATTGGCTTCACAAAAGACTCGAAATCTGCGTAGACTATAAACGGAACCCTCATAGAATTGTTATAATTTTTAAAACTTAGCATAGTTCCTGGTGGTGGCATTTCTATTTTTTGTGCGTTATGGAGTTTGCAGTACTCATTATGGTTTTTAAGCGCTCCTGTCGTTGTGAAACCATTCATACACCTTTTACAATAATACATCGAATTAGTCCGAAATCTCATCAATCTGTTAAAATTCTTGATCCAGCAATAATGTTTTTTTTCTCCATCAGATATAAGCAAAAGATCAATACTACTTTCACACTTAGACAGATAAAGCGGGTATACTTCTTTTTCATAACCGAATACATTAACATTAATATTATTATTTCTCTCGAACCTACCTATCACATTAGCATGAGTCGCTACCGGAAACTCAATACCACTCCAATTAAGTTTTTTCGATTGTTCTGTCAAAGCTTTCGTTATTTTTTCCGGATTTTTCACAACCGGATTCAAAGCTCTAGTGATACACCATTTGAAGCATTCTTCGTCGTCGTTTTTCATATTTATAATAGCCTTTTTATTAGCTAAAAAGTTGGGAAGCGGAATGTAAGAACTACCTCTTAAGGGGGTATATTTTACCGTATTGATATCTAATTTTACAACAGTTTTAAATCTCCAATTACTTCCTTGCGGAGACTGTGGAGATAAAGAGCACCACAGGAGAACCACTGAAGCAGGTGGAAACGTTTAAATACCTGGGATCGACGATGAATGCGCAGGGAGGATGTGAACAGGATGTCAGGAACAGAATCAAAGTAGCGTGGCAGAAGTGGAGAGAATTATCAGGAGTGCTGTGCGACTTCAAAATGCCAACCCACCTAAAGGGAAAAATCTACAAAACAATGATAAGGCCGGTAATGCTATATGGAGCAGAGGCCTGGGCGTTAACGAAAAGAGACGAGAAACTGCTGGAAAGAACAGAGATGAGAATGCTGCGATGGATGCTTGGAATATCACTGAAAGACAGGAAACGAAGTGATGACATCAGGAAGAAGCTCGGTGTGGCGTGCATCACTGACAAGGCACGAGAGATCAGGCTGAGGTGGTATGGACACGTGATGAGAAAAGAGGAGAATAGCTGTGTAAAAAGAATCATGCAAGCGGAGGTATATGGTCGACGCAGTCGGGGACGACAGAAGAAAAGATGGGAGGACGTCATACAACAGGACCTGAAGCTGCTCAAACTGAAGAAAGAAGACACTGGAAGCAGAGACAAGTGGAGGAGAAGGATCCGAGTGGCTGACCCCTCGCCAGAGGGAATAATTCTAGCCTGAAGGGAAAGAAGAAGAATTACTTCCTTGCATCTGAAAACTAGCAATAGACTCCATGATTTTGTCTTTCTTTCTGCTGTATATTTCATTCAAGTCGGTTGCTTCTAAAATAACTTCTGCCCTGGAAACGAATGGTATATCCTCAGAAGTCACTATTCCAGATTTCATATCTACTCGTTCCATAGTACAAGTAAGAACTAAATTAGTCTTTGTCTGGCGATTGTTCGACAACAGATGTACTACCTGCGGTCTGACGAAATCAAGAAACGACGAGGCATCCATTCCATTAATTCCATCTATTCTATACTGCTTCGTGAATCCTTTAATAGCCGACGCCGTTTCTAGAATTTTAATTTTATCAAATATCCTGGAAACAGTTGACCTCAACGATTCGAGTTTTTCATTTACGACTTTAGTGTCTCGTTCAGGCACATAACTAAGTAGCCAATCCGCAAAATCATTTAATTTGGATCTAACCCTATTTTTGTATTTTCTCTTAGGCGCTACTGGTTTGTACTTACCAGGTGTGGGTGTAAGCGTAGGAACCTTAATGTCAGGAACCGATGAGTCGAGCAAGTGTTCAACATGGTTCATGTTTCTTAAACTACTTTTCTTTAAATCCATTTTATTTTTACCACGCAAAAATATTAATACATGTGAGATCGAAGATCCACTTATCGGAACACTTTAATTGCAAATCATTCTATCTCTCAAACACTTTAATTTCGTATCTATCTCTCCAGACATTTCCGTTATGATAAGCTATTATACCAGCACTCTGACCATACGCCTTAGCAGCTTTATACATCGATGGATACGAGGTAATAACGCCAGTCTCTCGATCTATAATATCTACTCTTCTCGGTTGTTTCCTGATACTACCCAACGTGTCATGTCGATATGACACAGACTTGTAGTCCGTCGGAAGAATATTCTTTTCAATCAATACAGCTATCATTTGAGGTTTGTTGAGATGCGAAGTGCCTGTAACATCGTGATGCTTGGCTAACATTCTAAGCTCTGGTAGCTTCATAATATATAAGTATTCTTTAAATCAATTTTCCATACACTACACTCATTTTCTGTCCATCCGATTGGAACTGCAGCAACCTATCTGAAATTACGACAGCATACGCTTCTGTGTCGGCTGGCACTGCTGCATTGAAAAGAGCCTTAATTTGAATATCAACGACTGAAGATTTCAAACGCTCGGATTGTTTGCTTACATCGAACACGAACAACGGGTATAATTCTTTATAATCTACAGGTGTTATATTGCTTTGGGTAATCAACTTATCCATACCATAGAATTTTTGACTAAAGGAGGACGCGTCTCTGTACGCTCTGGAGAATTGTTGATTAGGAAACGACAGGTTATGGTCGACAGCTGGATATCTTTCTTGATTCATCATCACATATATGTTCTTAAGGTCGCAGTGATTAAATAGCGACGGGTTACTTTCCTGATTACCGCTACGGTCCGTCTGAAATCCAACGATGATATATCTAGGTTTCTCCGGTGAAGTTTTAACGCTCAAACGCCAACTAAAACTTGTCGATTGAGGAACTGTTATTGTGTCGCATTGACGAGCTCTATACGCAACTGGTAACGTTAATTTCGATTCAATTGTCTTATACAACTGCATTCGTTCCATATCGGAAGGAATAACGTGCGGAATAAACCATGAAATTTTGTTTATCGCAACTTTTCCAGCAGCTGCAGCGTTATCTCGGAATATGGCATCATCGTCCGCTTTACGAACTAAAGTCAGCGTCTGTTTGAAGCCGTAAATAATCTTGTCGTAATCATCGCAAAACCCGAAAATATGCTTCAACGGAACAATAAAGCTGAACATTCCTTTAGTGTTTGGTTTGCGAATGAGAAAGCTTTGTCTAGTGGCAAATCCGGGGTTGTCCGCAATAACAGCAGTCGCTCCAGTGTCTTTATACCACAGCTGATTTAAGCCTTGAGTCAGCTGAAAATCGTTTGGATACGTAAGTAAACCGAGCATCGTTGTAGCTTGACCCGGATGAAATAGCGTTTCGATTTCTTGATTTGATAACTGATAGGATATTTGACTGAATAGATACATAAGCCCATTATTCGTAAGAGCGACTAAATCGGCGTTAACGTATGCGGTGTCATCGGCTTTAATTAGTCTTCCATCGAATTGTAGATATGACTCGGCTGGGTGACTGTATAAGTCTTGTAATTCAATATTTATTCTTATTTCACCAGAACTGTTAAGGTTAGTTCTCGCTACAGGTTCGTACTCGTGCCATTCGTATCGCTCGATACCTTCATCGATCAATGGTTGCTCTGTGAATCTTAGAATATCGGATTGCATTTTATTATACATATATTTTTAAATAAGAAAATAAATTTTTAGACCTAAATAAGAAAATAAACTTAAGCAAAATAAATTTAAACTGCCATTTTCAAACCACCTCCGTTTAAACGTTTTACGAGATCCTGAATTCTAATAGCTCCTCCCGTCATTTGCGGATTCGACCCGAGTAATCTAGCTAGAATGACTTTAGTTTCCTGAGTTATCGGCTGTTGAACGGTGGTTGGTGGGAGTATCTTATTGAGTAATCGTTTTCCAACGTCGATAGCCTTATCCTTAGCAACACTCCCAATCTCTTTGACAGCTGTGCTCGCAATTTGTTTGGCTGCATTCGATGTCAGTAGTCTCTTGAGAAATCCTGCAATGGAATCGAATATTCCTGCTCCACCGACAACGTGTACTTTTTTATAACTTCTTCTCGCAACGACCAGCATTTCTATATCATCAATTTTTAAATTAGATCATCAATTTTTTATATTCATCTTTGGATATCACTCTTTGTCTTAGTAACTCATCCGTCATACCTACAATTTCATTTCTTACACCTGTATTTCCCGCTTTGTAGCTATATATTCGCAACTCTAATTGTTTTACTAATTCGTTAGGATCTGAAGGAATGGTAATTATTCCGCTTCCTGTTTTACCTCTTAACTTCATGTAATCGTCCCATATGGGTTTTATTATCTTTGCATGTTTTACACTTCTAGACGATTTAGGTTTGTTTGGTTTATTTGGCTGACTCATGGCATTCGTTTTAATTAGAATCTCGGCGTATTCTTCGAGATCACGATTATCATAAATTGAACTGTTTGGATTAGCTAACGTTAACAATTCCCATAATCCTGGAGTTCCTTGATAAGTTGTGGTTCCAACTGTAATATCATTTCCTTGGATTGAGGCTTCGCTGTCACCGATGTAGAATTTTCCATCTCTTGATCTTAATCCGAATGTTGTATCCACAAGTCTTTTATCAGAAGCATATTTTTTAAGGTATTCAACTGCAATATTTCCTAATTCTAACCTTCTAATGTCTTCTACTGGGTCATCGTCATCGTACGCCTCTATAGACGGATACTGGGGAAATTGAATAGTTTTCAACGAATCTGGAAGTGATTTTAGAGCAAGTGATGTTGCTGCAGAATTATCTTTTATTGTCGACAGCAAAGCGTTTTGTTCTTTTGAAATTGCCGATTGAGAGTCGACTATTGGTTTGTAGATTTTCGTTAATTCTCGTTGAAGTCCAAGATCGTCTATTCTCTCTGAGAGAAAGTTTTGTTTAATATTTTTTTTCGTTTTTAAAAACTCTTCGATAATAAAATCTCTTTTTGCAGGATCACTAATTTTCAGTAGTGACATTTTTTTATTATAAGTATAATGTTTAAAACGTAACGTAAAACGTAACGTAAAACGTAACGTAAAACGTACACGTTATGCATCGTAGTAATTAACATAACATATGGAGTCTTTTTCGTTTATAGTAACTGGTGAATCGGAGTTGTTTTGTATTGTAATTATTATATCCTCTGCGTCCTCTAGGACAGTACCATCTTGAAGGCTCAGTCTGAGTTGTTTCAACTTCTGCCTGAGAGAGACTAGACACATTCCACTGGTCATTCGGACTCCAAGGCCTACTTCTACTGTAATATTTGTCTTTGGTTCAATCGTTATCGCTTGCTGAGCAAAAATCTCATATCTATCGCCTGCTCGTTGTCTTGCAGGAGCGTGAGTGACCACTTTAGGCAACCAAATTATCGTACTCACACGAGGCTTTCGTTTGGTGATAAATTTGTGTATTGGGTGACCGTATCCAGACATTTATATAAGTGGTTTTTTAAAGTAACATTCCAAGAATAGGAATATTTTTAAATGGTGAATTGGGACCAAGTATAAGACCTTCACCGCTGACATATCCTGTTCCTCTTTTCATAAACAGACCGGAACCCGATATCGAAATACCCTTTTTCCACGGAGATAGAAAAAGACCTTCCCCAGCAGGCACTATCTTACAGCATATTCCTCCTTTCTTAACGTACAGCACGCCAGATCCACTTATCGAAGATCCACTTTGTGAGATCGAAGATCCACTAATTTTATCGACAATTTTGGAACCAGCTGCAGAACCCAATCCTGTTAAGGCTCCTGTGGCTAAACTCGGAAGAACACTAGACAGAAGAAACTTTCCGGCTGTTGCTAAGAACGGTAGAATAGCGCCAATAAATCCGCCTTCGACTCTCGCATTGTCTTCTAATTGCTTTTTACCCATTTTAATTGTCAAACCAGTTCCATTCTGATACGCTTTAGTTAACTTGTTAATTTGCCTCTGGTTTAGAGCTAATACATGCTCACCAGTTATGTCTCCATGAGAAAGTCTTATACTCACCCCAGTTCCTGCTTGAACAGCTCGCTTAATCTTCTCTTTTTGCCCTTCGGAAATATTAACTTTAACCTTAGCGTAAGCGCTCATCTTATATTAAATATAAACTTTAAATTAAACCTCTCTTATGTGAAATCGTATCGACAATTCCTCACCTCTTAAATTAATTAGTTTTCCATTTTGGTCTATTAGTTTTGTTTCCATCGATGAAATAGAGTATAGCGTTATTGGAAGATATACGAGATTGTGAGGAGATTCGATTATCTTGTAACCAGGCCCGACCGATGGAAAGAAAGAATAAATTATGTTCTCCGTAGTTCCGTTGGCATACGATGATCCTATTACATCACTCGTAACTCGTAAACTATTTACGCTGTTTATATCGACTATGTGCTCGGATTCGTTATATCCTTCGGAGTATACACGACGCTGAAATCCTAGAACGGTGCTAATTGAATTTTCTACTGTAAAATCAACTTTATAGTTCTCATCAATTTCCAAAACCGCCTTTAACGTGTTGTTATTTGGTCGCAACTTTATACATTGACCATGACCTTCTTCCTTTAAAATTCTCTGTATGTAATCGTTCAAGTCATCGATTTCGTAGCAACCCGTTGGAATGTCTAAATCTTCCCACGTTACACCGTTATCTGACGAATATACGAATTTATTATTTGTTTCGTATATATTGGGAAAACTGTAGTAAGTTTCAAGATTGACAAGGGCCATTTCATATTTTTTACTTTTATCCAGTTCGATTAGTGGATTAAATTTCGTTCGAATTCGTGTGTTCCTTTCGCTCAACAAAATGCAAAAGGATTCTTTAGCTTCTGTGTTGCGTGCAATCGTTTGAGTATTAGATAAAATCTCGTCAAGAAGGGTTTCCATTTTAGATAGCTATTTTTAAACCTAGAATATAAAATCTTAAATTTTGTTATCATTTTATTATTGCTTTTATTTAATGTAAAATGTATCTAATCCAGATCTGTACCTGCCCTTATTTGTTTTACTAGTAAGGTCTATAACCACAAAACCATGCGTTTCATCCCACGCAGTTTTGCATAGTTTTCGAAATTCTTCAATAGTCATATCATCTACGCCTATATGATCGCTGTATATATGATTAATATTCTTGAGGTCTTGAGGGAATAGACATATAAAGTTAGCATTCTCTCTTATAGTTTGTCTAGGTAGCTTGAAATAATTTTGTGCTAGGTAAAAGCAGTCTACATTACTATGTCTACCTCTTATATAATACGATTGGCATTTATTTTGTCGCTCTAACTGTAAATCATCAAAAATCATGAGATTCTTCTTATCTCGACTTAAGTCTCGTGGATCTGGAACATCTTCAGAGGTTTCAAAGAACTTGCATTCTATATCCGATTTTTTGACCATGTTTTTAGACATCTCCTCGACTACGGCGGTCGGTGATACATTTAATTTCATTATCTCATCTCTATTATCGAAAAGTCTTATAATTGCTTCCTTTGGTAATTTCTCTTCGAATGCTTTCTTTAGTATCTTGTATTCTGATTGAAAAAGACTTTTTCCAAAGATCTGCAGGTTATCGTAGTCTAACCAACCAGGTCTCAGTAATAAATTAAGTAGTAATATTGTCTTGCCGCATTGAGACTTACCTACGATCAAACCTCTGATGCTTCTTGGTAAGAGAGGACTGTTAAAGCGTTTACTTGATTCTTCATTCCACGATAGGTCTTGGACTTCCATTTTAATTATATTATATTAAAATGGAGCACAACTCGTATTGTGTAAAATGTAAGCGACAAACTGAATCTAAAGATGTTCAACGAGTCGTCAGTAAGAATGGTAGACCTATGCTTAGGGGTGTGTGCGTTGAGTGTGGCGCTAGAAAAACTCAGTTTACTAAAATGTCTACTACAGGTGGAGATTTGGTCTCAGCTCTCAATTCTGCTACTTCTAACATTAAACTTCCATGGGCAAAGTACCCGGGTGAAATGCATCTTCCAGGACATTCTTTCACAGGTCCAGGAACTCGATTGGATTTGAGATTGAATAGTGATGGAACACCAAAAGATTGGAGTAAACCAGTAGACAGAGTTGATGCAGCAGCCTATCGTCACGACCTAGCTTACGCTAAACATACTGATACAGCAGGGAGAAACGTCGCTGACAGAGCTATGATAGATGAATTAAATAATATACCTAATCCTTCTTTCCGCGAACGAATTGAAAGATCTATAGTTAAACCAATTTTATCAACGAAAACCCATTTTGGAATGGGGTTGAAAAAAAAGCTCTGAGATGGACAGACCAACTTGCTGACGAATTGCATAAACCTATAGTCAGGAAGTTCAGGAAGCGAGTTGTTTATGTTCAGGGAGTGGACAAAGTTTGGGCAGCAGACTTGATTGACATGCAGGCTTATGCTAAATTTAATTCTGGTGTGAAATATTTGTTAAGCGTCATTGATATATTCTCCAAGTATGCATTTATTCAGCCGTTAAAAGATAAGCGCGGAGAATCTGTGGCAGATGCTTTCGTTAAAATATTTAATACGAGCAAAAGAAGGGGTGAAAAACTTTGGGTGGACCGGGGATCTGAATTCTACAATAAACAGGTAAAATCATTAGGTATGGAGTTGTACTCAACTGAGAACGAAGAGAAATCTTGTATCGTAGAAAGATTTAATAGAACAGTAAAAGAGAAGATGTTTAAATATTTTACAGCAAATTCAACTCAGAGATATATCGATGTTTTAGATAATATGGTTAATTTATACAACAACACAAGACATTCTTCCATTAAAATGACTCCTGTTAAAGCGAGTGTTAAAGCAAACGAATGGGTTGTGTGGATGAATCTGTATGGTGATGCTGTACCTGAAACTGCTAAACCTAAATTTTTAGTAGGAGATAAAGTAAGAATTTCTAAGAAGAAAAAGACATTTGAGAAAGGCTACACAAATCGTTGGACACAGGAGGTTTTTACTATAACACACATTCAATACACAGACCCTATAACCTATAAAATCTCTGACTATCATGGAGAAGAAATAAAAGGGACATTTTATGAAGCTGAGTTACAATCGACAACGCAAGATACATTTAAAATAGAGAAGATTATAAGAAAAAAAAGAAATCGGTCTTTGGTTAAATGGTTAGGCTATGATGAGACCTTTAACTCATGGGTTAATAATAAAGACTTGATGTCATTGTGAATTTACTACTACTATTAGCAAATTGTTTCTACTACAGCCCTTGTGCAATCATTACTTCTCTATGAATAAGATCACGCTTTAATAACAAGTTCTACTGTTCATTCGCAGCTTGGTATCATCGATTATGTCGAAAGTAGGTCATGAAGCACGCTGACTAAAAAAAAAGGTCGTTAACTTTCTTGGGCGGTCAAAATCGAAAAACAAAATTCTTGACTTTTTGAGACGGTTTACAAAAAAAAAAAAAAAAAAAAAAAAAAAAAGTAAAAAAAAAAAAAAAAAAAAAAAAAAATAGAAAAAAAACCTAGAAAAAGTTAGAAAAAACCTAGGAAAAAAGTTAGAAAAAAACCTAGAAAAAAAGTTAGAAAAAACCTAGGAAAAAAGTTAGAAAAAAAACCTAGAAAAAAAGTTAGAAAAAAAACCTAGAAAAAAAGTTAGAAAAAAAGTTAGAAAAAAAACCTAGGAAAAAAAACTTAGAAAAAAAAACCTAGAAAAAAAGTTAGAAAAAAAAACCTAGGAAAAAAACTTAGAAAAAAAACCTAGGAAAAAAACTTAGAAAAAAAAACCTAGAAAAAAGTTAGAAAAAAAACCTAGGAAAAAACTTAGAAAAAAAAGTTAGAAAAAAAAGTTTATTTGCGTCTTCTTGTCCTGTAAAGTTGTCTATCTGTGCTGCACACGATGCGCTTGAGCGCGCGGCAATCGCTGCATCTAGGTCAAATTGACTCACGAAAATTCTGAAAAATAAATCGTGAGTTACAAAGAATGTGTGAGTTAATTTGACCTAGTTCCAGCCGTCATCGCTATTTATAGCCAGGTGTAGGCTGATCTATTATATAGTCATTGCTACAGCCGAGCCTGCGACGTAGCACACACGAGAAGGGTGGTGGTGGTCACGCACGGACAGACACACACCCGCTCATACACTCCTACGTCTGGCGTCTGACTCAGAGTATAGACGCATCAGCAGCCAAAAAAAAGTCAAGTTATCCATTATGCTTCTGATTTTAACACCATTTAAACTTAATTTATCTTCAATATCAGGTTTCTTAACAAATAGCTAAGTAATTAATTATGCATCAGGAAAATAATAAAAGACCCCCAAAGGAGAAGAGGAGGAATCAGGAAGGAAATAATAAAAGACCTCTTGGTTGACAGTCCAGCGCGCTAACCACTGTACTACCGAGCACCCCCCTCAGGAAATAATAAAAGACATCCAGAAAATTAAAAAGACATCTACTAATGTAGATTGAGAGCTTGTAAATCTGTCGTGAAGATCTTTCTTATTTATTTGTGTACGAGAATAGGCTACAATCGTTACGTGAGATGTTTAATTATTTATATTTACCTGCGGTAACAGAACAGAAGCAAAAGTGCTATTATCACAAGTATAACCACTGCAGATATAGAACCAACAACTGCTCCAATGGCTCCGGTTGATTTTCCTGTGCTATTTTCTTCAATAATTATTTCTAAACAACGGCATGAAGTATTCATTTTATTACAGGCCTATTATAATAGTATCGAACAGTTAGGCCCAAATCTAATCGTCAAGACACCTTTATAAGAACATCAAATTGGTATGAAATATATTTTTGCCGCATTGAAAATAGCATTAGAGCTATGTAATTGTAGTAACGTTCTTCTAACCGCTTGTAGAACAAGTTGGTCGACTAGGAATTGAGGAACTATTGTTCTGATGTCACAGTTTATTTCTCACACACGACGAGCAGACAGATTAAAGTTACATGTTGACAACGACCTGACAAAACCTCTAACGACAGCTGACCGTTCGAACCTCTCAACGACTTGGTTGGCTAACTTGCCCCGGCTTCCGGCCTCTCAGCCGTCCGCCATCTAACTTCAACTCTGACCGAGCTTGATCTGTTCACTCCCCAACTCATAGCACCTTCTTTCTGCTCGGCCTCGGGCCTTGGCCCGGCCGGCCAGCCCTTGTCTTCTCGACTGACTGCTTGATGTCTAAACCTCGACTGAAGACTGCTCGACTCTCCTCTCAACGACTCGATCTCGGCAACCTCTTCACCCCGTGGCTTGACCTTATTGGTCGCTCTCTGGTCCGTTGCCCAATGCCCAGCCAATCATTTCCTTCTCCCTCTACCTGTGCTAGGTACTGAGTCTGTAGCCAATCTATCTGGCTGTCTTTCCTTCTCTCTGCTTAGCCTGCAGTCAGTCAGTCTGTCTGTATCTCTCTCTCTGTGTCTCTCCATCTGTCTTCCTATCTATCTTATATCCTATGTGTTAGCTCCGCCCTTACATGTCCCTCTCGTTAATGTAGATTTGTCCTCAAATCTAAAGAAATCTAACACACGAATAACTATAAACCCAAAATAATCTAGTGCAGAAATATGGCGAAACGATCACACCGCTCGTGTTAACAGAATTTTAAGAATGCATCTTTGAGATTGTTATCCAATTCTTAATATTCCTTCTTTTTTAAAACTAATTGCTCCGGCAATTCAACACGCAACGATAAACACAATGCCTAATAAATACGAGTCAGACAGTAAAAATCCATGGACGAAACACAAGAAACCAAAATGCAATGCCGTACTCAAGTAAGAACCCACAATACTATACTCACTAACTAGGCTTGTCCCTCTAAGGATGTTACGTAAATGTACGTGCAATAAGGTTCATCTCTTAGGGGCCTATACTCATCAACTCATGGTCCATTTGAACAGCTAGACACGAAGTCATGTTCATGGATGATTCTTTACTGTAACTACATTACCAAATGTCTTCCAGGGTCTCGCCCATCAACCAACTGTTCTAACCGCATTTAATCACACCACGTCTATCTATCGTGTCTGTTCTTAAGTGGAGAAATAGCTGCATTTCAAAAGATATGGATATGGACAGCTGTGCATTATAGTGGAAGAATTTTAGGAAAATCGACTCAACAAATTATCACTACGTAGAGACTTGGCAGAGTTGTTAAGTACACCCCAGTGATGAAAATACCAAAAGTCCCCATAAATCCGAGCTGTGCTCGAGCCGCCATCTTGGAAAATGGCGGCCTATTTTCTAATTTTCGGCAATAACTCAAGAACCGTCACTGCTACTAAGAAATATACAATACCAAAAATGATCCTCATTTAAAGGCCATCAAGTTTGGTGTATAACATTTGTTTCTAGGATTAAAAATAAAAATGTTACATATGATAAAGTAGTCATCATTATGTATATCAATGCGACATACAAAGTTTTATGGCGGGAAGAATATATGGAAATACTGTGCTGCGAATGATGATTGAATATCAACCTAATCCTAGCCGTAACATTTTTATTTTTGATCCTATAAACAAATGTTGTATACTAAACTTCTTTGCCTTTTAATGAGGATTATTTTTGCTCTTTTGTATTTCCTTGTAGCTGTGACGGTTCTGGAGTTATTGGCACAAAACCGAATTTAGGCCGCCATTTTCCAAGATGGCGGCTCGAGCACAGCTCGGATTTATGGGGACTTTTGGTATTTTCATCACTGGGGTGTACTTAACAACTCTGCCAAGTCTCTACGTAGTGATAATTTGTTGAGTCGATTGATGATTTTTCAGCTAAAATTCTTCTACTATTAGGGTAGACTAGTTTGCTAGACGTTAAGCTAATTAACTGGTAGCTGGCTGTACGAGCGTATGCTTGGTGCTTGGTGCAAAACCCATTAAGGCGGATTTCTAATCATGGTTCATGCATCTGCCCTGCGGAATAAATGATGTCCGGCTGTTCGCTTAGTAGACTTAAAGGAGCCTAATATATAGTGGTCAGCTGGTGTAGATGCCGATAACGTAAAACCAATGGATGTTTTGACACAAGAATGCTTCAAACGAAATCCTCATAACACATGGACATACTTAGAAGTGGGCTGGCAACTGGTATTGCTGCTGCTGATGCTAACGTTCGCCTGGCAGTTGGTGTGCATTTCTCAGGAAGAAGTTCAATTAGGATGCCCGATCTCTGCATGGTACATAAATGAGCTATGGGATGGACAGTTGCTGTGTGGCTACTAATGTTCTGTCTGCTGCGCGCGTGGAGGTGGAGGGAGATTTTAATTAAAGGCTGTCTGTGCATGGTACCAGGTACGAGAGATGATCATAAGCAGGAAGTGTAGATTCCAATGATCTTAGCGCTCGCATGAATGCGTGGGAACTACGTTAATGAGGACGGTTTGTGATTAACTTTTGCAGCTGTGGAATGAGTGAAACCTCAACTACCAATGATGACCCTAAAACAACTAATGATGAAGACTACTAAACCGACGTTGCTGAATAACTCAGTGCTCTGAGATGCACATAGACTACACTAACTTATGCTGTCCCTGCTCGTTCATTCATGACATACATTTATATAGCGCCTCTTTGAGAATATCTATCCAGTGGCGCACATTGGATCTATAACATCAGCGTCAAAAGCATTATACATGTAACCATAAAAGCGTAAAAATAGAATACAATCACTGAAAATGCATACTAATTATGTCAACGCTGTAACAAACTGTAGTTGTCTATGTAGTGATAAATCTCACTTGTAAATGCAACATCTGAATTCATCATTGATTGCAAATAAAAAATTAAATAAGCTAACAGTGCAACGGCAATAATAATAATAATAATAATAATAATAATAAGAATGCTAACAAGGGGGTAAAGCGTAAGTACATTAAAAAACCCTGAAAAGTGTACTTTTTTTACTATTGCTATAACACAGTCAATAATGTAATGAAGTGATTGCAGAGAACCAAAAACAATTGCTTGATTTTTTTCACAAAAACAACATAAAAGGTTTTTTCAAATATATTTATTTTGAAAAACATAACAAAAACGGCATTACACTTTTCAAATTTTAACTCCCAGAGCCGGATATAGTGTAATTACGTAATACCATGTTTTTTTTGATTACACTATACATGGTAATAATAATAATAATAACAGTGTTCAAATTAAGCAGGTAATCTGTTACTACAACAAAACATGTAGAAAAGTGTAATTACATAATACAATGTTTTTTATTAGACTATACATGATAATAATAATAATATTCCTCATATTAACCCATATCAACCCATGACAGAAATTAATGGTTTCTTTCACATTTTCGTGTTTGTCTATACCCAAAACCATCGTATTCACCCAGATTTTTTAAAATATTGCAGTGGTAGGCAGTTGTAGGCACAAATATAACCGTCAGTTTAAACTGACGCTAGCCACAGGAGGGTAGGCTACATGTACATAAACCATTACTACAGAAAGAAAACAAAGCGTTTTATACATCAAAAACTTATAGACCACTTTGTGAAATGTTAGTATAGTGCCTATAAGCTCAAACTATTTCAATGACATTGTAAACTAACCCATACCTATAACAAAACTGATATTTACCCCCCCCTCGGAATTCCCCCCCCCCGACCTAGAAAATTTCCCCCATAAGGGTCCCTATGTTAATGAATGACTGTACTAACCCTATCACTAATCCTAACCGACCTTCACGTTGCCTAACCTGATCCTAACCGACCCTCACGATGCCTAACCTGACATTGTAAACTAACCCATACCTATAACAAAACTGATATTTACCCCCCCCCCGGAGTTCCCCCCCCCCCGACCTAGGAAATTTCCCCCATAAGGGTCCCTATGTTAATGAATGACTGTACTAACCCTATCACTAATCCTAACCGACCTTCACGATGCCTAACCTGATCCTAACCGACCCTCACGATGCAGCATGCATGCAAGCATGCATAAAACTTCACAATCTGACATAAATTAAAAAGGTTGTACAATGTACATCAATTTCACTGTTCAATGTTAGTTTCAATGTTCAATGTTAGTTCCAATGTTCAATATTCAATTCCATTTAATAGAAATTAGAAATGTTAAGATTGGTTGTACATCAGTTACCCTGTTCAATTCACTGTTCAATTCCATTCAATAGAAATTAGAAGTAGACATGCACTAGCCCAGAGTTGAGGTTGGGGTTCATGTTATTGCTTAAACAGTAAATAGGTTAAGGTTAGGATTCAGGTTATTGGTAAATGAGTTAGGTTAGGGTTATTGTTATAGCTTAAAAAGTAAATAGGTTAAGGTTAGTGTTCAGGTTATTGCTAATTGAGTGAAGGTTAGGGTTCAGGTTATTGCTAATTAGGTTACTGACTAGAGTTAAGGTTAGGGTTAGTGATGTTGCTGGCTGGAGTTAAGGTTAGGGTTAGTGTTAGGGTTGGTGTTTAGGTTATTGCTAATTAAGTTACTGGCTAGAGTTAAGGTAAGGGTAAGTGTAGGGCTAGAGTTAAGGTTAGGGTTAGTGTTAGGGTTAGTGCTATGTTGTACATCAATTTCAATGTTCAATAGAAGATTTAAATTCCAGTAAAATATTAATTTCACAGTTCAATAGAAGATTTAAATTCCAGTAAAATATTAAAACAGGTAATATTAAAACAGGTAATATTAAAGAAGTAATATTAAAACAGGTAATATTAAAACAGGTAGTATTAAACCCTTGCAGTATTACTCTATCAAGTCACTTAAGAGAGCGTGTGACCTTAGATAGGGATTCATCTACAGTCAAGCTTGGGATTCGGTTGGTGGAGGGGATAAAGGACAATCCCAAATTTAGCAGAGACTTCTCTTCTGAAGATAAACTATATGAGGATAAGTTACAAAATAATATTATCCTCCGGCACGAGTTTATTATTTTTGTTTATGTTTTAAATAAAGACTTTTGTTATTACTTGCTCGATCAGTATTAATAAAGTTTGCATTCACATTGTCAATTAGGTTTGCATTCGCATAGTTACCAGTTGCATCAGTGTTAATAAAGTTTGCATTCACATTAATTAAGTTTGCAATCGCATAGTTCCCAGTTACATGCACATCAGTATTAACTAAACAAGCATTTACTGAATCAGTATTTCCTAAACAAGCATTTGCTGAATCAGTATTTCCATGAACATCAGTATTAACTAAATCAGTATTTACTAGATCAGTGTTTACTAAATCAGTATTTCTATGCACCTCAGTATTAACTGAATAAGTCTTAACTGAATAAGTCTTAATTAGGTCAATATTTCTGTGCACATCTGTATTAATTAAGTTTGCATTGTTACTATTTCCATTTTTTGAGGTATTAATTAATTTTATATTCACCTTGTTACTGATTAGATTCTCCTTAGCCATACTCGTTTACTGATTGGTCTTTATTTAAAATCTCACAAAACCAGAGGGTGTGCGATTAAAAATATTGCCAAAAAATTTTTCAGGCCACCGTAATCCACACATGAAACAAAATCTCAATGAAGGAGTTCGAGGCAACGTTTCTTTTTCTTTCTGAAGGCAAGCTGTTCATTGAAGACCTTTGTTCGAATCGTCTCCCACTGGTACTCTATTTCTGGATGTAGAGCCTTGAATCGAAGAATGGCTTTCTTTTCTGGAAATACATTGAAAAAAAGAAATGTCAAATATATAAACAATGTAAATGCAATTCTTGATTAGTGTAGTGTAGGTTATAATACATGCAGAGATCCACTGATAATAATAATAATTATTATAATGGTCAAATTTAGTGGGTAATGCGTCATTCCATTAAAAAACACCCAGTAAAGTGTAATTCTTGATTAGTGTAGTCTAGGTTATAATACATGCAGAGATCCACTGATAATAATAATTATTATTATAATGGTCAAATTTAGTGGGTAATGCGTCATTCCATTAAAAAACACCCAGTAAAGTGTAATTCTTGATTAGTGTAGGATATAATACATGCATGTTCTCACAAGTGCTGAGATCCACTGATAATAATAATATTAATAATTATAATGGTCAAAATTAGAGGATAATGCGTCATTACAATATAAGACCCAAAAAAGTGTAATTCTTGATTACTGTAGGAGATCTACTGATAATAATAATAATAATAATTATAATGGTCAAAATTAGAGGATAATGCGTCAATACATTATAAGACCCAGAAAAGTGTAATTCTTGATTACTGTAGGATATAATACATGCATGTTCTCACAAGTGCTGAGATCCACTGATAATAATAATATTAATAATTATAATGGTCAAAATTAGAGGATAATGCGTCATTACAATAAAAGACCCAAAAAAGTGTAATTCTTGATTACTGTAGGAGATCTACTGATAATAATAATAATAATAATTATAATGGTCAAAATTAGAGGATAATGCGTCAATACATTATAAGACCCAGAAAAGTGTAATTCTTGATTACTGTAGGATATAATACATGCATGTTCTCACAAGTGCTGAGATCCACTGATAATAATAATATTAATAATTATAATGGTCAAAATTAGAGGATAATGCGTCAATACATTATAAGACCCAGAAAAGTGTAATTCTTGATTACTGTAGGATATAATACATGCATGTTCTCACAAGTGCTGAGATCCACTGATAATAATAATATTAATAATTATAATGGTCAAAATTAGAGGATAATGCGTCATTACAATATAAGACCCAAAAAAGTGTAATTCTTGATTACTGTAGGAGATCTACTGATAATAATAATAATAATAATAATTATAATGGTCAAAATTAGAGGATAATGCGTCAATACATTATAAGACCCAGAAAAGTGTAATTCTTGATCCACAAAGTTAAATACTACTGTTAAAGGGCTATCCTAATTCGATCCTGTCGATGACATTCAATGATAATGAAGAAATATGTTCTCGAATGTTAATAAATAAGTCTTGACACACTCACGAGGAAGGCCGTTTTCTCTGTTGAGGAAGTCACGGAAGTAAGCACGAACCACGTCTGTCTCTGTTGGCGTCCATCTTGCTCGTTTCTTTGGAGTTTTCTCACTGAAAACGAATTTATGACAATCATATTATATAAAAAAGGAGAAAGAAGTATATAGGCCTATATAAAAATCTACATGTAAAGAAATCGATATAGGCTAGGTCTGTATAAGTATAGCAAGATATATACACACAAACAGATAGCTTTAAAAGAAATATATATAGGCTACATGTCTATATTACAGTTAGGTTGTTTTATGTTCTGACAAGTGCTTAATCCACTAATAATAGGATTATAATACATGCATTTTCTCACAAGTGCTGAGATCCACTGATAATAATAATAATAATAATTATGATGGTCAAAATTAGAGGATAATGCGTCACTACATTATAAGACCCAGAAAAGTGTAATCCTTGATTATTGTAGGATATAATACATGCATGTTCTCACAAGTGCTGAGATCCACTGATAATAATAATAATAATAAAAATTATAATGGTAAAAATTATGGAATAATGCGTCATTACATTAATTTACAGACCATAGATAGATAGACAATGGTAAAGTGTGATAATGCATGGCAATATTATAACCAATTTACTATTTCACAAAGGTTACTTATTCTGCAACATACATTGTCGATGAGCTGGGCGGTGGTGATCCACATTGCTCAGAGACGTTCATGGCTTCGACTACATGCTGAGGAACTGACGGCACGGAGGCAAGGCTAGCAGGAACTGACGGCACGGAGACAAGGCTATCAGGAACTGATGGCACGGAGGAAAGGCTAGCAGGAACTGATGGCACGGAGACAAGGCTATCAGGAACTGATGGCACGGAGGCAAGGCTAGCAGGAACTGATAGCACGGAGACAAGGCTATCAGGAACCGGTGGCACCGAGGCAAGGCTATCAGGAACCGGTGGCAGGGAGGCAGCAGACGACTCTGCAGACTGGGGCTGGTCGAATTGATGGAGCAATTCACCAACGTACAACAGCTCTGCTTGTGCCGGCGGTACCTGATATACATTTTCATTGATGAACTGAGAATGTCCGATATGTTTTAAGAAATAAGACCTCCTGTTCTCCGGAACTTCTGCGTGCGAGTACAGTGTGCTGATGTAGTGTCGCATTCTGGTTGCACTAATTCTCTTTCCGTCAATTTTTGCTTTCACACAAACTCTCTTTAGAGCATGCCATCCACTGATGTGGTCACTTGAAGCCTGCATACTCGGAAAGAGATACTCATTGTCTTTTCGTACGTTGCATTGATTTCTTATGGTTGTATCACTAAGGCGCACCAAGGCATCGACTGTGTCCAATGGTACCAAGACCGGAACAAAACCCATACCCTTCCCGGTTAAATACATTAATTTTGATTTCTTAGCTAGTTCTTGCTCCAGCTCATTCATTTTCTCAATTTGAGCAGATGGCACCCAGACATTGTTGACGCAATCCTCCCAAGCTGTTAACTTAAGACGAGCCACTTCCCCGCCGCGTCTAGCATTAAAGAGCGTTATTCGAGATGCTGCAATATCACGAAGCTCTCCATATTCTTCACTTGTCCATATCATGAATGGATCTGGAGTCAAAATGGCCATTCTAGTGAGAGAGTGAAGCCTCAGTTTATCAATCTCCTCTTTCAAAGGCAGTTGTTCCGGTTTCCGTAGTCTAGTACATCTATTGGTGTTCAGTTGATACATCGCGTCTCCAAAGACAAGATTATAATGAAGTTCGAGGACTTCTACAAACTTCCCTACTTCTGACGCGCTTGCATCGTCCTCTGCTACTAGGAAAGATCCCTTGACAATCTTACATGCCTTCTTGATCAAGTAGAATAATGCGACCTTCAGACCCGATTTCATAGAGTCGTCTGTTCGGATAGTTGTTTCCTTTATTGCCCGCTCCAGGTAATCAAAGTTGTCTCTTTGAAACATATGTATGACACTACATTCATCTGGGCTTCCTTTTGCTTCCTTGAATTTCAAAAACAGATTTGCTAAGCGACGCATATCACTCATCACAGATCGCTTCACTTCCATCTTCTTATCTCTCTTTGCTTTCATCTTCTCGTATAATCTTTCACCGATTTTTAGGAGACACTTGTCAGTTTTACACACTTGTCCAGCTTCATCATTCAAGAATTTCGACAGTATTTTTGTAGTAAACTCTTCATTCAGATTCGCACCAGAAAAAACAACTTCCAGTGGAACTGCCTGTGGGACACTGCCATCCGCTGCTGTGCACGTTTGTTTGTGAAGGTAGAAATATGATTTACTGAAAATCCCCTTGCAAATGTCACACATCGTTCCATCTTTTCTATCGCCACCTTTGCGTACTCGTCGCTCTGTCATCACTACTACTTCTTTGTGTCCAGCGTTTTTGACATTGTAGGCTATGATACCACTTCTTTTCATCTGTTTGAATAGATCTCGTCTTTCTTTACCGACGCAACTCATTGCTTTCTTTACATCTGGTTCGGTCTTGTGTATGTTCCTTATATGCCCCGTCAAACGCTGAAACAACTTCTGGCAATATGGACACGGCCTTCTGGGTGCTACAGCTCGCTTACGACGGAGCCCGCTGCAGTTGATGTCAGGAGACAAATTCTGAGACTCATTAGAAGACAGAAGAGGAGAGTCTTGGGTTTCTGTTCTACTGGGCTCATCTAATGACTGTATGAGACTTGTGACAGTTGCACGAATAGTTTTCGATCGGCCTCTCTCAGCTTCTGTTAATCAACGAAACAAATTAGGGATTAACTATTAACCAGAAAAGTGTAATCCTTGATTACTGTAGGAGATCTACTGATAATAAAAATAATAATAATTATAATGGTCAAAATTACAGGATAATGCGTCATTACAATATAAGACCCAGAAAAGTGTAATCCTTGATTACTGTAGGAGATCTACTGATAATAAAAATAATAATAATTATAATGGTCAAAATTACAGGATAATGCGTCATTACAATATAAGAGCCAGAAAAGTGTAATCCTTGATTACTGTAGGAGATCTACTGATAATAAAAATAATAATAATTATAATGGTCAAAATTACAGGATAATGCGTCATTACAATATAAGACCCAGAAAAGTGTAATCCTTGATTACTGTAGGAGATCTACTGATAATAAAAATAATAATAATTATAATGGTCAAAATTACAGGATAATGCGTCATTACAATATAAGACCCAGAAAAGTGTAATCCTTGATTACTGTAGGAGATCTACTGATAATAAAAATAATAATAATTATAATGGTCAAAATTACAGGATAATGCGTCATTACAATATAAGAGCCAGAAAAGTGTAATCCTTGATTACTGTAGGAGATCTACTGATAATAAAAATAATAATAATTATAATGGTCAAAATTACAGGATAATGCGTCATTACAATATAAGACCCAGAAAAGTGTAATCCTTGATTACTGTAGGAGATCTACTGATAATAAAAATAATAATAATTATAATGGTCAAAATTACAGGATAATGCGTCATTACAATATAAGACCCAGAAAAGTGTAATCCTTGATTACTGTAGGAGATCTACTGATAATAAAAATAATAATAATTATAATGGTCAAAATTACAGGATAATGCGTCATTACAATATAAGACCCAGAAAAGTGTAATCCTTGATTACTGTAGGAGATCTACTGATAATAAAAATAATAATAATTATAATGGTCAAAATTACAGGATAATGCGTCATTACAATATAAGAGCCAGAAAAGTGTAATCCTTGATTACTGTAGGAGATCTACTGATAATAAAAATAATAATAATTATAATGGTCAAAATTACAGGATAATGCGTCATTACAATATAAGACCCAGAAAAGTGTAATCCTTGATTACTGTAGGATATAATACATGCATGTTCTCACAAGTGTTGTGGCATGTAACTGCGACATATAATCTTGTAGGATCTGGGGGTTGTTATCGTAGACAGTGACAATGAAACAGAGTACGGCCTGAAATATTTAACATTCGACTACAGATGAACAAATTGTAAAAGTACCTAGCACAACAGGAATTTCATATGAATCATCAGATTCAGCATTGGCACTGTCAGGAACATAGTCCTCGTCTGAATCGTCATTATCACTGCGAACATCTACAAAAGTAAAGACAGACAAGACATATTGCTATAGTGGAAATAAAATCTTCTTTCTGTTCTCTGCCCTCAGGCAGGTTCGAATGTTTGACGTCTCCATTCTTCCCTGTTCTGTGCATTCTTTTTCAGCTTCTGATAACCGTCTTTCATCATCCAGTCCAACAGTCTTTGTCTTGGTCTTCCTCTCGTTCTTTTCCCCTCCGTTTTCCCCTCTATGATTGTTGGAAATAAAATACTAATTTCAATATAAATACTTCTCGGATAACGCACAAAATGCTACAAAATTCCAACCATTAATTTATGATAATGTCCTAGGTAGACTTGTAGAGCAAGACATTTACTGTTAAACTTTGCATTGTAAGCCAGGCATTTACTAATCAATTCTTAATGATAGAGCAAAACAAATAAGGCTTCTCTTGCTGTGACTCCAATATACAGTCGCACTGTCGCACAATATAAATCAGTGCGTGTTAATCTTTTCAATGGCGCCGAAACCCAAGAAAAATCGACGACCACTAACTGTAAACCTCCAATTTCAGCAAGCTCAAACCCACGGCCGTCCGGTTACAAGGCACCGAGAGTACCGCTACACTAAATATCATTGTCAATAATTATTAACTTACGTGGATCCTCGTAACTGTCGCTGTGTTGCTGACCTCTGACGATGCAGTCATTGAAGTACTCATGGTGCCAGCGTAGATAACCTCTGACCTCTGACGACGCAGATGTTGAAGTACTCAGGGTACCAGCATGGATGACCTCTGGCGACGCAGATGTTGAAGTACTCAGGCTACCAGCATGGATGACCTCTGGCGACGCAGATGTTGAAGTACTCAGGGTACCAGCTTGGATGACCTCTGGCGACGCAGATGTTGAAGTGCTCAGGGTACCAGCATGGATGACCTCTGGCGACGCAGATGTTGAAGTACTCAGGATACCAGCATGGATGACCTCTGGCGACGCAGATGTTGAAGTACTCAGGGTACCAGCATCCAGCATGGATGACCTCTGGCGACGCAGATGTTGAAGTACTCAGGGTACCAGCATGAATGACCTCTGGCGACGCAGATGTTGAAGTATTCAGGGTACCAGCATCGATGACCTCTGGCGACGCAGATGTTGAAGTACTCAGGGTACCAGCATGGATGACCTCTGGCGACGCAGATGTTGAAGTACTCAGGGTACCAGCATGGATGACCTCTGGCGACGCAGATGTTGAAGTACTCAGGGTACCAGCATGGATGACCTCTGGCGACGCAGATGTTGAAGTACTCAGGGTACCAGCATGGATGACCTCTGGCGACGCAGATGTTGAAGTACTCAGGGTACCAGCATGGATGACCTCTGGCGACGCAGATGTTGAAGTACTCAGGGTACCAGCATGGATGACCTCTGGCGACGCAGATGTTGAAGTACTCAGGGTACCAGCATGGATGACCTCTGGCGACGCAGATGTTGAAGTACTCAGGGTACCAGCATGGATGACCTCTGGCGACGCAGATGTTGAAGTACCCAGGGTACCAGCATGGATGACCTCTGGCGACGCAGATGTTGAAGTACTCAGGGTACCAGCATGAACGACCTCTGACGATGCTGACGACGCAGAGGTTGAAGTACTCAGGGTACCAGAGCGGCTGACCCTCACAAGTGTCGCAGAAGTGTTAAATGAAGAACTCAGGTTCCTTTTCGCCTTTTTCTTCTGTGCTGTTTCTTCCTCTGCCCACCATCCACATCTCTTCCCTGTGTATTTAGTATCTCGCCGACGTTGAAGAGATTCTTTTACACCTTTTCCGTGTTCTGAAATATTAAAACATTCCATAAAGATTTGAAACAAGTTACATTGTTACAAAATAAAGCTGTAAATTAATTTAATTTAAAAAGAAATCTTTCTATTTCACATATTTTGAAAATGAAACGTAAATAATATTGTAATTAAAAGGTAAGAAGTGATTAACAAAATACTAATTATAAAACTATTTGATGAACTCCCTATAATTTATTAAAAATTATTGATTTTAATATCTAGGCCCTATACAGATTGAAAAATTAAGGTTTTTTACGGCGCTATACAAATGTTTAGATGGAATAAATAATCACATCGAAACATCCAAAACCAACACATGCCCTGTGAAATTCTGTTATGATTAACAATGAACAATAAATAATTTAAAAATTTTAAAAATGTATTAGTAGTTGTTCAACAAAACATCTGTACTCATTACTAAATATTTAAATTACAGTAAGCTGAAAAGAACTTTTCCGGCTGAAAAGAAACAAAATGCAGACAGTTAGCGGAAATATTTGCAAATAATATAACATCCACGGATAAATTAATCTGAGATGGTTATGCAAGTGATGTTCACAATCTGTTCAATTTCACAACTCATTTTGGTGCTCCTGCACAGCTCATTCAAATGTTGGTAGATCTGTATCAGCCTCCTTGTGCTTGGTAATCATACAGCATATAATCATGCTTGTGTAATCATACAGAACGTCACTACAATTTTCGAAATTTTGTTTTCACAAAAATAAAAGAATGCATTTTCTGCTGAAATTATGACAGATTGCACTTGGATGAGAATTCATGGGAAATACCCACATATTCAACTAGGCTCATCAATAATTACCAAACAGCACGTTGCCACAATTGTTCTCGAGATGCTGCCGTCCTGCAAGCCCTCACTTCCTTCGCTAATGAAATATTACGAACTTAAATCTTAAACTATATACACTGAAAGAAATACAAACAATACCTTGGTGCCTAGTGACATCTCCAGCATCCGTCTACTTCTGCTGGCCATTTCAGGTTGAACCTTAGAAAAATTATGACAAGCAAAAATGATATATAAATGGAACCGGAAGACCATGTAGAACACGACTATGTGAATTATACAACAATGTCGCGCATGTATCAAGAGTTATAAGGCCAAATGTGAGGGGGGCTTCTGAAATTAACCGTGGTTTCACGGGTTCTATCCCAGCGTCCAAAATTAATAACAGTCATCAAAACCAAATATTTTCAAATATACGACCATATCCAATGGAAACACCCCGAAACTAAACCCGACGAAATTGTTTCCTTTCCTGGCTATGCACCTGGGCAAATATCCTAATGTATGTCACAAGAAAATGTCAGATTATGTTATCCAAATCTAACACAGAATTATATTTATGTATACACTTAAAAAACAATGGATACAGGCCATTGGCATCATTATAATGCAAACCTAAAGCCTAAAGGAGAGACTGGAAAGTAAAATGGCCGTGTACTGCAAAAACGCATTGTCAAAACGCGATACGCTAGACCAAACAACGATCAGAGATGTGTTTAACCTCGTTTAAATCCAACAATTAGTGAAAACCGAAGCCCACATCTACATAGTTTCCGTTGCTGTTAAACCCAACTGCCAGAGCGCCGCGCCATTACCACGGGACATCAACAACAGGGTAACGGATCGGCTAGTGCCGCTAGTCAATACCGTTTCAAGCGACGTTTTCAGTCGCAATTTATGAATACAAATTATGAATAGGCCTAACTGATTGCTAAAATATGAAAGTTTATAAGTTACTTACTACGATAAAACGATAAAACTCGCGACATGTATTATAAACTAATATGGCGGACTGTATTAGTATGAGTTACTATGCGCATGCGCAAAAAGGCTGGGTGTCACGTTAGAACGACCGAAATTATTATGTTTTCGGCGAAACAAATTTATGGTCACAAAAATAAGCCGTTTGAGATGAATATCACAGTAAAATGCACCAAAATAGGTTCAATTCATAGACGAAAAAACTAAAACACTTATCAGAATTGCGATATACGAACATAAGTCTTAGTTTTCTAGTTTTGAGATGCTCAGAGTGGATTACGTTATAAAGGGTGTATTATTTTCAAAAAATAGTTATGTTTTTTCAAGTCAACAGTTTGAGATGAATATCGTGATAAATTACCGAACCATACGTTTAATTCATAGAAAAACACGTAAAAACATTTCTCAGAGTTACGACATACGAACATAAGTCCATCTTCTATTTTTAAGAGATTTTAAAAGTAAATTACACTATAAGTGGCTTTTTCGAAATGCCAAATAATAATAGGGAAAATTTTAAGTCACTGTCAGAAATTACCTACGATACCCAAACGTTCAAATATTGTCCTGGGCTCTTCATTGGCCGACAGAGAAGCCATCTACCGAGTCCTAAGTAAAACACAAGAGAGTTACTATTTTTTAACCGGTGTCACGACAACTCGTCTAACGACAACTCGTCTAACGACAAGTGGTCTCCGGACAATTCGTCTAACGACAAGTGGTCTACTGACAACTTATCCAGCGCTTGAGAAATGGAAGCTGGATGATGTTTTTAGAAGTGAAATGGAGGTTGGATTGATGAAAAAACGCAAGAGAAATGAAATCTGGATGATGGTTCTCTTACAGGTGAAATAGAAACTGGATTGACGAAAATAACGCATGATAAATAAAAGCTGGATGAAGGTATTTCTAGATCTGAAAAGATCTGAAATGGAAGCAGGATTGATAAGAAAACCGCTTAAGTAATGGAAGCTGGATGAGGATATTTTTATAAATGAAATAGAAGCTGGATTGACTAAAATAACAGACGAGAAATAGAAGCTGGATGAAGGTATTTTTAGATTTGACGTAGAAATGGGTGCGTGTTGGAATACATGAATGAAAATCATCAATCCAGCTTCCATTTAAGCAAAAAAAACATTTTCGTAAATCCAGCTTCTATTTCATCAATACTATTCGTCAGTAGACCAGTTGTCGTTAGACCAATTGTCCGGAGACGAGTTGTCGTTAGACGAGTTGTCGGTAGACCAGTTGTCGTGGAACCTTTTTAACCCGTGTGGAATGAAAAGTGTCTTCTTATTATTACACTATACAAAAAATAACACTTTAAGCGGATATTTTCACCACGCTTTTTACACTATACCCCTAAAACAACATTCTAATAATAATAATAATAATAATAATAATAATAATAATAATAATAATAATAATAATAAACATAGTAATAGACGTCAATAGAGAAATAAATTATTCTGAAATTTGCAAATGCAATCAATAATTCAATATGCAATTATTATGCAAGGTCTATAAATTCCGAAATAATTAAGAACGCAAGGGAAAAATAACTTTGAAATCGTTCAGCTTGTAGCCTACAAACCATAGTAGGACCTATATATAGTAAAGTGAGTGTTTCAGTACTAATAACAGTAATTGTGCAACTTGTATCAATAAAAAGTCCATGTGCCTTTTTAGGAAGCTGATCTCATGGCGCCTTTGAGGTCAATTTCCCATGCCTTTACAGAATTATGACACAAAACAAGCAAACGATAACACTGGTGGAACATTACTGATATAGGACAAAATCAATGCATTGTCATATAGGCCTATATACATGTAAGCCTCGTAAGGACCATCATTAATAATTATTTGGTCTCATTTGAGCATAGCTAGGCGTCTAGCTACATTAATCCTTTTTACTTCCTCAGCACGAGCCATATGCTTTGAATGCCTTTTGTCAGCTATCTCTTAATAATTAAAACACGGGTGCAAGGAACATTTTTGTCCTGTATAGCGCACATAATCCTGTATTTAAATACTTTGATCTCTTACGTGCAATTCATAAAATCTGCTCTATATCAGTTTGTTCTTAAGTCATTACCGTTTACTACATCTGTTAATCATTACATTCGATAAGGCTGTATCAAAGCACAAGGCATTTTTATAGAATACTGACATAACTTCGTAGACGCTATAGAAATGGAGAAATAAATAGCCTAAATAATAAATAAATAATAGACGTAAACACATTAGTTAGTCCATGCTTCAATGCCTGAACAGGAAGCCTAATCAAATTAAATAAACTTCGAACCAGTCATAAAAATAAAGGATGCCTAGAAATAAGGTTTAAAATTGAAAGCATAGAATACATTAAAATAATATTCGTAATTACAATTATATAATATAATAGTGTTATCTCATTCGGAGCTGTTAGTCTAACGCAAGGTAGACCTGTATTCGCGTATAGGCTATTCGTGCGACTAAAATAATGATATCAATTTTAATTAAATACTAAAAATTTTATATTTTAAAAGAATACGTTGCATTGATGTTCTTCTTGCATTCGTCTCCAGTTCACATAGTTTCGCGGAACAGGTGTGTCCACGAAGAACGTCCGTTGCGCCTAGGCCGTGGTGATGATGAGGAGGAGTTTCGTAGGCCGTTATTGATAAGCAGAGTTCGGTGTAGAAGTTAAACGATGTACGTGAGTGGAAAAGTAGGTATGGTCGGATATAGTGCATTGTCTTGAAGAATGAAGATGGATCGAGCGATGATGAATACAACGCAAATGTTACCGTTTGTGGATGCGTGACGCACAGTGGTTACCAGAATAGAAGTTAAAGTTGACTTATGGGATGAAGCGTGACTGAAGTGTTGACGTGGCTCGCGGATCGCATGTGACTGTCGACGAAGAACTGGTAGTGGCCATAACGGTGAACATGTTATGACGACGGATGGGTGGGTGGGTGGGGGACGGATGGATGGATGCGCAGTGGAAAACTGAAGCAAACTGGACAACGGTGGGTCCATCTGTCGTTGTCGGCGGATGAAGTTGACGTACATGTAGTTGGTAGCTGATTTCATTGGGGAAACTCGCTTGGCGTGCATGCTGAGAAACGGGTTGTTTTGATCGAGGCGGTTCTCACCACATGTAGTAACGTTCTTCTAACCGCTTGTAGAACAAGTTGGTCGACTAGGAATTGAGGAACTATTGTTCTGATGTCACAGTTTATTTCTCACACACGACGAGCAGACAGATTAAAGTTACATGTTGACAACGACCTGACAAAACCTCTAACGACAGCTGACCGTTCGAACCTCTCAACGACTTGGTTGGCTAACTTGCCCCGGCTTCCGGCCTCTCAGCCGTCCGCCATCTAACTTCAACTCTGACCGAGCTTGATCTGTTCACTCCCCAACTCATAGCACCTTCTTTCTGCTCGGCCTCGGGCCTTGGCCCGGCCGGCCAGCCCTTGTCTTCTCGACTGACTGCTTGATGTCTAAACCTCGACTGAAGACTGCTCGACTCTCCTCTCAACGACTCGATCTCGGCAACCTCTTCACCCCGTGGCTTGACCTTATTGGTCGCTCTCTGGTCCGTTGCCCAATGCCCAGCCAATCATTTCCTTCTCCCTCTACCTGTGCTAGGTACTGAGTCTGTAGCCAATCTATCTGGCTGTCTTTCCTTCTCTCTGCTTAGCCTGCAGTCAGTCAGTCTGTCTGTATCTCTCTCTCTGTGTCTCTCCATCTGTCTTCCTATCTATCTTATATCCTATGTGTTAGCTCCGCCCTTACATAATTATGCACAAATGAAAACTGCCATCTATAATAATTATGATGGTACATTTTCATACGAGCAGATGCAATAATCACAATAATCACAATTATGACAATTTATAAGGTCCGGTACTCCGGTAGAGTAGGCCTATATAATACCATTTGGTCCATGCCGTTACGAGAATTACAAGGGCGTCTTACAAGGCAACGTTAGTAGGCCTACAAGCCCTACATTAGGGCCAGGGCCGGATTTGAACAGAGTGAGGCCCTAAGCAATTTCAATTAGGCTATGAGGCCCCACTTAAGGATAAAAACAGACAAAATGCATATTGCTAGATCTAAGTATATTATTCCTAATGCATATTTCGCCAGTCATCCATGTTTGGTCAACTACTGTTAGTCTCTACGGAGTCGAATTGTAACTGATATAAGCTTACTCGTTTTTATTCCAATTTTTTATGGTAGGCCCTATGCATAGGCCCTACTAAAAATCACAATAAAGTTTTACATCACCTTTTCCTGCATTTCTGCATCGCATAATCTGCGATAATGTCTTCAAAAGGAATCAGAGGCTTAAAATTTATAAATTGTAATTTATAAGCCACTGAGTTTTTTCTTTAGTTCACCTTTGGAGGCCCCCCAGATTCCGGAGGCCCTAAGCAGTTGCTTAGTTGGATTACATGTAAATCCGGCCCTGATTAGGGCCTACATGTATGTATGCATTAGGCCTAAATGTATGACTATGATCGCAATATGCACATTTTATGTTTAAAATGCCATAATAGCAGTTTAATTTTCACCCAATTAACTTTACAGAATAAATATTGGACCCTTTTTCTTTACTTTTTTAATAACTGCTTAATCTTTTGCGCTAAAGACTATTATAACGGCCTAGGGCGGGCGATCATAAAATTATTAGGCCCTAATTACAAAAAATTAAAATTAATTGCTTAATTTCTACAGTTAATTATTAATTATATTTAATTTTCTTTTTGACCATTGCTTGTTCCGCACTTAGGCCTAGTGCCTTAACCAATATCGCTATATCACCAAATGAAAAAAATGCAATAGCCTATTAGCCTAGATCTATACGACAAGCTATTATTTATATCCTATACTATGATAATCACAATGACCAACGTCTTAGGATTCCGATTTCAGGGTTTTAGACGGTTTGTATAAGAACATAGCCTATGAAACGTGTTGTTGTAAAAAAGTTTCGTAACAGCGGATTATGCTTTCAGTCAGTGGTCGCTATTTACCTTTGCAATGAGTCGTACTGTGACGCTGAAATCCGCCTCTGCAGGAACAGTTGTAGCTTCCAAACGTATTATTGCACGTCGTCGTGTCATTATCACATAGGCCTACCTTCATGCTGCATTCATCAATGTCTGAAAATTTGCAGAAGCAAATAGATCTATCTGACGTCATTATAGACCTCTACTTCAGTCACGTCTTGTTTGGTGGATACAATATCATAGGACTATGAATCTAATAAGACTAAAGGACTAAACAGTATTTTAAATATTTGTGAATGGAAGGATTGATTCAGCCTATATAATATCCAACCAACTTTATACGGTCAAGCTATAATTGGTCAGATGGTCTGCTTCACAGCGGTTACGTAATGCCCATACCAAGACATGTTTGGTAAGTTAGGGTTTCCGCCAAAACTCTCGTCAGGAAGGTTCCTTTGGCAAAACGATGTGCGAACACGAAGGTAAATGAAGAAAAATTATTGTGATTCATTGAATAGCATTCGATAGCATAAGGTACTATAAGGCGGTGTTAGGCTATGACAGGGCCTACTACGCCATGGGGGGATGGAAGCAGACTGCTTCCAATTTGGGCCAGGGGGGAAAAGTTTCCCCCCCTGATGATAAAGTTGAGTATAGAAGATTTGCTCCTGAACATGTTCCCTCGGTATTCCTCAACATCTGCCATTGACTTCCTCCTGGTAAATTCTCCGAACAATCCCCCTCCCCATCATAACACAGGATAAATCTTCATTTAATTTGACTTTTTCTTAACACTCACTTAAATTTGTCCCTGCACTTCCATCACTTTCGCAACCATCAGGGGGGAGTAAGTATCTGATCCAACCTGTGCCAGAGGGAAACCCCTCTAATGATAGATGGGTATAAGAGATTTCCTTCTGGACATCTCTCTCGGTATCTCCCCTCTCTACCGCCCCTCCTCCCCACACCCACGGTAAAGTCCCCTTGAACGTTCATCCCACCATCTGAACGGTAGATCTTCATTTTAGTATGACCTTTGTCTTACAGTCAGTTAAATTTGTCTCTACACCTACATGTGTAATATGGCACTCTCTCACAACTCATAATTAATTAAATTAATTGTTAAAAAGATTAAGGTATATTTTATATCTACTGACACTGCATTGGTTTTATAATATAGGTCTCAAATAAAATGAACGATATTTTAAGAATGAATTTTAGTTATATGAGGCAAATAAGCAACAGTAAATTCGTACTTTTGTTTATAGTAAAAGGTCTTAGTCCGTTTAAGTAACTATTAATCAAGCACTAAAAGCCTGGTTGCTTAACAATTGAAGTTCAAAATTAAGTAAAGCTAATGGTTTTTATATTCCACCCTCAAACATTAAAGCACTATTGAAGTCTGCACAAATGCAACTTGCTTACACTTGGGTAGCCTACATTTGAGGGAAATGTTCGGGGGGATTGTCCTATTGAAATGCTCTGGTGGAATCCAGAGCGGAAATTACGGCGAATGGTGCGGAGAAATGTCCATAGGATTTGTCTGGATCTCAAAATGGATGTTGCTGAGCATTGTGCAACTGATAGTGTGCAACTGATAGTGCTCAACTTGATACACCAAAAGAAGTTGATATTTTGCTGAAAGCTGAACCTTTCTAAACTTCACAGGACTGCAGTAGCAACACTGTACTACAGTGTTTAACGCACTGTTGCCCCATAATGAGAAATTTTAGAATGTTGCAATTATAATGTGCAAATTAAAAAAATTAAATAATTGACAGGAGACATTTTATTACATCCTATAAGCCATGTTTCTGCGCATTAAATTCACGAGCAATTTTGCGAAGATGACAGCTTAAAAGGTACAATTACAAAGTGCAAATCCAAAAAAGTGAAATTTTCATGACTTTGTTGTTCATAAACAGCTAGCAAACAAGAGCCTAAAACGTGCGCTCTAGTCGATGCCAACAGCTAAAAATGCGTTTGAATGGTTACTGTTACACAAAGACTTTATTTCATATAAATTGCGAAATGTGTATGTTACCTTCGCACGCGGTGTTATTGTGATGTTGAAATCCGCTTCTGCAGGAACAGTTGTAGCTTCCAATCGTATTAGTGCATATTGTCGTGTCAGGATCACACACATTCATGCTGCATTCGTCAGCGTCTGGTAATAGAAAAACATTCGAAAAAATTCCGGTTATGGTGTTGATAAATTATGTACATGCATTATATACAAATATGCCTAATTATACTTGCCATAATTATTGCATCAAAGACGTGGCTGCGTTAGCAGCAGTTAATTTAGTAGCTTACTTTAATATCTACATGATTAGAACTAACAGATTGCAAAATGTACAAGCCTCCAGTCAAACATAGGCCTATCTATGCAATTCCGGGAAACAGGTACCGTAATTGACAATTGTAATCGCGTACTATTTTCCAATCATCAGTGCTTCTCATCATATCACATGAAAGCAAATACACTTATGTATGTGGTAACGCTTAAAGTTAATCAATGTGGTCAACCTAATTTCTAAGTGGATATCGTTCAATCTCCGCCGCAACCAGGGGCGCAACCAGAACATTTTCCTGGGGGGTGCTCAGAATTATTGTATGCGCCGAAGGTGCGAAGCAGCGAGTGCTGAAGACACGAAGCTAATGCTGAGTATGGGGTTTGAGGGAGCTTACGCGCTCCCCCCCCCCCCCCCCAGCGGGGTCTGGGGCGGAGCCCCAGAAACCAACGCATTTTTTACTTTCGACATCAGCTAGAGCACGTTTCAGGCTCTTGTTTGGCAGCTGCTTTTATGAGCGATAAAGTCATGAAAACTTCTGAAAACAATGGTTTAAGACTTCAAAAATGTGAAACAAACGTAATTTTTAGTTTTGACATATTAGCTAGACCACGTTTCAGGCTCTTATTTGCCATCAGTTTTTATGAGTGATACAGTCATGAAAACTTCTGAAAACCACGGTTTAAGACTTCAAAAATGTCCTTTCCCATTTGTTTAGATAAGACTAAGAGTAATAGGTCTATAGCTCACGAGTGGCAGAATTAATAGCGTGTATTTAATCTAGCCCCTCTCCCAATAACCAGTGTTTTATCTAGTCCCTTCTCTGTGAATCAAGGTTTCTGGGGAAAAGCGAGCATCCGACGGAAAAGGGCAGGGCTTTGGGAGGGGTGTGCCCACCCACTTCAGAAATTTTCTAATTTCCACACTGCAATAACAGCATTTTAAGCTGCTATCTAAAGCAAAATTGCTATATTATTTCAGTGCTGATAAGAGTGGTCTAAGCTTCAATGAATATATCTACTCACAATTATAAAACATTCTTTTGTGAGTTCCACGTTTATTATGGTACCATTTTAAGATGACGACTCGGCAAAAATAACTCTATTACTTCAGTGCTGATAAAAAGAGTGATTTCAGATTTCAACATCGGTTTAAAACTTCAGAGTACTATGTTGCCTCGCATCTACTTACGTCTCCTCTATCGCCCTAAATATCCGTCCAATGCGTCCATGACAGTAAGTTATTCACATTATAATATCATACGATAGTATCATAATTATATTATAATAATGAATAATAAAAATTAATTATATAGTAGGAAATGAGATCATGGTATAATATGGCAGTTCATGTATGACCACTCTTTTTAGCAATCCCTCTACTGAAATAGTAATGCAATTTTGTAAAGATGACGGCTTAAAATGCGGAAATTGCAAAATTTTCTTATGGAAGGGGCGCATACCCTTCCAACTCCTCTCCGTTTTAGAAACCTTCATTCCTAGAGGAATTGATTACATTACATATTGCCGGGAGGGAAGGTCGGTCAAAGATGGGGGAGAAGATGGATTGAGCCCGGCTGCTTAGGGGCTGCTAATATGAAAGAAACAATTTTTAACTAGGCCTTAATAAAATAGCACATACGGTACCATCAATTATCTTGTAACATAGGCTTACTATCAATAAATTGGCAAGACACTGCAATGTAATGGCAAAGGCATATCACTAACGCTTTAAATTCATCACTAGGCAAATTATCGAGGCCCCAGACAAATTCAGGTAAACGAGCTAGACACTAAAATCTAGTGCTTTATGAACCATGAATTTGACTAAGATTATAATACAGAAGAATGAGGAAACTTGCTTTGCTTGATTGTGTAATCTGAAAGACTGAAAGAACGAAAGGACCCCTACCTCCCCTCCCCACACACACACAAAAACTCGTCGAATTTGGAAAAATTGCGTGGGTCACCTTTTTATCCCTGGGGTGCTCAATCACCCCCCAGCACTCCCTAGTTGCGCCACTGGCCGCAACCCCGTTAATGCATATCATCCAAAAGAGAATTCGACATCCTAAGCCTTTTTGATCAAACAAGAAATTCACAGAATCTTAAGAATACCGACCCTCTAACTCTTCACCTCTTACTTTCACAATCATGGTCTTATCTGTGATCTATATCGCCCCTTCCCTATTCACTCTTCAATGTTTCACACTTTACTCGAAGCTAGTGTATCCTCTCTTAAAGAACTTTTACCCCGGTTCACCTGCTCGTTCAGCTTCTAGTTCTCGACCCGAACGACAACAAAATTATACTATAGCATCTACTTTACCCTTCTACCCCTCGGAACACGGAATCGGACCTCCATGGGACTGATCTTTGGCAACACCACGTCAAACAGCTTTTTGTTTTACCTGCTATTAATATGCCTTCTATACACATTCATGAATCTGAATATCACATTGATTTTTGCTGCTGCCTAATAATTATAATACTTTCCATGTAAAACGCTTAATGTTCTTTGTACTGACCTGTACAATTTTCCACTATATTGGTTCTTTGGAATCCATTTGGACAGCGACACACGGACACGGTTGAATATGTAAAATTGATGCTCGAACAGGTCTCGTTCATGCGGCAGTCACCGTTATTTCTATTGCAATCTGCATATCGCACAAGTTTGTAGAAAGTCAGCATTACTGTTCGATCAAAAGTTTTTATAAACGTTTCACTGATAAAAAAAATTCAGGTTCAATAATAACGTCCCAGATTAGTTTATAGCATTCAAAATATCAGGTACCGTATCATCCGATTCTCAATGTTAGCTACTAGAACCAATCTCTTGCGTTCAGAGACGTTGTAGCAGATTTGTAAAAAGGCCAACGCCCGCTGCAGAAGTTGATAATACGCCTAATAATAATAATAATAATTGGCCATTTGTTGTAGTTTAATCTGATCTGTTACAGCGCAAGTAATGGGTCTACACAGCGTAATTAATAATAATTATTTGGTAAACGACAACACACCGCGTAAGTTGCAGCTGAT
Source organism: Lumbricus rubellus (assembly GCA_945859605.1). NCBI lineage: Eukaryota > Metazoa > Annelida > Clitellata > Crassiclitellata > Lumbricidae > Lumbricus > Lumbricus rubellus. Next base: position 58,531,025 of record OX243811.1, on the reverse strand, counting down.
GCCTGTCCATCCTGGTTCACACTGAGATGATGGACATGAACCATCGCGGAAGACACATCTTTTGTTGTTTAGACAGTGGCATCTCCCAGCACACAACCTTCCGTAGTTGCCAACTGGACAAACTGAAACAATGGCGTTTGAATGCATTATTCTAAATATAATTTATTTATAGATGCCGGAATAAACAGCAATGCCTCAATGTTGTACACATTCTACTCTCATATTTTTAACTTTATAGCGAAAATATAATAATTCAGGTATGAAATCTAGCCCGTTAATCATGCAGGATAAAGCTAATTTCTGGCGTCTAATGCGGTTAATTAATTACTTGAAGGCAAGGGCATGTAATACAAATTTGAATTTAACTTCAAATAGGCCACAAAATGTCCCATCGTCTACAGTGTTAATAAGTGAATGTACTGGTGCACATGTGCGTCAAGCTCTAAGTTCATCCACTTAGAATAAACTCCTCGCTCACGATTGCGAACTGCTCTTAGTCAGCACCATGTTTTCTGTGTTATTGGCCCAAGGTTACGTACATGTATAGAGGTCCCATTGTCTTTACGCCTTAATATGGCTGGGCTTCACCCATATACGTTTTATTGCAGCTTGTAGGCCGAATTATAAACAACCATCCTTTTCAGCCAAGGTTGATTCGGAAGTGTTCCTCAGTGGTAACCAACTAACCATGAAGGGCGCTATATAGGCTGAATCTTTGTAATGCATGAATGAATGAATCACAATGTATCAATGCGATCGCGAGAGACAAGCAAATTAATCGACTGATATAAGTTCATGTGGAAACTTAGAACCACTTTCAATGTTTTTCGTTGTGAAATTTGGACGAACCTTCGTTTGTTCAGTTCCACATAATATTATTACGAGGAGTGAATCGTGTAGGTTACAATGTCATGATAATGCATTCAAAATGTTTCTTGAAGGTGCTACAGTAATATTTTAGGTGATAAACTATTCGCATAGGTGCAATGAATCAAGTAAACATCCATTAGAACCGGATTTTGATAATCGCTCGCTTAGGATTAGACTTGTTAAGTAGGCCTATAGTGGAAAGAAAGATGCAGAGACAGAGAAGACACATTGAAGCAATCTCTTTGAATACATCATTCACAAATAGAGCTATATAATTAATTATATAAAAATAGACTACAACGTCGATTTAGCGAAGATCCTAACAGTAAGTAAGTTATCTCCTCGACTTTTATCTGCATCTTGATCTGTAAGTCGCAATTGACTATGATGGGGCACAAAACAGCACTTAAAAAATTAGAAAGCTTAAAACTCTGAGAATGAATAACTAACCAAAATACACGCTGTTTGCGTATGGACCACCGCATATTGTTTTGCTGTTTCCAGAACATGACATGTTGCAAGCTGTCGATTTTCCATATTTGTCAAATCTGTCTCCGCAGAAGCATTGGCTAGAATACTGAAACAATACATAATATTAATTAGCCTTATCTGAATAATGATTACCATTGGAATCCCCAGATGTTAACATGACATGGCATCATTCAAAAAACTAATGTAGTTGATTTATCAGAAAGATAAACATAGACATCTATAGACGCCGTCTTAATGGCATTACTATTATAATAGTCCCTCAAGGTGCATACGATGAAAGTAGACTTGGATGACAGCAAGTAGCCTTACGGATTCGGCACAGTTGATAAAAACATACGCGACACATTGTCTTCACGGTAATAGAAGGTCAACTCCTTGTAGTTGTTATTCCGAGCTCACTCACCAAGGTGAAAATGGTGTTGCAAGCAAAATAATGGTAAGCTAGCAGTGGCGTAGCAAGGTTTTTGGGCCCTTGTGCAGGAATTTCGTGGTGGACCCCTTCAATGCTTGAACCCCAAGGTTTCAAACAATAAGACTGTGCAAAAGCGCCTGTCTTTTGCGAGAGACTATTTGCATAGGCTTAGCTCACACTCAAATTAAATTTTAAAATTAACTTATTTTAGGCCTATATCAAGTTTGGGTTACTGCGGTAAGTCTAAGGGGCCGTCCATAAAGTACGTCACGCTATTTTTGACCATTGTTGACCCCCTGTCACAAACTGTCACACTTTCTCGGAGCCCCCCCCCCTGAAGTACGTTACACTTTCTCGGACCCCCCCCCCCTAAAGTACGTCACACTTTCGAATTTTTTTGTAATTAACACCTTATTCAAATTTAATCTAAAACACACTTCACTATTAAATTGTAAAGTTTCCACTTAAAAGAACTATCACATTATTAAAATGACTTTAATAGTAGAATAGTTAATTGTCAACAGTTGTCACAGTTATTCATTGAAGCAGTAACTCAATGTAGATTGAATTTGAAAACAAAAATTGCAAAAATTAGACTAGACAATAATTATATAATACACATCATTGAAAAAAATAAATGTGTGACGTCACACATGGCCTGACAGGCTGACCCCATCCCCCTGTCACAAACTGTCACACTTTCTTACACCCCCTTCCCCCTGGAGCGTGACGCACTTTATGGACGGCCCCTACTAGAATAAAAATTCGGAAACGCTGAAATGTTCGCTTGGGCAAGCTCGCTCTCCGCAGGCGTCATAAATGCGGAATGTTCTTTTGCATGTCAATTGATGGTCTTCTTTACACATTCTTGTGGTGTTTGATGCTTAGCAGCGCCAAATAAGACTTAGGCATAACATGGGGGACAGAATGAGAGTGCCGTATTTTTAAATATACGAATTCCAATGTGAAAATGTGAAATTTAAATGTGTAAATAGGCTATGCAGTTAGGCCTATCTTTTATATATTTCACATTTTGCTACAAAGATAATAAATTTTAAACACGTCTGAGTAGAGTAGACTATGACACAATTATTATACGTCAGCACAACTACTTCCGGCCAAAGACTGCAAATAGTAGGCTAAAGATATTTGTAATAAGCTAATCGTACATGTAGCTAATCATAGCACATCGCAAACCGCTTGTTTGAACATTCCGACTCAAACCAAAAAAATTATTATTGAGTGTGTATACGCTGTAGGCCTACATGTAGGTTTGAATAGGCCTAAATTCTTAATATTAAAGTAAAAAGTCTCTGACCCCGGGGGGCCCTTGACAGCCGGGGCCCTTGTGCAATGCACAAGCTGCACAGCCTATTGCTACGCCACTGAATGGTAGCGATCTAGGCTACCTGGCTTTGTATCTAAACACTAAACGCCCGTAACTTTCAGATAAATGCACCACTTTCTACATAGCAATAGGCAGCCCAGGGCCCTATAGGCTATAACAGCTTGACCAAGAATTATGTCAATTATTTTAGCTTGAATTGTTGAATCTATGGAAATCGAAGTAACGCCATTTCACTATAACACAATTATGACATGAAATGCCTAGGCCCAAATGTCATCTATAGGCTAATTATTCTCTAATTGATCAAAATTAATGCGTGTCAAAATCTACAATGTTCTACATCTTTATATTTTTATTGCTACTATTATTGTTTTCGCAAACTATAGCCTAGGCCTAATGTTCTACGTGTGTTCGGAATTCCTTTGGTATCTGTAGCTTCTTTGTGGTTTAAAGAAATGTCGCAAAGACTTTTTCGATCCAGCTCAGCCTTACAGGATTCGCTGTTGCACTAATGACATTCTGCGACATTGTTCTTTCAGATAGGAGTTCGCACAGAAAACTTCCTCTTAAGTTTAGCGTCACTTTGCTAATAGATACGATGCCAGGTAGATCGTCACCCTTAGCTTGTTTGTCTAAAAAAGTAGCTCTCATCAACGACGCTTCTTTTAACAGCAAAATAAAATTGTTCACACCACTTCAATCCACCGCAGTTGCTTACATGTACATGTAGGTCAGTGCTTATCTTAAGACTTAATTACTCCATGCATAATTTATCATTTTTAAATTGATTTGTAACGCAAAGTTGAGGTCGCTCACTTCACTGTTGTATTCGGTTTTAACTGATCTAAATCGACTAATGCTTTAGAGTTTGGAAGTTTCAACCTTATTAATATTTTTCTGTTGTGGCCGACTTTTCAAATTCTAAGCAATCATTAATTTCGAAAAAAGCAGAAAAATCATAATTTTCACGTGTGTTGGAAAAGAATACGAATATGCGCACACGCAATATAAAATTATGCGCGAAGGTTCCTAGCGGCTGACGCTAACTTTAACTCACTTCTATTACCTAACCCTAATGCTTATTCCCTAGACCTTAAAAATGACCTCCATCTAGTCATAGATAAAATTTGAACTGTGCTTTGCTTCTATATTAATCTCTCAATGGGGTTTGTATTTTGAACTTTCAGTAGGTATTTTCTATCTTGTTCTCTCAGTCTTGGGTTAGCCAGAACCCTTAGTAATTTCACTGCTGACATGCTCGCGAATTCTACGAATGATCCTACTATCTGATAGTATTGATTAATCAATTAAGAGAGGTTTGCGAAGGTTGCACGATCTACCAAAACTACAGTCAGTAGGCTTGAAACTATTGTCTTCCTCAGCAACATCCGCTTATATCAAAATAGTTCATCCACTGGAGGGTTCATGATAAAATTAATGATCCAACAACGCACAATAATAATAATTAATTGTGTCACTGGCATAGGCGTACGAGGCGGGGGTGCAGGGGGGCAATTGCCCCCCCCAAATTCGGGCAAGTTTGGTGGTTTTTCCGGGCAAAAACCCCGAACGACTAAAAAAAAGAAAAAAAGTCGTCAACTTTCGGGCAAGTCAGGTTTTTCGGGCAAACACAGACGCGAACGACTAAAAAAAAGGTCGTCAACTTTCGGGCAAGTCAGGTTTTTCGGGCAAACACGGACCCGAACGACTAAAAAAAAAAAGGTCAACTTTTTTACGTATGTATTTTTCGGGCAGAAGTTCAATCTTTGCCCCCCCACTGCTGAAAACTCCCGTACGCCTATGGTCACTGGCAGTTAGGCCGACTGCGCATTTGTTTCAGACAACTGCACGAAATCATCGAGTTACTGTAGAGTGTAGACCCAATCCAGTTGAAGAGTAATTATGACACGATACCAATTCAAAGCAAGATAAACTGTCTTGCAAACAAAAGTAAGCCTAGGCCAATAGTTCTTTACATTAACCGCATCATTTTACCTGTAAACCAGCATACGAGAAATTGTTTTCGGCACACGACTCAGAGCATGCTTGTGGCGTGTTGTTTTTTATGTCAGGTTCAATCTGTGATTCCATTGCTCTTATAGGCGTCTCGTCCTTGTAGCATTCAATGTACTGGTCAGAAACTGTCACTGTAGGAGGAACAATGAATTTCATCATAAATTTATTATAAAATAATATTACAATTTGCTTTATTTCACATGCAGAATCGGAAGTTTCCTTAAGAGTAATAAGTCTTACTAATTGACGGAAAGTATTGTTCAGAACCACAGACTAAAATAACAACCAGTGGCGTAGCTACCATATGTGCAATGTGTGCAAAGCAGTGAAAGCACACGGGCCCACGACCTCCAGGGACCCATACAGATTGTTGAATTATTAATCTAACCAAATTAGTAATTTACATTATTTTGTGACAAATGTAGTTTTTGGGAACATGCTTGCATTACTTCGTTACTTTACTTATGCCTATAAATTGTCGTGCTGTAACACTGCTGTTGGCAGGCACAAACAATAGGCCTACTGAACTCCTCTTAACTTGTAGGCTACTTTCGTTTCGAGTCATGACGGTCAAATTGCAAGACGACGTTAGTGAGTTAACGACAATAAGGAATAGGTCTGATACAGTTTTAAGCTGAGAACACGAAACGAATCACCGGCATAAGAATTTCATCCCGCTGATTCGCTTTCCCATGCAAAGGGAAAGATCGTGCCTATGCTATCTAGGACATAGGCCTAGGGCCTAATTAGGCTATAGGTGTGATAATTGTATGCATGTCTATCTGTCACATTCGTGTTTGAGGTGGATCAACCCTCGCTAGTCTTTTTAGGCTCACTTGAAGCTAAGTCTTCTTTCACGTTTTCACAACCCAAATCCACGTGAATCATAGTTTGAACCCACAGCTATTTTTCTACAATTCCCATAGGCCTACTGCTCTCCACTCCTCTCAACTCTCACCCCAAAATAACGAGACACCAAAATGGGCCCACGTGGATCAGAGTCCTATAGTGAATCACTTATGCTGTTTGCCCATATTTTTGCCCTTGCAAGGAATATTGCAAAACCTATTTTGGGGTCTTATGAAAAATTGATGATTGTGCCGTGCTTGGTATGAAAACCGCAAATCATGGACCAGAATTAATAGACGATTGACATTTGTTGCGGAATAAAATGCTTGAAAAAATCTCTACATTACCATGTCATCGTTTTAAGTAGGCCAACTAGGTTACTAGCAATAACTGGACAAGTCGACGACATGATAGATTTTAAATTCGCCTGAGGAATCATAGCAATTATAACACTTTAATTTGTATGTCTCATTCGAGGAGCATTCGTGTTTATTCTGTGCGTGAGTTGTATTGCATGTGGTAGCACTAATTAGCATGTGTCATTGATTAGTTTTTTAAGCCTATTATTGCAAGATACCGGCCTTCCAAGACCAAACAGGAGCCCATGAAGCTCCTCTGCACACGGGCCCATGAAAAGCTAGCTACGCCACTGATAACAACTGATCAGATACATCTTTGATAGGCCTATTATTAGCTCTCTCGGCGAACTTCCAAAGCAGTCAAGTAGGCTAGATCGAATTTCGAATCCTTTGTCGTGTGAATTCCTTGCAGGAATAGCGCTAATTTAAATATATAGCATATACTTCGTTTATTCAAGAAATTAAGTTGACAAACCGCAACTTATTACATGAAAATATAAGAAAAGACATGGACTAAAATAACAGTGTCTGCAGAAATTCAAGGTAGAAGCATGCGAAAGATAAATTTCTTGTTCCTAGGGTTAACACTGCCAACAGTCTTAAAAAGTACTGGAGAGATGAAATTAAAGTCATCTTTTCTAGACAGTTCAAAGTCGTGTGGTCGTGAACGCAGAGCGCTCGTGAATAAGCTGGTGCCCCGCGCTTGGCTTGCAAGTAGCGCTTTAGAAATTTCGAGTTTACGATTACGATTACGATTACGGCCTTTTAACAATTATAGGAGGAAACAGGCCGCGGAGAACATGATTTAAATTTTAGATGATTCCTTTAAGAGTCTTTCGTCAGCATCGTCGATCAAGTGGTCAACATCAGGGTAATGAGAAGGAAGGTATCCCAATCGCTTAACCCTTTGTAGAAAGCGTTGAAGTTTGAGCCGATAAATTGCGGTGGTGTACTTCATCAAGCAGAGTATTTTTCGATATAAGCTTATAGGCCATTGCCTGAAAAATAATTCCATAAGGCTACATCAAAAGAATTCTTGCCATCGTTGAAATTTCCATCCCGAAGTAATTAGGCCAGCAAATCATCCACAATTTGGGATTAGATGTAATTATTTCAGATATCTGTTCTTACTTATATTGCAAGTTGGTCCACTCCAGTTTCCATAGCATCCACCCGGACAGGTTCCAGTCCCCCGGTCACATGGGATGTCACGTTTGCAATGACATCCTTTATCACACGCCGCACCATAAGTTCCAATTGAACATACTACACAATAACCATAACAACTGGTCACTATAATCATTTTCTTTTCCTGAAGCCTTAAGCGTAGTTTTGAATTAGGCTATCGCTCAAGCGCACGCTTAGCAAAAAGAGTCTCATGGCAATCTTTTACATTATTCATAAAATCCAGAACTGAGATTTTATTCGTGATTATGAGTCACTTTCTCAAATTATGTTAAGCCTAGTTGGTGTAAGCGTAAGTATGGTTTAAAACATTTATGTAGGCTATAGTTGACAAGAACTCACCTGCATAAAGAGAATAAGTGAATCGTTGACTTATGAATCCACCGCAAATTTGTTTCCTATTTTCCGAACAAATCAAGTAGCAATTGGAGTCTGGTAGGCCCAGTTGCACACCGTAATCGTTCCGACATTGACACATATTGCCATTCTGAACAAACAAAAACACAGGCACAGATTGAAGATTGTTTAATTATTTACATAACATCCATAAATATAGAATAGATAATTGCTTTAAATTTAGTATTTGACATACTGATTTGATGCATCTCTGATGCACATTAGGCCCTATTTGAAATGCCAGCCGACACTGTACAAACTGCCCTGTTTGTGTAGCCTATAGTTATGGTACCGGTAGGCCCTGTTCTTTCGCGTGATTATGATCAGCATTAGAAACATAATATATAATTTAATGAAAACCAGACGGCATATAGTGGGTCACTTAAGGCGAAGGTAAGGAGATAATTTACTATCAATTTTGCGGTGCTAACAAATCGGTGACTGACTGTGGCTAAGCCTACTCGTAGCCTAGGCCTAGGTTCATGACGAATAGGCAAATAGGCTCCACATTCCACAAGTCATCATGGTTCAGCATCATCTGGCGTTCGATGACTAAGCTTACAGGGCATTTTATATGGATATAAATTGCATAATGTCTGCATAAATCTGCTGTTTAAAGTATTTTGTCCACTTTTTAACATTATGAATAAGAATCGGCCAATGTGTAACATTTCGTAATTATCTGGGTTGTAATTGCTTCAAATTTGGCAGTTTAGACACGTTACCTGAAGTGCTGCGTAAGTAAAGCTGATGTTATCTTTCTGGCATATTGAAATGCAGTTCTGAATTGAAACCGCCTTCACAGCTGAGAAAGGTGCAAAGTGATCTGTTGCCTTATTATCATCGAAAAAGCAGCCAATGTACTGATCCTGTAGCAGACCTAAGCAGTCGACAATTATTATCCTTAAGCCCAAATTGGTTCTGGTCACAGATATAATGACGGTCAGGTTGGTTGACCGTTTGCTATCTAAGTCAACAATTGTGGAGGTGTTTTATCGTGTGAAGCGAATAACGAATGAAGAGTTGAAGACGCTTGACAAGGTCTTCACAAATCAGGATTTTGTACTTGAGTAAGATTGGAATTAGGCCTAATAGACAAGTTCTGCGATAGGCCTACATGAACGCTACAGTGTGTCCATAAGCTTGCAAGATTCCCATTCTGCACTGCCTGAATAAGTCCCTAACATAACAATTGAAAAGATGCATTCCGCACATTCTGCGTTCTATTCTAAAACCATAGGTCTTCATCTCTATCTGTTTGGATGGTTCTAGGACAAAATGGTAGCGGACAAAATGGTAGGGACAAAATGGTATGGACAAAATGGTATTGGGACAAAATGGTATTGGACAAAATGGTACGGACAAAATGGCACGGACAAAATGGTATGGACAAAATGGTATGGGACAAAATGGTACTAGGACAAAATGGTACGGACAAAATGGTGCGGACAAAATGGTATGGACAAAATGGTAGCGGATAAAATGGTACTAGGACAAAATGGTATGGACAAAATGGCACGGACAAAATGGTATGGACAAAATGGTATGGACAAAATGGCACGGACAAAATGGTATGGACAAAATGGTACTTAGAGAAAATGATATCAGACACAATGTACGGAGAAAGTGGCATGGATAAAATGGGATTGAATTATTCGATATTGTTCTCATATTGGTGTAAAAAATAGCTTATAACATAGGTCTAACGACCGCAAAACTGTGCTGACGCTACACTACCATATAGGTCGCGGGAAATGAAATATTTGATCTGAAATTTTTTGCCTGTGACCTACCAAAGTTCGTTGGAATGTTCTACATCTTCTTAACATAACATAACATAGGTTTTTTATTGCTCCCACGAAGAAAAAATCATAACATGATACACTTTCAGATCAGTGCTAAGTTTGGTAACAAACGGAGGACCTAAAAGGACCAAAGTCCCGCTAGCAGGGCCACCTATGTACCAGTATAACAATAAATGGAAGTTGGTAACATGATCAGCGGGAGCCATCAAAGTTCAAAATAAAATAGCCTAATACATAGTAGGCCTAGTATAGTCTAGTGCAGCGGTTCCCAACCCGTGGCCCGCGGGCCAAAAGTGGCCCGCCGTGCCTCAAGAAATGGCCCTCCTCTATCAAAGAATTGACAAAATTATATAGCAAAATTGACAATTTGGACATGATAGAACACAAAATTATTTTCCATTACAAATTATTTTATATTGATGTCTATAAATAACATCAAACTCTCTATTTTGAGTAAATTGAAACAATTTTATATGCTTTTAGTTAATTAAATTTAGCCTTGTGGCCCCTTAATGTCTTTCAACTAAGAGAAAGTGGCCCTCGTGTCATCCAACTTAGAAAAAGTGGCCCGAGAGTCAAAAAAAGTTGGGAACCACTGGTCTAGTGTAAGGATATTTTCGATAAACAAACAGAACATAAGGAATAGTCATGCATTTAAACTGAGTAGGTGGGCAGGCAAACGCTTTTTAAAGAGGAGGATATTAGGCGCATCATGAATATCGATAGGAAGATTGTTTGATAATCTGCGGGTGTTGGTATGAGCAAATGTCGGTCTATAGTTGGAGGCTGTTCTAGTACTGTAAGAGTGAATGGTCGAACCGTTGTTAAAAAAGTTGGCAAAAGTTTGAGGTATAATAGGCCATGCTTAAAGCGAAACATGAATCCACCAGTTTGAAATTTTCTTATTTGGTCTAGTTTTAAAATACAGTTGAGGGAAAAAGTTGGGCAGTATGACACTTGTAAGAAGATTTAGTATGCCTATGGTCCTTTTTGCAAAATAACCAAACGTGTAAGACTCGAAGTATAGCTCGAGGCCCAGACAAAATTGCAATATGCTATATATGGGTAGACTAATGAGTAGGCCTAATATAGATTGGTTAATATGTTAGCTGGCAACTTATATGAGATACGAGATAAAATACCAATATTTTTGGCCAGTTTAATAGATATTTCGGAAATGTGCTCATTCCAAGTCAGATTTTGACCGACAACAATGCCAAGAAAGTTTACTTTGTTAGTTTTGGGGATGGGTACACCATCAATAAGTAATGGGGTGCTTGCATAAGGGGATTTTTCTGTGGGAATTAAAGAGAATTATTATAAGCCTAGGATGTTTTGCTTAAATTTAAAGAGAGTCTGTTTGCCAGAGCCGGATTAAGAAATGTGGGGCCCTGTTCGGGAAATTTTTTGCCGAAAATTTGGATGACCTTTTTTAGTCGTTTGGTCGAATTTTAGGGAAAATTATAGGCTACCATTTCATCCGCCCAAAAAGTTGATGACCTTTTTTTAGTCGTCAGTTCGAGATTTAAAATTTGAAATGGGTTTTCAGGGGACTTGTGCGATATAAAAACGTTTGAATCGTCAGCAAACAGCTCAAAATGTAGGCCATACTTTATTTGTATTAGGGAATGCCTACTGTAAGTTTGTGAATTCCAGGACCCTGATGCGACCTGCTCCGATTTTCAACTTATCCCGGTACTGCTTAGAGTTGAATAATCCGCTAAGGGTTTATTACAAGGGTTTTCGCAAGGTCCACTCTTCTGTTACCATCATATAATTTAATAAATAAAGTCACGGTATATTATTAGAGTTCGTGTAATACAATTATCTAAATAGCAACTAAAACTTTTATTAAGCTTATTTTGGTAAAATATTTTGGGTAGTCACTTATGGGTGGAGATACCCGCTCGGGAGATGTCTAGATTGAACACTGAACGTAACCCGATTTCCGCCTCAATCTGTCAGTCTCAGAACTGATATAGAGCTTTGCATTCGTGCCTTCTATGTGCACTGTGCATGTGGGTAATTTTTTACATTTATTAGTTTAGTAGTAGGGGCCTAAACTGCTGACTGCTGCAATGTGTCGCCGCAGCCCTACTGTTGCGTGGGGCACTGCCGCACTAGGCACGACCCTCGCATGTCTAGACCTTAAAACGGCTTAGCTTGCGCCCCATGTCACACTATTTTAAACCCTTCTGATTATGATTACATATATATTATATATAGAGAAAGAGGGAGGGGAGGGACAGAGATAGATAGATAGAGAATAGTTAATGAGTTGGGTTTTTAAGGGCCGCAACACAGATTTTGTTTAAATGTATGAAATGATTTAAGTCTAAGAATCTTTATAGTACCATTTTGTCCATACCATGTTGTCTGTGCCATTTTGTCCATACCATTTTGTCCATACCATTTTGTCCATACCATTTTGTCCATGCCATTTTGTCCGTGCCATTTTGTCCATACCGTTTTGTCCGTGCCATTTTGTCCATACCATTTTGTCCTAGTACCATTTTATCCGCTACCATTTTGTCCATACCATTTTGTCCGTACCATTTTGTCCGTACCATTTTGTCCTAGTACCATTTTGTCCCATACCATTTTGTCCATACCATTTTGTCCGTGCCATTTTGTCCGTACCATTTTGTCCAATACCATTTTGTCCCAATACCATTTTGTCCATACCATTTTGTCCCTACCATTTTGTCCGCTACCATTTTGTCCGGTCACCGTTTGGATGGTTCACCCACATACTCACTCACTGAACAATCTATCACTCATACAGTCATTAACTCGCCCATTACCCACTCATTCGCACGCCCCTCGCTCAATTCCTCACTCACTTAACACCGCACCAATCGGTGCAAGTTTTGAAGTGAAGGATGGAGTTTAGAAATGAAAATGTCTTGTTAATTGGTTGTATTATTTAACGGAAAGATATCCGGGCATTGTAAAATAAAAAATAGATTCGGCACCTACCATGACTCCTGCTGTACACAGAAGATTAAGATCAGTTTAATTGCCAAACTGTTGTTCGCATACGATAAGATAAGATAAGAAAAGATAAGAATATTCTTTAATAGGCCTATACCAATTGCTAGCCGCATTTTGGTGTACAGACATGGTATAATAAACAAACATGCATAATATTATTTCTATATCCAATCAATGTCAGAATGTTTTCAAATAGCACAAAATCCTGGTTCCCGGACAATTCGGAGCGGGACAATTGGGAGCGAACAATTCGGACCGGACAATTTGGAGCGGACAATTCGGAACCGGACAATTTGGAGTGGACAATTTGGAGCGGACAATTCGGAGACGGACAATTTGGAGTAAATTCTGGAGCGGACAATTCGGACCCAGACAATTGGGAGCGGACAATTTGGAGCGGACAATTCGGAGCGGACAATTCGGAACCGGACAATTTGGACCGGACAATTTGGAGCGGACAATTTGGAGCGGACAATTCGGAGCAGGCAATGCATAACAGTCAAAATTAATGATGGAACTCAGATTTTCATACCCATCTCCATCACCCAAATAGACCTACAGGAGGCTTTACTTTTTTCTGCCAGGTGTCTTAAGACTTTTCTTTTTCCATGAGTTCTTCGCACTGGGACTGGAGTGCCTCTGATTAGGTTGTACCGGTACTGTGAGATGCTCTTAATAAGTCCAAATATAGAATAGAATAGGTTGACCGGATGGGCCACTGGACATTAGAGTCAATACTAAAATTAGTCAGTTTAGCACCCCACCGTCTCGCAGTCTGCGTGTAGGCTACGTCTACTTGCTCGTATGTCTTTTGCCCGTTTGTCTTCGATGATTTGGCAGTAGTCATAGGGCTCCTGCTTTAAGCTAGATTTAAACCTTAAGTTGCAGTAAAATATATTAATAGTTTATCTATAATCAGAAACCTGACTAACAAGCATAAAGGAACAGGACAATGGTTGTAAGAAAACTGCAATGATTTAAATGAGCTGCCTATAGATTGGTAAATTAGTGCGTTTAACTAATAATTTCAGTTGCTTAGTTTAAGCTTTGGAATGCAGGGTTTTGAAGATCGTATAGGACGTTTGTTTGGTGCCGTATAAGTAGGCTATTTTATTGCCACACTGTTTTTGATTAACGCAGGCATGTGATGTTTCTGATGTTTCAATTCGAAACAATTGCTTTATATACACTCCGAATTGTCCGGGTCCGAATTGTCCGGGCCCGAATTGTCCGTCTCCGAATTGTCCGGTCCGAATTGTCCGTCTCCGAAATGTCCGCTCCCAATTGTCCGCTCCCAATTGTACGCTCCCAATTGTCCGGGTCCAAATTGTCCGGGTCCGAATTGTCCGCTCCTAATTGTCCGCTCCCAATTGTCCGTCTCCGAATTGTCCGCTCCAAATTGTCCGTCTCCGAATTGTCCGGTCCGAATTGTCCGCTCCCAATTGTCCCGCTCCGAATTGTCCGGACACCCAAAAGGTTAGGTCCAAAATCCAATAAAAATAATTATGCAATGATGCAACACTTTGCCAGTCACAAGTCACAACCCATGGAGCAGCCTTTTGGCTTGGTGAAAAAATAAAGGGTAATGAATGATCAACCATGTATGTTTCATTTTCCTTACTTAGCCTACTTTGTCTCCTTTCCACGCCCCGCTCGCCGCGACTGCAGCATCTCCCTTCACCACCAGGCTCGCCTAATAGTGGAAGAATTTTAGGAAAATCGACTCAACAAATTATCACTACGTAGAGACTTGGCAGAGTTGTTAAGTACACCCCAGTGATGAAAATACCAAAAGTCCCCATAAATCCGAGCTGTGCTCGAGCCGCCATCTTGGAAAATGGCGGCCTATTTTCTAATTTTCGGCAATAACTCAAGAACCGTCACTGCTACTAAGAAATATAAATTACCAAAAATGATCCTCATTTAAAGGCCATCAAGTTTGATGTATAACATTTGTTTCTAGGATTAAAAATAAAAATGTTACATATGATAAAGTAGTCATCATTGTGTATATCAATGCGACATACAAAGTTTTATGGCGGGAAGAATATATGGAAATACTGTGCTGCGAATGATGATTGAATATCAACCTAATCCTAGCCGTAACATTTTTATTTTTGATCCTATAAACAAATGTTGTATACTAAACTTCTTTGCCTTTTAATGAGGATTATTTTTGCTCTTTTGTATTTCCTTGTAGCTGTGACGGTTCTGGAGTTATTGGCACAAAACCGAATTTAGGCCGCCATTTTCCAAGATGGCGGCTCGAGCACAGCTCGGATTTATGGGGACTTTTGGTATTTTCATCACTGGGGTGTACTTAACAACTCTGCCAAGTCTCTACGTAGTGATAATTTGTTGAGTCGATTGATGATTTTTCAGCTAAAATTCTTCTACTATAAACTTGTTACATGTTCAACGACACTGCCATATAAAAACTGATTAGTATAATATGCCTACAATCAAATCAAGTCCTCAGCAGCCAGTTCATTCCGGTGCCAGGTCAAAACCCGAGAGGTCAAGCCCAAGAGACGGCGTGGTACTACGGTGGTAGTCGGTGACGATGGTGGTCGTGCGGTGGAACTTGATTGGAATCGGGATAGCAGTTCTTGAATAATTCGATTTTAAGAAAGCAGCAGGGTGACACTGGTCATCTTTGATTATGATATGACACAGTGTCGTTAAACAACAGCAAGCAAAAGAGTGAGTGGAGAAAAGGAAAAATCGTCGTCGCCATTCTGCGAGTTAATTGTCTATTATCGGTTATTACTCGGCGAGAGAAAGAAAGCGCTCCTTCCCGAGTATTTCGTCGGATATTCTACGGTACCAGACCTCGCCTCGGCGTTGCGTCGCAGCTTAGTTGTTTGTGGTGTTATTTTCAATCAACGGCAGTGTACTGAGATGTCTAAGAATTGATGTTTGCTAGAGTTAGTTATAGCGATGCAGAAGCGGACTCGGCAAACATAACACAATGCGTGCAATGAATGACTCCCAACATTCGAGAAGTTAGAATAGACCAGCTGGACGTCCGCGTCACACAGAATAGAACAGTGGTGACCTTCCTGATCTTAATTAGCATCGTGCTGGTCGTCTAATCAACTAGTCAACACCGTACCTCAACAATATTGTACATACCTAATAGTAGCCTACGTGCCTAGTTTGAAAGACAAGGAGCGCTTATGGATATTGAAATTCCAGAAATCGAATTACATAACTGCCAGTTGATTAATTATAATCTTAATTTGTTTAGTCCTACGTTGTTTTAAAAGCGCATTTAAAATCGCTTAACTGTACCCAATTTCCAACATAAATGTGCGTGAATCTTACTTTCCGAATTCGACATGCGTAGGCTTATCAGAATCCAAACTGAAACCGCTGCTGCACAAGGCATACCACTTGGAAAACGGTCAGATGAAGATCTTGACGTAAATTTCATCATCATCTTGTTCCTGCAATGAAAGGTCAGTACTAACCCAAAGACATTTTATCACGTGCCAAAATATATTTGCATGTGATCGGCAGAGTCCCAAGAATTGACAGAAAAGCATAATGTGACCTATACTCTTAGCTGTTCATTTGTTAATCGTTGCACTTTGTTTGAATATGTACAATGATGGCAGATACTTCCTTGTCATAAAATTGTCATACGATTCACTGACCCAAATGCATTTTAAATAGTGATAGTTTTCTATTATCTAGGCCTACTATAGCTTAACGTCAAATGTCAGTAGATCTATGCCAACACAGCGGGTTTATTAATAATACTAGTAGGGCCTACTTTCAAGTTGGCACATCCGCAACTTAAATTGCTGACTATTGACCAGTCAGCCTACTCTGGCTGGAGATTGCCCAATTGTTTGAAATTAGATCAGCCTAGTTATCGCAATGAGGCAACGTAGTCATCCGGGACCCCACCACCCTGCCATGGTACCCGGCCAGATTAGTACGCCCCCTACAGACAACGGAGAGCCCGAGATAAGACTTCAGCAGCAAAATCCGGCCCGAATAGAACCAGGCAACGTCGTGGACGCTACAAACGATTTATAATTGGGCATTGGGCGGCAACCATGGCTGGAGAATGCTATTTAAACTTATTATTTGACGAGGGTAATTACATAGGCCTAATCATATAACAGGATCCACTGCAATAAATTTTATTGAAAAACATTTTTAACCATCGTAGGCATTGTCAAGAAGACAACATCAAAATCATCGGTGGGGACCGTGGGGTGCTTCTCTTCCGAAGGCTGCCATCTCACGGTCTCGTCAACCGACTTCATTCTGGGTTCTTTTCCAGGCCGAGGGCAAACCAAAGTTCATTGGGATCAGGTCGGTCACCACTGTTTTAGTCTCTGTATGACGTGGGCAATGCATCCAGCTGGTCTTTTCTAACTTCTCGAATGTTGGGAGTCATTCACTGTATGAATGGCTTTGGCATTATTCTGGTCCTGGCCGCTCTCGAAAGTGCCCAAACTAGGCCTACTGTAGTCTACTAGCTTGAATCGTCTTCGACAATGGGATGTATACATCGTGTGACTCTATACTTCCGCGTTAATGAAGAGAATGCATATTATCTTTTTCAGTTCACACCGCTCCAATGCGTCAGACATCTTCTCTGTATCAATGATAAGCATCCAGGTCTTACCGTTCGATATGCGTAATGGGTCAATGCCACTATTTGACAGTAGGCCTATGTTAATTTGATGTAAACAGACCGATTTCGTCTCCAGTCCCATAATAACTCATGCTATGGCGTCCGATTTATTTGAGTCGTCCAGCGCCCGGTTCAGTGCCATGATTATTCAGCAGCATCGATAAGACAACCGAGGTACGAAAATGTGCAAAACAGCTGCACCTAGATTCCCACCACCCGCGATATTAAGAATGACAATTCACTGTAGTGTTATTGTAGAGTCTGAATTCATGTGCTTTCCGGTCCATTGACTCCCAGCAAAGCACTCAGTTTCTCAAGTATCCCTAGGCCTACATAGAAAATCGCGTTATCTTTATTAGTCCCAATCTAATCGAACTGTTCAGACTCACTTTGTGCACCTTACTGCCCTTATTGCACGGTTTCCTCCCTAACTGCTGTCCATTGGAAGCAATAGCGTGTCTGGAACCTAAACAATTTGCCCGAAACCATCCTGGTACTAGCCTATCAATACTCTGCTGGCCAGCGAATGGACTTTCAGGCTCTCAGCCAATGGAATCAGAGACTGGTCGGTATTGATCACCTCATCAATTGAGGTTGTACCGTTGTGGAAGACTCTTTTCGTTTGGATCAGGGTCATTATTCGGCCGATTGCAAGTCCCCGGGGTGACGCGATTTGATTCCTTCGTCCCAGTAACTGTTGTAGCAGTTGACTTTTGACATTTTGCTAGAGTATTCCATATAAGACAATTGCCATGTAAGTCTACTATCGCCTGCTTAATGACTCGATACTTTGTTCTTCATGTATAACAGCAGCCGCCCTTGCCTTTGTTCAATGGAGGGTGATATCCTACCTCTGGTCCAGTCACTCGGAACAGAGGCCGAGTTACAGACGCTGTCAAATGCTGGGATAGGCATCTTCATTTCCGTCCATTTTGTAACCAATACAAGAAACAAACAAGGACAGCATCCGAAGTTCCGAACTCTTTATTCTTCATGGAGAATCTCTACACAATGAACATTCGCATAGAAAATCATCATTGTGAAGTTCTTGAGTTGTGTGTAGAAAGTGAAAAATGGCGAATTACTTGCAGCTTCTGTACTGCGCAGACTTGAAGTTGACACATCATATAAGATGGTGGTAGGTTTCTGTAGTAAACAACCATGTGCTTAAGATCATATTAGGCTATATCTTTGTGAGAAAAGTCAAGCAACGAATATGTTATTTTTATCTCTTACTCAGAATATGCCTGCATTGTTACCCGTGATATGAAATTTGAAGTGGAGTCTTTAGCTACAAAGGCTTCATCCGATTTTACACAAGCTTCTAGGGCTTCAATATCTTAAAGGCTTAAATTTCTGTTGCAACTGTGCATTCGTGCGGGCATAGCCTACATGTGGGGCCTAACTCAATGCGCATACAGAGGTAGTGTTGGTTTCGTCTCTCCGCCTATTAGGCAATGAGCGATTTCCATAATTCTTGGCTTGTTCCTCAATAATTTTGTTATTGCTGTGTAGGTCATGTATTACTTACAGATCCATTACACAAGAAAAATATAAGACAAACTTAGCTGAGGGTTTTGGTTTGCCACGCTCAAAGTGTTCTGCATAATTTCTACACGTTAACTGGAGCATGCGATCTTTTCAATCACTTTGGGCATTTGTTTGTTTGTATGTGCACTTGTTATAGCGCCCCTTCAAGCTCTATCTACTCAGAGGCGCTCCCGAATGCAGAGCGGACACTGCATCGGAGTTTCACGCCGAAGCGCTGAGCAATTGTGAGTGAAGGACTTGCCCAAGATCCTTACGCGGCGAGGTGGATTCGAACCTCGAACCTTCCGGCTCCAAGGCAACGACGCCACCACTACACCACCGCGCCCCACGGCATTCATAGAGCAGGATGCCTTTCTGTCTAATATGTTCCGTCAACGATCAACAAGTTAGGCAAGTGTTTCGATAGACTACAGCGTTTGCTGAAATATGACTCAGCATTTCGAAGTTGAATAAATCATACACTGGTCTCAATTTTCTTGTTTGTAAATGCTGCAGATCTGTGATAAATAAATTTCATTAGCAAGCATCATGTGGACTGAATTATCGAATGGAAAATGCATATAGGCCTAGGCCTAAAGAAATTAGGCTATTGGCGAATCGGCGTAGGGTATAATAATAAATTACTTATCTAACAGGCTATGGCAGTGTATAATTATTATAATTATGCGACACACACAGTCAACAGATCGCTGATATAATGATATATCGATATTAAATTCATTCGGTAATTGGATTTAACCCGACGAAAACTTGAAGTCATGATGGGGCGTGTGAACCATGTGGGTACGCAAGCATGTTAGTGGATCATCGTGTATTCAAACACAAACAGGATACAGGTTCTATGAGTCATTAACATTGGATAGGCATACTAACCATGTTAGACAACGGTTTCTGATGGTAGGTTCACATTAAGTAGGCGTTCAGCAAACAATGGCTAATAACCAGTGGCGTAGCAAGGCTTTTGGGGCCCTTGTGCAGAACTTCGGTGGTGCAGCTGGTATACCCCCATAGTTTCCGAGGCGCTTCACTGCTCGGTGTCAATATCCACAACCACCTCAGCACTAATCACTAGGCCTACAGTACATGTACTATGTAGGCTAGATTTGAGTACACTCTGAAAATTCTGAATGTAAAAACTTGACTCTGGCCACCAGGGGCCCCTAGTGCAATCTGCACAATCAATTGCAATGCCACCGCCGTACGTGTAGCCTAGATAATGAACACATTCTGAATAATAATAATAATTATTCTTTTTAAAAAATGGCTCTGACCGCCGGGGTGTCCTCAACAGCCGGGGGCCCTTGTGCACTGCACAACCTGCACTACCTATTGCTACGCCACTGCTAATAACTGCTATGACGATAGCCAAAGAATTTGAGACAGGCCTACATCTTTATGCAGCGATAGATTTGTGATTGTGCGCCAAAGAAATTTTACATTAAATCGAATTCTGTGCGAGGCGGTGCTTGCGTATTCAGACTGTAGGGCAGTGTAGAAACGATTGCGGGTTTGTGCCAGCTGAAACGCTTCCGTATGAAGACATTGGATGACCTCCACACACAATGCACACATGCCTCTGTCATCAAAATATCTTTTATTTCTTTATTTTATTTCGGAAATTTATTTAGCGCCTCTTCAAGGTAGGCTACTCAGAAGCGCTCCTGGCCCAACCACGGCTAAATAAAACAGCTTTTAGGTTCTTAAGGAACAGAGTGAAGTGACCACTTTGAACTAAGCGCAGTGTAACAGGGAGACCATTCCAGGTGGTAGGACCAGCAACAGAGAATGAACGACGCTGTCGGATAGCAGTTCGCGAGCGGGGAATCAGAAGCTCGACTTGGTTCGCCGATCGAAGAGTGGATCGACGTTGAACTCCTAAGGTGGAACAACAGAGTTCTCGAAGATACGGTGGAGCTAGTCCTTCAATGCACCACCTAACCAAGGCATATCGTGTAACCACTAACCAGCGTAACGATCTCAGATTATCTTCTGTTTAACTTTGCCCCAGTGACTTGAAGTCGTGTTCAGATGACCAGGAAGTAGGAATAAATCGACTTCAAGCTACCTCTGGTGGTGCATGTATACATATCCAAAAGGAGTAGGCCTAATCATCCCATCATCATAGTCGTCGTCATCATCATCATCGTCATCGTTATCATCGTTTTCATCGTCGTTGTCGCCGTGGTCGTCATTTGCAAGAAATAAGTAAAACGTGAAGAGCATGGAGGGCAAACGATTTGCCTAAGCTTTATATCAATAAATGATTTCAATAGCACATGCAATTGTTTGGTCATCCAGCTTTAATAACGTACTGAAGGAGACACTGGCTCAATGCGCCAAGACAGTGCAGCGGTGCTTTGTCAGTTTAAACATAAGCTTAATTTATGTGGACAGTCATGTCACCGAATTGCGAAATAGATTCACAGAATGACAGAATAACATGAGTTGCTGGTTCCTCGTGCATTATTTCTAAAAACGTGGAATTCTCTTGCTGATTACATGACGATCGTTAGATTTGTCTTAATTGGCAGAATAGAACTGAATAATTAAGGTATACACAAACATGTTGTTGCACACGAAGTACGGACTCTTAGGAGAACTTTCCAACGAATTCTTGTGAAAATACAAGTATCTTGTGGTGACCAGCAAAACTCACCGAAGTTCTGCTTGAAATTTGCTTTTCAATAGTTCGATTTGCCCACAACTTATTAAGATCTTCGTTCAGCTATTCAGTCAGCTTTTCATGGTCTAACATGTTGTGCAAAATGTAGCAAAATAGAATCAGGGTTAATTTTTCCGAAATCCTCAAGCCCCCACATGAGGACAAAATATTCATTATTTAATGTTTCTCAGAACACTTCCATATGAGTCACAATAATTATTGCGTCGTGAACAGTGTGCATCATGATTAGCCTACAACAAAAAGAGTCATATCATTATCCTATACGGGAGACATCTAGCGCTCCATTGCTTAAACTTGTGCTTACAGCCTTACAGGCCTTAAGCTAGTTAAGGGCTGAAAGTTAACCGAGCTTGTTTGGTTCTACGACCCAGCATTGACTTTCCTGACCTGTCGTCGTAGTGATATATTATTTCGACTCAAAGTTTACACAACTCATACTGATGAAATATCAGTACGAGTTGTGTGTGGCTAAGCAATATTAGGCCTTATTGCATGATTATAAGCTTAAGCTATTGGTTCGCGTAGATAGAATGACAATGTGTAGTGCAGGGTTGAGAAGCACATTGCAAACGTGACACCATCTATTTCCAAAACCTTTAAAAATCAACAGTAATCGTATAATGCAATCAGTGATCTCTCGTACTACAATAGGCAAATATAATTGCATGCACAAATCGGTGTTCAAAAAAGCTCAACGGCCGTAAATCACATACCAAGCAAAGTATATAATTGAAGTTAAAAGTCATATAGATGTTCTGAATTAAAATGTCTTCTAATCCGATAAAGCATCCAAGATTACAAGATTACAAGGCTAACTTTGACACTTTCCCAAGAGACATCTGCTGGGATATAACTGGATCAATGGCTGTAATTAAACTCTCGTGCAGTTCAGTAGGCTATTGGAAATCTTTCACATAGATATAGCCTATCCCACATCAAGTCACACCCTTAGTCCTTTTCTCAACTTAAGAGCGTTATTTTAAATCCAAGTTCAAACCTTAAGCTTGATAGGTTTCTATTGCGTAGCGAACTAGACATGCAGTATTAAAAACTAGATTTATGATTGTTGTTCTATGCTTGTGCAGAGTTATAAGTAACATAACTGAGAGTCTACATGTTCACTCGTAAATATCCAGTTCAGTATAGATTTCGGTCTCGTCCAATCCAGATGCGTCATCGTTAACATTTTCGTATGTATTGATGTCGGAAGCAGCGTTAAAAGCTGCTTCATCTGTCGTGGGTCTACAAACGTTTCCGCGGACTTTTCCATTATCTGCTGATTTTCTTTTATCGGAAGCAGTGCCTTTGGTAGTTGGTTCAGTCCTCGAAGAATCCTCACCAACTGTGCTGCTTGGACTAGGAACGTAACGCTCGGCTTCGTCACCTTACAAGTTCATAGAATAAAAAGCATAAATTCATTCTACTTCGATCGTTTTCTAACATGATTTGAGCAAAAAGCTGCAACCGCTTCACTCACCATGCGATAATGCGATGTCGTCTGCTATATAGTGTGGTATTCAAATGTTTAGACATTAATTTCATCAGAATGCAACTCATCTTGTACGCGGTTGTAATGTGGTCGAACGCCCAATTGCATGCGCATGATTGTGTAGCAGCGTTGATGACCCACTGAAGACTAATGATACTCTGTCATGATAAGATAAATTTAAATCTTAACATTACTTAATCCCAAATGATTTCATGGTTGATGGGAATGGGATGATGCATTTGCTAAAAGTAAAACAGTGTCCATAGAAGTTACGTGCGACACCGTATAGGCCTAATGATCTGGACAACAGTGATTTGG
Source organism: Lumbricus rubellus (assembly GCA_945859605.1). Taxonomy (NCBI): domain Eukaryota; kingdom Metazoa; phylum Annelida; class Clitellata; order Crassiclitellata; family Lumbricidae; genus Lumbricus; species Lumbricus rubellus. The sequence goes on along the minus strand of OX243811.1, from coordinate 58,507,604 downwards.
TTTCCTGAACACTTTCAGTTGTTTCTTATGCAGCTTCTGCTGCTGATCACGAAAATCACCTTGAAATTGTCCCATCACGTAACGTTTTTGAGAAATCTTCAAGTTTTATGTTTATTTTCACATTTTTCAGATATAACGTTATACTAAGCTTCGTGTAACTGAAGTATGTCCAGGAATGCACTTATGAGAGTTTACATAAATGTTTGTCTTGCATAATAAATAAACTTGGGTCTGCATATGCATTAATGCTGGTTAGAATCTGTCTGCAAAAGTTTTAAGCACTACTAAAGCCGCTTCTCTGCATAGGTAGACCCTATACATGTATATCTCACTGAGGAAGTTGACATCAGTTTGTAGTTTGTTGTTGCATTTCCAAAGTTTAGTTTTGTCTACATGTATGCAAGATGCATAACAAGTTAGCCAGCTTATTTTCAGATAAGCTTTAAGCTATAATATATTTTAAGACGGTTGTTGACAGCAGAAATATCTCGCCAGTGTTGCATCAAACGTGACACATGTACGTTTTGCCACATTTGTATAGAGAGTAGGCTGTGATATATGAGACAATCGCCTGGAAGCACTGAAGGATGTTGTGAAGAATTTTCTTGGTAACAATAGAACTCCAAATTGCATGAAACTGGGCAACAAAATCTTACGGCATACTTGCATGAAATGCAGCATATCATTTAAGATTCACATCTTGCATTTCCACTTGAACTTTTTCCCAAGTTCCCCACAAATCTATATATATAGCGATGAACACCAGGAAATTGCCACAGTGCAAAACGGTATAAGGGAAACTGGAATCCAGCAGTGCTGTCTGACAATTGTTTGACCCTGCAGCGAGATGTGCAGACAAAGAATACAAACGTAAATAAGCATCAAATCATTCTAGATCTATGGAACTTTAGCAGCATCTTATAATACATTGTACAATGTACATGTGCAACTGAACAGGGAATAACTATGAAAAACTTTAATTTCATGTTTCTCAACATTTCTAAGTGACACAGTCATCATTAGCACCCAATATTATGAGGAAGAACTGTTCTAAAGATTTGTTTTCCAATGAAACTAAATTATAGTATATTGCAAATGTATGCAATAAACGAGCATTTCAGTTAAACTCTTGCATGCCGTTTTACTCAAAAACCTTACGTGATACAAAAATTCTGAGAACACCAGCGTGTTCAGCACGTCAACTTGTATAAAAAACAATCAAAGTTTTTTCGGAAATCCAAACAAAATTAATTTATAGTATATTTAAATATATGCAATATAAAAGTATTTAAATTAAAATCTTGCATATTGTTTTTCTCAAAAACCTTACGTGATACAACAATTCTGAGCACACCATCGTGTTCAGCACGTCAACTTCTATAGAAAACCGTCAAAGTGTTTTCGGAAATCAAAAAAAAGTTAAAATTTGTTGTCCAGTGTGACCAGGAAGCCTCTATATCCGGAGTTCATCGTGTGTAACGTGTAAAATATGTTTGAGCATCTGCTTATGAGTTCGAATCAGAATTGCCCGATTTCGACAATACTTTGTCGCGAAACCGCGTAAAAAGTAGCCAAAAAGTGGCTAGATGAGGAGCTAGATGAAGACATTAGCCTACATACTTAGACCTAAATGTTGCTTTGAGGTTGAACGTGATTTAAGGGATAGCCTACAAGGCCCTACAACTACATAGTTCTCAAGCTGAACATACAGTGATGTCTACATACCATTCGGTTCAGGTGAAATTAACATAGACTTACTGGATCTGTTTTCGGACACTGCTCTATCGAGATATTTTCGCCTGGAAAGAAAATTGCCAGAAATAAATTGATAAGTAAATAAAAAAATTCTGAATAGTGGATCCATACATTGAGTAGGTCTAAGCATATCAAGCAACAAAATTAATAATTTTTAGATAAATATTATTTGGATCAAATAATGTGTGTTGTTTCATTTTTTTATTAAGGAGTTTTTAATATAGCGCCATTTCAATTCAATTCAATTCACTTTATTGCAACCAGAAACAAAAAGACAACAAAAGTACAAAACATGCATGCATTGGCTACAAAGGGGGCCCAAAAGGGATCCGGCTGGGAAGGGTCACCCAAGTAAAACAATTCCCAAGAAAAATTAATCAAGATAGCTGAAATGACAGAGACTAAAACAAATTCAGTTTGATCTATAATTCAGAAGCGGTCCCAGACCAACCACGGCTAAGTAAGTCAGTTTTTAGGTTTTATTTAAAAGGTAAGCTTACGTAGTGATGAGACATCTATCAACCAGCCGTAGAGCAACAAGAAATCCTATTATAGGTTTGAGGGCCAGTCAGAAAGAAAGAGCGCCGCTGCATATTTAGTCTATGAGTTTTTTTAATACAATATTTTTAAAAGAATAAATGTACATTATTCATAAACAATAGGCCTACCTGATGCAGATCCGAATTAAAGCAAAAGCGATGGCCAAAGCAAGAGCCACGCCAGTGATAGATCCAATCAGTCCCGCAGTAATCGCTCTTTCACCTATACATAAGCAACATTCATTCAGCAAATCTGGACTATCTTGATGATTGTCACAATGCTACATGTGTGGTGTCGTGGCCTACCAAAAAAGTGACTCCTTGATCAAGGAGTTCAGTAATCAGCGTTCATGGACGTTCGTGGTCCTTGCCAGGTAATCACTTTGAGAACGTAAGTTTTATTTACTAGATAGATAAAAGTACCCCGAGGCGGATCCAGGGTGGCCAATCCTGCCATGCCCCTCCCCATTTAAAAAATGCATGGGACGTGGTTCCCATTTGGTTTCAACAGGTTTAAATTCAATGCAGCGGGATAAAAGTAGCACACGACTAGAGAGGTCATAAACTATTTGACCGCTGGGTTTGGAAGGAAATGGTAGATTTTCAGCAGATTATGACCAGATGAATAAAAAAACCATCATCAGTTATTTTGGCAGGTGACATCAGTATATTTGCCAGACATTTCGACCAAATGACTGAAAATAAGAAGACGAAAATGTCATCAGATTGTTCGGCAAATATCTTCGAAAATTTTAGCCACCTTCGAAAATTTCAGTATCCGCCTATGAGTGTAGTAGCACAGATTTGTGAAAAAATATTTTAAAATTCTAGTTCCGTTATAAAGAATTTTCCGAGTCATCGAGAGCTTTTAGAATTCGGAATTCATAAATTGCTTGAATAAAATTAATGTCATTCACAATTGACGAAAACTTGATGTTCACACCGAGTGAAGATACATAGAGGTTTATCGGTGCAGTTGTAGCCATTAAAACTCCAGAACCATTGCAGGCAAATACACGTGTAGCTGCCAGGAGTATTTTGGCAATCTGTCATTGGATAAAAATCGCATGGCTTCTCCTGACATTCAGCTGTGTCTGCATCGAAACGCATACCTATTTTAAATGACAATCAGTTCACCAAAACAATAGCCTACATGATTTGAACTCTTCGTTTGCATAAACGGTCGACCAATAGGATGAAATTAGGCCCGCTAAAACGAAAGCAGAATAGCCTACAGCAACAATTCAGGTAATCATGGCCTGATTGGCTTGCAACGAGAGCTTGCATAAATATAAGCAAAATATCTTAATCTTTTGAGTATCTTGAGTCAAATAACTAAAAAACACCCGTTATAGGCCTACTATTTCTTTTCCTAACTAAAAATTTCTAAATTTTGACGTTGTCAATAACGGTCCAATTAACCTAATGCATTCAATTAATTATTATTGTGCTTCATTGCTCGAGCATTGACGTTTCCCAAATACGGTACATTCTTACAATAAACTACATGTAGGCTACAGTATAAATTATTTACCCATGCATGCTGTCACTGTGTCATTGAGCGTCTGGTAGCCCCTTTTGCAGAAACAGTTGTAGCTTCCAATCGTATTAGTGCAAATCATCGAATCAGGATCACACACCTTCATGTTGCATTCGTCGGTGTCTGGTAATAAATTTTAGAAAGGCACCTACATTTTATTTACGTTTAGTTTTGTATTCAAGAAGAGATTAAGAGAAAAAGCCTGTATAACTATCGATCTATTTCAGTCCTCGCCATTTTCTCAAAAATGTTTGAAAAGGCTATGCATTGAAAACGGTGTTACGTTGCTATCCTAGAGCCAGCTTATGAATCGTTACAAGAAGACTATAGTTCGTTAGAAGTTTTGCAAATAATATATTACCTATGCATGTTGTGGCATTGTCTACATGAAATCCCCTTCTGCACGAACAGTTGTAGCTTCCAACTGTATTAGTGCATATCATCGATTCAGGATCACACACTTTCATCTCGCATTCGTCAGTGTCTGGTAATAAAATAAACCATGACACCTGCTTTTTACCTAAAGACTGTTGTTATGTAATTACATATTTATAACTACTTTATAAGATGAAATAGGTGGCTAATTTTGCAAATATTTTGACCAGATAGGCCTACTATATACATTGTAGAAACTAACAGCTCCCGACATCCGCAACTTCATTACGTCACTTACTGTGCCCTATTAACATAATAATATTTCCGTCAACTACCGTATAAAATTATTTACCGATGCATGCTTTCACTGTGTCATTGAACGCTTCGAAGCCCCTTCTGCAGGAACAGTTGTAGCTTCCAATCATATTAGTGCATATCATCGATTCAGGATCACACACTTTCATCTCGCATTCGTCAGTGTCTGTTAACAAAATAAACCATGGCACCCACATTTTAATTTATGTTATATAATTTCATATTTATAACTATTTTATATGGTGAAAAGATGGTTAATTTAGCAACAAACACGTTGAACAGACAGGCATACCACAGACATTTTGCAAACTAACAGCTGCCGAACAAGCAACTTCTCTTCGTCAGTTACTGTGTCATATTAAAAAAATAATCCACAAGCCAAATAATCCATTTTCACGTCGTCGATATGCAGGTAATTTATTCTTATAAGCTTAATTTTCTCCCAAACAGTTGTGGAAAGAAGATCTTACGGGAACATTTACTGCGAGGTAAAAAAAAGTGGCGCAATCTTCATTTTGACGATTTCTTGATGCCACTAGGCCTATAGTTCCTCAAAAACCGACTACATTCAAAGCAGCACTTTCGTAGGAATAGGTACAGTAGGTAGGCTATATGAAAAAGTGAAAACATATCGAAACATGTTTTTATTCGGTGTTCTATTTATACCATTGCATGTTGTGTCATTGTGTGGTTGAAATCCGCGTATGCAGGAACAGTTGTAGCTTCCAATCGTATTTGTGCATATCGCTGTATCAGCATCACACACCTTCAAGCTACATTCGTCTATGTCTGAAATAACATAAACAACTATACACTTTTATTTGGCAATGTTAATGTAATTGCAGCGTAGACCTATTATCTTATACAATCATGGGCGTCCGCAGGGGGGCGCAAGGGGGCGCAAGTGCGCCCCTCTGGATTTTTCGCATGTTTGCATAATAAATTTAGAATATTTAGTTATGATTCTGTTCTATGATTATTGCAACGTAATTTTCAATGTGGTTATCGGTGCGTTCTACAAGTTAGACCTGTTATAAATTTCTTTGGACGCATATAGGTACAGAGTTCTCTTATGCATTGAAATTTATATTGTGACCCCAATACGGCAAAAATGCATTTACTCGTGTCGCCTAATAGACAAGTAATTGGTATCGTGTTCCCTTCAAGAGGGGCTCGTGTGTTGTTTCAGGTGATCACTGCGAGATAACAGCTATAGGTCTAGCTGGTGAAACGCGAATACACACACACACACACACGCACGCACGCACGCACACACATTATATAAGGAAACTTAATTGGCAGCGGCTGGAGTGACAGTGTCTGACTCTGACTAATAAATCAACGTCTTCCCTCAGATGCCAACCAAGAGCGAGTGTACCAGCGAGAGACAGAGAGGGAGAGGTAGAAGAGGACAGAGTGAAAAGGGGTGAGGAGCGAGAGAAGAGGAAACATCACATCAAGTTGACACTTGATATGGGGGTATAATATATATATATATATATATATATATATATATATATATATATATATTGTGCGAGGGGAGAGAGAAGGGGAATAGGATCATAGTACGTTGTGAGCAGTGGAATTATAGTCAATATCTCTATCTTGAAAAAATTACGACCTTGCTGACAGATTGATATTCCAACACATGCGAACAAAGGCTTCCCGCTCGAGGCAGAGCGATTGAGCGAAGGACAATTTGTTAGGAACGAAACAGGCAGTCAAGGGGTGTTTCGTTTTTGCTTCAAGTTGAGTTCTGTAATCGGCCAGACTTTAATCTAAATACCGCACCAGTATAAGCCTACAGGGGCACCATAAAAAGGTCAGTCGATACGATAGGGAGGGTATACGAACATGCCAACATGAATTCATTCGTTCAGCAACCAGACTGACGGCCGTTTATCAGGTCTCTGTATAATGAGTGTCTGTAGGCCTACATTGTACAATGTACATGTAGGCTATATCGTACTTCGGATTCGGAAACAGTTTCCGTCAGCAAAAGATGATCCATGAAGTGATAAATCAGTTTGGATGATTGGATATAAGAACCCAGACGATTGCAATTGTTATTTCAAGAGTAAGGTCAGATTTCAGTCACATAAAATTTAACTAGGCTAGGCCTATAGGGCTATAGGCCTATCATAGCAGTTTTGACAATGATTGTGTATATGATTTGTTCGCTTGCTGGGTTCCGTTACAGCGGATCGAGAGGGAGCCAGCGCAAAAGGAGCAAGCGCCGAAGGTGGAGTAATCGGTTGTTTCGACAACGGTCAACCTATTTTAGCCCCTTTGACAATTATATTAGTCTGCGCCCCCCTAGAAAAATTCCTGCGGACGCCCATGTATACAATCTTTCTCGTTTAATAGGGGTATTTATTACCCTCCATTATAAGGAGGCGTCATCTTTTATAGAGCTTGATGAATATTATTCGCTAGTGTCTTTGCAAACCAATGGTTCTAGATAAGATCTGTGAACAAACTCTACTGTCGATGAATAGCTCAACTTGACGCAAATAGTATATCAATGCATATTCAAGAAAGTTAATCCAAGTTAACTTTCCTAGCATTTGTCTATTTAGGTCTCTCATTCAACTATTCATGATTATTTTTGTTCGTTCAGCAACAGTAGGTGTAATAGGGAGTTTCTGAACCAGTTAAGTATTATTACTAACTAGTAATAAATTAGTAATTAGTTAGCTATTATTAATAATTAGTTAAGGTAACTAGTTAATTATTTAGGTCATATTAATTAGCCTATTATAATAATTGGGTCATAATAATTAGTAATTATATTAATTAGTATATTAATTAACTTATATTAATTAGGTAATTATATTAGTAATAGTAATTAGTTAACCCTAACTAGCAGCGGTACAGGGCCCCGCGCGCTGGGTATGCGTCATCGGTAATGCGTCATCGATAGCTGTGAATGCTGAGGTCTAACCATATATTATTATTATTATGCTAATAAAGCATTATACTAATCATCTATTGTATCTCCCTCTCTCCCTCTCCCTCTCTCCCTCTCTCCTTCTCTCCATCCATCTACCATTCTCTCCCTCTCTCCCTCTCTCCCACCATCTATCCTTCTCTCCATCTCTCCCTCTCTCCCTCTCTCCCTCTCTCCATCTCTCCCTCTCTCCCTCTCTCCATCTATCCTCTCTCCATCTCTCCCTCTCTCCCTCTCTCCCTCTCTCCATCTATCCTTCTCTCCCTCTCTCCCTCTCTCCCTCTCTCCCTCTCTCCCTCTCTCCTTCTCTCCATCTCTCCCTCTCTCCCTCTCTCCCTCTCTCCTTCTTGCCTTCTCTCCCTCTCTCCCTCTTTCCCTCTCTCCTTCTCGCCTTTTCTCCATCTCTCCAACTATCCTTCTGGCTCGACATCTCTCTATACCTACAAACACATCGCGACCCCAACCGCTGAAAGGTATACGAGGCATTCAGATCTCGCGTGAAAACAATGAAGCGTCCAGCTTCAAAGAAGCGGACAACACAGCGCGTATTATCTATCTCCGTCGTTCCGCGAACGTAATTGTAGCCTTTCACGCTATTGTAAGGATGCTGAGGCCGGTCATGCGCATCCGACCATCTGCCTCCGCAGCCCTCCGGCCACGGGCGCTTTGGAATATAGTAACTGCGGCATTACTCATCTATGCATGTCTGGACCTGTCCAGGAATACTAAGGCAGTCAAACAAGCACATTAAGAGAAGAATGGCCAAGCAAATATCTTGCACCACACACATGAAATATATGTCTCCGCCCCTGGTAGTCATAACAACGACCAGGGAATACATGCCCAGACCCACCAAGAGAGGCAAACAAGCACACTAGTGGAAGAATTTTAGGAAAATCGACTCAACAAATTATCCCTACGTAGAGACTTGGCAGAGTTGTTAAGTACACCCCAGTGATGAAAATACCAAAAGTCCCCATAAATCCGAGCTGTGCTCGAGCCGCCATCTTGGAAAATGGCGGCCTATTTTCTAATTTTCGGCAATAACTCAAGAACCGTCACTGCTACTAAGAAATATACAATACCAAAAATGATCCTCATTTAAAGGCCATCAAGTTTGGTGTATAACATTTGTTTCTAGGATTAAAAATAAAAATGTTACATATGATAAAGTAGTCATCATTATGTATATCAATGCGACATACAAAGTTTTATGGCGGGAAGAATATATGGAAATACTGTGCTGCGAATGATGATTGAATATCAACCTAATCCTAGCCGTAACATTTTTATTTTTGATCCTATAAACAAATGTTGTATACTAAACTTCTTTGCCTTTTAATGAGGATTATTTTTGCTCTTTTGTATTTCCTTGTAGCTGTGACGGTTCTGGAGTTATTGGCACAAAACCGAATTTAGGCCGCCATTTTCCAAGATGGCGGCTCGAGCACAGCTCGGATTTATGGGGACTTTTGGTATTTTCATCACTGGGGTGTACTTAACAACTCTGCCAAGTCTCTACGTAGTGATAATTTGTTGAGTCGATTGATGATTTTTCAGCTAAAATTCTTCTACTACACTAAGAGACGAATGGCCAAGCAAATATCTTGCAACATCAAACCTTATTATGGCGACATATATGTCTCCGGCTCTCTATAAAAATTTGGCGTCAGCCATCAAATATTCAATCCTTATCCGAGATCAGCAGATGCAGCCGTTCAACAGTCGTCAACTCACGTCTACAACCGAGTTCGAGTACAACACGGTGATTCTACGGTCGCTTCCAAGTCATTCGTTCCGCCATGTCTGCAAGTGAGTATTTTATCTTCTAAATTTCAACCGGAGCATTAATTTCGCTGAAATGTAACTATCTGTAGAAATTAAATTTATTTTCAAGGATAATTTTTATGTAGGCTTATAATATTGTGGTCATAGAAGCACGTAACTGTCTTTGTCGAGTTCTGGATCTGGCGCTGATAGGAAAAGACATGCGGCATTATTATTAGGCTGTTATAATTATTATACGCTGGCGCTGGTAGGAAAAGATGCGTAGCATTATTATTATAGTAGAAGAATTTTAGCTGAAAAATCATCAATCGACTCAACAAATTATCACTACGTAGAGACTTGGCAGAGTTGTTAAGTACACCCCAGTGATGAAAATACCAAAAGTCCCCATAAATCCGAGCTGTGCTCGAGCCGCCATCTTGGAAAATGGCGGCCTAAATTCGGTTTTGTGCCAATAACTCCAGAACCGTCACAGCTACAAGGAAATACAAAAGAGCAAAAATAATCCTCATTAAAAGGCAAAGAAGTTTAGTATACAACATTTGTTTATAGGATCAAAAATAAAAATGTTACGGCTAGGATTAGGTTGATATTCAATCATCATTCGCAGCACAGTATTTCCATATATTCTTCCCGCCATAAAACTTTGTATGTCGCATTGATATACATAATGATGACTACTTTATCATATGTAACATTTTTATTTTTAATCCTAGAAACAAATGTTATACACCAAACTTGATGGCCTTTAAATGAGGATCATTTTTGGTATTGTATATTTCTTAGTAGCAGTGACGGTTCTTGAGTTATTGCCAAAAATTAGAAAATAGGCCGCCATTTTCCAAGATGGCGGCTCGAGCACAGCTCGGATTTATGGGGACTTTTGGTATTTTCATCACTGGGGTGTACTTAACAACTCTGCCAAGTCTCTACGTAGTGATAATTTGTTGAGTCGATTTTCCTAAAATTCTTCCACTATTATAGGCTGCTATAATTATTATACACAGAACGAGGTCAGCGTCAGGAGACGCTGGGTAGTAGGCCTATTATTATACGTAGTCTGAGATCGGCGTCAGGAGACACTGGGTAGTAGGCCTATTATAATACGTAGAATGATGTCAGCGTCAGGAGACACTGGGTAGTAGGCCTATTATAATACGTAGAATGATGTCAGCGTCAGGAGTCTCTGTATAGTAGGCCTATTATTATTATTATTGTTATTATTATTATTATTATTATTATTACAGACCAATACATAAGAAACTATTCTGCACGTCTCACAGTCTAACGTATACACGAACGGCATCGGCGCCCTCTCTTTTTATGCAGGCTTGGGTCTGGCACAGGCAGAGAACCCAACGGCGGAGGGATACATACTTTCTCTGTATTACATGAACCGCATCACTTCCACAGCCCCATCCTTCCGCGGTCATACACACAACTATGTGGAACTACTTTCGCGGAGGAAACTACAAAAAGTAGTCCCATGTCTATAACTAGTAGGCGCACGCAACGTTCGAAACATACAGCTTGTCGGACACAGAGCATTCTACAGAGCATTTGAAATTGACTTTAACACTTTTTTGAAAAAGTAGTTAACTATTGGCGGATATTAGCTCGAGATTTAAGTAGTGTGTATTGGCGGATGCAAACCCAGTTAAGTAATTAGTTATAAAAAGAGTGTTCTGGCACATAGTAAAAATTTTCGAACGCGATACGGCGTCCTTTGCAACTCGACTTTCTACCACTGCAGAAGCAAAATGGGTAAATAAAGTTCTTATTCTGTATATTCTGTATTAGACGGCACATATTTTCCTAACGTTCAAACTCCATGTATTTCTGTTTCTAGCGAGCATGCACGAGGCAGACCTCGAACAATTGCTGAAGGAGGAAGCTCAACTGAAGGAGAGAATTCGACAAATGAGTAAGTTTTACTTCGGCGCATTTCATTTGCAGACTTTTAAAAATAAAAATAAAAATATTTAAAAATATACATTGGTCAAATACATGCAATATTTAAAAATGGCTCAGTTTATTCATGATGAATAATGTATGTTGTAGGACTGAAGCGAAAGGCAGAGGCAGACACCAGCCGTGCAGCAAAGCGCAACAAGTTGGAATCCGGCGGCTCGGAAGAAGGGCGCCCCGCCCCAGCGGCGGCGGCGGCGGCAGCGGCGGTGGTCGGCCCCAGCAGAGGCAGCCCGGCAGAGCCCGGCCCATCAAGTAAGTTCCTACAAACTTGCCGCCTTTACAAATTTTACATGGCACATATGCACCCTTACACATTCTACCAACTTTCAACATTGCACATTCAGTATACCGCATGCGAACTTTAGCAGTCTTTGACTTTATTATAGAGAATATACAACATACTTTAATGCCCTTTGTAATTTATTGCCGTTCTATAGGTCGATGTGACTCCTGTCGATCGTACAAAGCAACCAACTTGACGAACAATCTCTGCGAAGTCTGTTTGCTGAGACGAGAGTGCCCTCAATGCAAGAACCGGCGGCCTTCGCGCTTCTTCAGGACCGGGCAAGACCTCTGTGTCACGTGCTTCAAGAAGCAAACCAACCCAAACATCAAGACAAGCGCCCAGAATGCATTCATAGACGTTTCGTTTCCAGCGCCGCAGACAACAGACGTTCATAACATGCTGCTGACGGAATCGTCGCGCATGACGAGCACACTCGAGGACACGCTCAGAGACGAAGGGTTTGTACAAGCTACAAATTTTCTTGTACTTAGAAAATTCTATCCTAAAATCCTACTGGACTTAGAAAATTCTTAAGGAATTTTTACCTTTGGGTAAATTTTATATGTGTACAGCGATTGGATTTAGAAATGTTTGCTCTTGTAGAAATTTTTTTCATTTAGTGTGTTGAACTTAAAAAATCTCGACATTGCAGAGCAATTGGACTTAGAAAATTTCTGCATTTTGTTTGGACTTAGAAAATTTCTGCAGTTTGTTTGGCCTTAGTGCATTTCGCTCTTACAGTTTGTTTGGACTTAGAAAATTTACAATTCTAACACATTTGGGCAATTCTGGGCTTGTACATGGATAAATTTTCGCCGCACTCTTACATTCTGACTTGGGAAATTCTTGAGGCTGCAGCATTCGAACTTGTGCATTTTGCGGCGTGCGTGGTATGTACACAGTGCGTGTTATACTAACAAAAATATTTGATTATACTCTGTTTCTTTAGACCGGTGAAATGGTACGTGGCGGTCGACGTGGACTTCAAGCGAAACACGCCAGATGGCGATGCGCAGACGGTCGGCTACTTCAAGTCGGTACCGGCAACACTCACACACCCGTCGCAGCTCGCGGACCAACTACAAGAGGCCGTGCAAAGAATAGACGAGTTGGTAGATACGTTTACGAGTCAAAGTTCCGGCTGGACGGTAAATGGGGTAGTCGACTTTAAGATATGCAATGCCGTCTTCGACCCTGTTGGGGCCTCCAGCTACATCCCCACACCACAATACATTGCGAACAAACATGCAACTCTGAATATTCAAAACGAGGACGAGTTCTGTTTCCTATACAGCGTGCTAGCAGTTTCTCATTTCAAATCTAACAATCCGCACAGAGTTAGTCACTATAAGCCTTACATGGGAGAGCTATATACTAGAGGCCTTAAATTCCCCATGACAATCGAACAAATACCCCTTTTTGAGGGTCTGAATTCTGACTATAGCATAAACGTCATGTATTCAAATCCGGACGACAAAACCTTTACCCCTCTCTATGCAAGTGCTCACAGGGGTAGAAAACACATTGTCAATCTTTTGCTTCTCGATGCTGGGGACAAGCGCCATTACATAACTGTGCGCAGCCTTTCTGCTCTTCTAAAGGGAAGAAATTCTCACACTGGCGAAAGGGCTTTCCCTTGTCCGTACTGCTTGTGCTGCTTTACCACCGCCTCAGTCAAAAACATGCACATGGAAGAATGCGGCAAACACGGTCTTTAGTCCGTACGATACCCAACGCCTGAAAACTCCACACTCAAATTCACAAATACTCAGCATGAAATGCCTGTTCCGTACGTCCTGTACGCCGACTTTGAGAGCTACTTGGCGCCAAATGACTCTGCTTCCAACACCAGCGCGACCAAAATACTTGACACACACACTCCCAGCGGATTCTGCTGTCTAACTGTGTCTTCTTTTCCACACTTGAACGACAACAAACCGTATGTCTATTCTGGACCTGACGTCATGGATCATTTCTTTTCACACATCAAATCTGAACAGAATCGCATTAACAAAATTCTTTCTACCAACTTACCTATGAAACCACTTACTCAGCAACAAAGAGTGGACTTTGATTCTTGTACTGCATGTCCTTCTTGCACTACACCTTTGACATCTCAAAACAAAGTTCGACACCACTGTCACATGACTGGTAACTTTGTTTCTGCTCTTTGCTCGCCCTGCAACTTGAAAATTAAATTCCGAAAACCGACAAAGTCAAAGAATGGGAAAACTCCCAACTATTTTCTTCCTGTCGTGTTCCACAACCTTAAAGGTTACGACTCTCACATCATCTTGAAAGCCATGACCAAGGAGTTTGCAAGCGAAGAAATTAAAGTAATAGCCACTAACATGGAAAAATATCTTTCGTTCGAAGTGAATAACATCCGATTTTTAGATTCTTTGCAATTTCTAACCTGTGGTTTGGACGTGTTGGTGAAAAATTTGGCGAAAGAGGGCGACTCCAAATTCAACCATTTGCGTCGCCTTTTTCCGGATCATTTCAAACTGCTCTTGCGTAAGGGGGTATTTCCCTACGAATACATGACTTCGGCCTGCAGAATGACCGAAAGGACTCTGACTCCCAAAGGCTGCTTCTATAGCAAACTTACTGAAGAAGACATTTCACAGACTGACTACGACTATGCCCAACAGGTTTGGCAGACATTCGACATGCAGACTATGCAAGACTATCATGACCTGTACTTGCAGACGGACGTTGTATTGTTGGCTGACGTGTTCTAATCTTTTCGAAAAATGTCTATGGAATTTTACGGACTTGACGCGCTTCACTACTACAGCAGCCCCGGACTTAGTTTTGATGCGTGCTTGAGAATGACCAAAGTGGAGTTGGACCTTATAACAGACCCAGACATATACCTTTTTGTGGAGCGGGGTATGAGAGGTGGTGTCTCTATGATTTCAAATCGTTACGCAAAGGCGAACAATCCGTATCTCGCCCAAGGATACGACCCTGACATTCCAAATAGTTACATCATGTATTTGGATTGTAACAATCTGTATGGTTACGCCATGTCCGAACCGCTCCCGACCGGAAAATTTAGATTCTTAGAGACGGACGAAATTGAAAATTTCGACTTGACTTCCAAACAGACTGATGACGACTTGGGATATTTGTTGGACGTGGACTTGGAGTATCCTTCACATCTCCACGACGCACACAACGACTACCCCCTTGCCCCCGAGACTCTGCACATACGACCGGAGATGATATCTCCTTACGCAAAATCTGTTTCGCAGAAAATTTCGGCTAAAATTGGGGCGGGGGTCGAAAAGTTGACACCAAATCTAATGACAAAGACTCGATACGTCGTTCACTACCGAAATTTACAATTCTACCTGAAAATGGGCTTGAAATTGGTCAAAATTCACAAAATTCTCGAGTTTCGACAAAGTCGATGGTTGAAAAACTACATCGACTTCAACACATCCAAACGGCAGGTGGCCAAATCTTCCTTCGAAAAAGACTTTTACAAACTTATGAACAATTCAATATATGGCAAAACAATGCAAAATAACAGAAAGCACATAAACGTCAAATTAGTCATGAGTGGAAAGCGCGCGAAAAAATTTGTTGCCCGGCCAAATTTCGAATCATATACTATAATAAACGAAGATTTGGTAGTCATAAAATTAACAAATTCAAACGTCTTTTTGAACAAGCCACTCTATGCAGGCATGTGCATTTTGGACATTTCAAAATTAAAAATGTATGAATTCCACTACGAACATATCATTCCTCTTTACAACTCTGCTTGCAAGCTCCTTTTTACGGACACGAACAGCCTTTGCTACCATATTCACGCAAACGACGTGTACAAAGACATGTTACAGAATTTAGACGAATATGACACTTCCGACTACCCATGTGAGCACTTCCTTCACAGCCGCACCAACGCTAAGGTAATTGGGAAGTTTAAGGACGAGTGCAACGGGGCCGCGGTGTTGGAATTTTGCGGCTTGAGGTCGAAAATGTATAGCTTGCTGTTGCCTAATGAAAAGGAGAAGAAGACGGCGAAGGGCATAAAGAAGGCGTTTGTGAAAAATAGCATTCGCCATGCAGACTATAGGGCCTGTATACTGGAGGAGAAGCCAACATCTTCGAAATTTTGCGTTTTTCAAAGTAAGAAACATGACCTTCACACTGTTGAAATTCGAAAAGCTGCTCTTTCTCCGTACGATGACAAGCGATACCTACTCAATTCGTCGGAGTCGTTGGCCTATGGACACGTAAAAATTGCCTCTCTCGTATAATTTTGTTGAACTCTGAACATTTGGACTGTGTAAATATGTTAAGGTATTGCATAATCGCGCAACATATTGCGCAATCGTATATTCTAGTAAAATGGAAGACTTTGCGAAAAGCGTCGAATATTATTATTGCATAAACATATTGTGTGCTCTTTGAATAAGGGTTTGAGTTGGAAGAAAAAATTACCTATTGTGTTTGTTCTTTCGTACTTAGAAATTGTCGAATTAAAATTCTTCTATTAAAAATCTCACTTTCTGATTGATCACATATTCCTGGGATATTAAAATTCTCGCTCGCTGATTGGGTGGCACTTCCTGGTCTAGCAAGGTTCTCGCTCGCTGATTGGCCGCAGGGTCCTGTGCTAAAGAAGTTCTCGCTTTCTGATTGGTTGCCGCTTCCTGGTCTAGTGAAATTCTCGCTCGCTGATTGGTTGTGGCATTCCCAGCTGCCGATGACGCATTACCGATGACGCATACCCAGCGCGCGGGGCCCTGTACCGCTGCTAGTTAGGGTTAACTAATTACTATTACTAATATAATTACCTAATTAATATAAGTTAATTAATATACTAATTAATATAATTACTAATTATTATGACCCAATTATTATAATAGGCTAATTAATATGACCTAATTAATTAACTAGTTACCTTAACTAATTATTAATATTAGCTAACTAATTACTAATTTATTACTAGTTAGTAATAATACTTAACTGGTTCAGAAACTCCCTATTACACCTACTAGCAACTGACCGTTGTTTTCAGCTCATCGTAACTAGCTGCACACAAATTAATGTATTTTAACTCCGAAGTTCCACCTTTAAGAACTCAATAAACTTTGTTTACAGCTCCAACTCTAGGCGCCAGGTAGGCATAGGGGCCTACATTGTGCTAGCGAGTAACAAACAGTCTCATGGAAATGATAAAAACGAGAGCAGAATCTAGACGATATTAAGGTATTAGGTGATGCAATTTGCACCGCAAATAAAATACATATTAAAATGTTGCTGCCAAGCTCAATTAATTTAGTGTGGATTTCATATTATTAAATTTGAACAGCTGCAATAAATCTGATCCTTTAGAACTTTATACGTTTTCTTTGTTCGCTTAGAGTTGCCTGTTGGATTGTATGGTTCCTTCTCTGAATGCCTTGAATACGGTGTTACGTTGCTGGCCTAGAGCCAGCTTCTGAATCGTTACCCGTACAAAAAGACTTTAGTTCGTTAGAAGTTTTGCAAATATCACCTATGCATGTTGTGGTATTGTGTGCTTGAAATCCGCTTCTGCAGGAACAGTTGTAGCTTCCAATCGTATTAGTGCATGTCATCGAATCAGAATCACACACGTTAAGACTGCATTCATCTGTGTCTGAGAAAAGCGAAACATTTGCACTAAAGTTCAGTTAGGGTGATTTCATTCAAATATATCCATATTGCAGAATCAAATGGGTGGTTAACGATAGTAACATCACTAACATGTGATTTGTGAGCTTTTGGATCATCTACGATTCTACGACATCAACATGTTACATGTAAGAACCAACGGAGCGCGACATTGACTTTGAGCTCAAAATACCTTTGCGATATGTCAACTCGCTCTACCCGATCATCCTCCGGTGACACTGTTTCTCAGCCACCGGTGACAACTCATCTCGAGTTCTCTAACCGATCCATACGAGCCACTGCACAACGCCTCAAAAATTGTGCACTTTTTCTCCACCATATTGTGACCATAAATACTATAACCCACCATCACCAGCCTCAGGCGGTTCTATCAACGAACCCTCGGACTTTACAGTCGAAACTGAAGCCTCATCCTTTAAGAACTGTTGCTACCGACTCACCTCATCGTTGAACTTCCAACTCTCAACCTACGCACATCTACCTAAGCACGTAGGCTACTGTGCCCCTCTGGCAATCTGGAACTAGACTCGCACCTCCATCGGAGTCGCATTTGGGAAACGCCTCAGACTCACAGTAGGCCTAAAACTTGTGTATGATCTGATATCAATGTATCTTCAATGCACATTCTTGGATCGAATATAACAATGATTGATGTTGTAACAAGTCATAATAGACTACTTTCCATCTGTAACCTTAAAAGTTTTTTGGACTGACCTGTGCAATTGCTTCGAAGACTCGGCCTTTGAAATCCATTTGGACAAATGCACACGGGTAGGGTTGAGTATGTCAAATTGATGGCAGTGCATATCTCGTTAATGAAACAGCCACCGTTATTCCTAGAGCAATCTGCACGGAACAGATTAGCAGAATATTTGTTATAAATGTGTGACGCATAAGAAAAATACCTCAAGATTAATTGTGATGTCCCCGATGTTAGCGTTCAATTTTTTAGGTGTCTTCAGAATCTCAATGCTCCAGAAATTATCTCTTGCTTGCAGATACTGTACGGTGTAACTTATAAAGGTCAACACCCACAGGACAAGGCAGGAAGTTGAGAATAATAATATTGCTTATAATAATTGTTTCCGCTGTTCAATGTAATGGATCTATGCTAAGCGACAACACACCGCGTATGTTGCAGCTGTATCCTGTCCATCCTGGTTCACACCGAGATGGCCAACATGAACCATCTTGATAGCTGCATCTTCCACCATAGTTACAGTGACATCTTCCAACACACGACTTTCCGTAGTTGCCAATCGGACATACTAAAACATTCGCATTTGAATGCATAATTTTATAAATAAAAAATATTTCGAAATAAGCTATCAGGCCTCAAATGTGTAAGCTTACACATTTAATTCTTATAATTATCATGACGTTTATAATGGAATTTGACAAATTCACCAGGAAAACTAGCTCGGTAGCAATTCAGGATAGTCTCTTTCTCCGACCTCGCGCTGCTCTTTTAGGAAATGCAAGGCATGCAGTATAATTTAATCTAGTACTTTTTTATTTCATATGTGCGGTTCATCTTGAAATGTACATGTTACATGTATAAGCCTATCATTTAAAATTTGACCTCGACATAGTCAGTGCTATGATATGGTGGCGGTAGTGAGAAGCATGTAAGTTATTTGGCTGCAATAATAGTATGTCTTTCTATGTTTTCGTCTGTGAAATATGGTATTGTATGGAGCGATTCTCGTAGCAAAAGCCTTTCAGAAGCGCTCCTAGTGCATGCAGGTTTTGAAGCGAGAGAAAAATGAGGAAAGACTGCCAGAGAAGATGACTTAGCGAACTGATGGGAGAAGTCCATTCTATGGGGACGGACCATTGCAGGCAAATGATCTGGATTGAGCCACGGCGGTCCTGACGCGGAGAACAATGAGTTCAAGCCGATCAGAGGACCTGAGAAGTGGCGGATATAGGACGAAGTATATGATCACAAAGATACTTCAGACCAAGACCCAATTGGTGAGTTCTTTGTTTGTCCAGTGCGTCATAATTTTATGCGATTATACATTTACAACTGCTCCAACATAACTTTTCTGCGAATGAACCTAACGTTCTTCAAAATCGCTTGCATCGTGTAAGCAGTAGGCCTATTGGCGACACACTTCAGTTAAATAGCCTAATCAAACCATACTGTTGGAATCATATTGTTAGTTCAGTTCTCTACATATCTGGAAAAGTTTCGAACGATTAATTATCAGGCATTAGAGATATATGAAAAATAGTTTGGCTTACTTTTTTAATTGAATCTAACAGAAAATGGCTTGTAAACTGAAATTTCGGCACATGAAGTTGAAAGATTCATATCTTTTTATCCGTTGCACTTTATCTCATGAAATTTTGGAATCACATTCTGGGTCCAATTCTCTAAATATTCTAAACTTTTTGCGTGATAGATCTATGTTCTCAGGCATTAGGTATAATATTTATATGAAAAGCAAGTTGGCTTACCTTTTGAATCACGGTGTGTTTCGGAGGTATAATGGTCTATGTAGGCTAGTCACAGTACTATACTACTATTATAGCCAATGACGTGAAATTTGAAAAACATATAGCCTACTCATAAATTACTGCAGATTTGATATTGAATGACTGACCAGAATACACGCTGTTGGCCCATACACCACCGCATATTGTGTATCTGTCTCCAGAACACCGCGTTGTGCAAGCTGTCGACCATCCATATCTGCCATAACTTTCTCCGCAGAAGCATGCATAGCCATGCTGAAACAATACTTAGCATAACAATGGTCTAAAATGACTCAAAAGACGTGTTTCAGAAAAACTGTAGGCAAAGTCTACAACATCCGGTATTCAAAACCCATCCATGTACTAACGTGACACGACATTGCTTAACTGCGATGCGAATCAGTGTTTCCAACTTGATATAGCCGTAGACAACAAATTTCAGGGGCAGAGGTTGGAACCACGATCTCTTAATTAACAGTCATGGACCCTAAGACTACACTATCGTGAACCACACATAATGGGCACGACGTTAAACTGCATCCATCCTCTGCCACAGGCAACCAACAACGTCCATGTGCCGGTCCTAAGCCCGGACAAAAGGAGGCAGGTTTGCCAGATGGGTGGCGATACACTGGCAGTGAAAAACCAAGACGATTGTAATCCGCCAATACCACGACACAATTGACATAGCTACGCAGATGCTTCAAGGTGTCATGATGTGGAGCAGACATGCACAGGCCGGTCAGGACAGACTGATGGAGGGGGTCGGGGGAGAGAGCGTGGGACACAACGGGCATTGACCCACGTTGTCCTTCATGCCTATCAGAGCTCTGGTGCCTCTTTCCCACGATTCTCTTCAATCAGACAAGGTGGTCTAGATGCTTCAAGATGTTAATGGTATGAAGCAGACCTGCTGACCGGACCGGTTGAGGCTGGGCAGCATGGCACGAGACAGACTCAGAACAGAGAGTGGCGTCGGACTCCTACGGGCATTGAGCCCAAGGTTATCGATGATGATGAGACAAATATATGGATTTCCTTTGCAATTAACTCCCCGAGGTCTACGTTACATGGTCAATTGGCCATAAACTAAGCATGCCAGACATGCGTTGAAGTTGATTGATCCGAAAGAGAGTGATGCCCCATAACATGGCCTGAACTTCATCTATAATGCAGCAAGCATCAGGTAGAAGCAGAGTTTGGAGATAGAGAGTTGCGAATAGTACGAATCTGATGCAGATAACACAACACGTTTGACATGATAATTATTCGACGTTGCCACTCTAACAAATGAAAAAATCCAAGTTCAGCTGTACCGGTAAATTTGCTTCTTTGGAGCCCAAAAATTCTGATCACCTTCTTTTAGTCATCCGGGCCAAATCTTTAGAAAATTTCCACAATTTCCCGTCCGAAAATTTCGGCGACCTTTTTTCTTAGTCACTCGCTCGTCACAAAACATGGTTTTTACATCTTTTGGAGCTGCCGAAGGTTGCCAAACCAATTAAGTTTTTCATGGATTAAGCCAGATAATTATCTCTAACAACGAAGCTCTCAGCTAAGAAAATACATTGTACCTCTGCAGAGTTGCCATAAGAGCATAGGCCTAATAGTCGACCAATGCCGGATAAATGCTGGCATGGGGTAATTTCGACCAATTTTCTTATTTCTGTAATAACTAAAATTACACAAAATCACAACTAAAAAAATAAAGCAGGATAAGGACAATATACTGCAGGGAGACTTTTTAAGAATGAGAAGAGCATTTTGTGGAAAAAGTCATTTTATAAAGTGCATTTTGGGCCGATTTTAACCCGGCATACCGGGTGAATTTGGATAACACGGTTAATTTGATCCTCACAACCAACCAAACGAGGTACATGCACATTGCACAACTACAAAGTAGGCTAACGCATAAGTTACCATTTTAAATTTGGCAGCGTTTGTCAGCGTGCACGCAACGATTTAACGCCGTGGCATTTAGAGGCACCTTTGAGCACGTTGGAGACGAGAACCTATAACCTGATTTTAATTTTCTTTACACTTTTAGCCTGAGGGATCTTTACTACCTCGGCGCAAAAAAAAAATAATAATAATCTTTTCTTTATTGAAACGCCTGCAAGACGCACTGCGCTTTACATTTACAAGTTATGCAGTAATCTTAATTAAACTTAGGCCTAACTACCAACTGAGCAGACAGCTTTGCAATTACAATGGCGCTAATAGCAACCTACAAAATTATGTTTTGGAACTTGTGTGCAAAATCATCTAGTTGCAGTGGGTCTGGTTCAGTTGGAGAACAATATTGTGACAACCGCAGTTCGAAATGCGGTAAAATATCAGGAAACAAAAGTAGCCTATTATAGTTGTGTTTTTTACATAAATTGTGTCCTTTTACCTGTACTCCGGCGTACGAGTAGCCGTATTCAGCACACGACTTAATGCATGACGGTATTGTGTTTGTTATGCTGTTAAAGCCTCTGTACTCGCAGTTTATGCAGAAATCCAACTCCCTCTGCCCCGCGTCCCTGTAGCATCCAACGTACTGGTGAGAAACTGTCGCAATTAAAAAAGCAATTCCATTAAATATTTAATGCAAAACAATGTAACATTTTTTGTTAAACTATAGTATCGGGGACCGAATGACGGAACTAACCCTAATCCTAACCCTAACTGATCCTCGCTATACACCTAATATGACCTAACCGACCCTCATGACACCTAAGCTGAGCCATAACCGACCCTCACAACGCCTCACCTGACCCTAACCGACACGTTGGTCCCCGATACCATTGTCTTACCTTCTGCATTCTCTTAAATTTGATTAAAAGAAACACAGGTGAAACATTGGGCCGAAATAATTAGCCTATTAGGCGGTCACGCACAACAAATAAAACTATGAAACGGGAAATAGCTCTAAATATTTAAAAATTCTGTAGCTCCTTTGCAACTCTTTTAAACTGTCAATTGTATAGAATTTTAAATTCTTGTCACGTAAAATTTATTGTGTAGCGTTAAAATTAAAGCTTATTGACAAATTATTTTCTATTTCTGCTTGTCTACAACAATAATTATTGTATAAATTAACAGTTCTGCCACCATTATTCGAGCTTCTTTCTCTGTGTGCAACTGTGCATGCAATTCATTCAGAGCTACTCACTTAGGAAGTATTTTAGAATTATTTAGTTCTCACTTATATCACAAGCTGGTCCACTCCAGGTTCCATGGCATCCATCCGGACAGTTTCCAGTCATCCGGTCGCATGGAATGTCTCGCTTGCAGTGGCATCCTTTATCGCACGCTGAGCCGTAAGTTCCTATTGGACACACTGCAAAGTAGTCATAGATAGGGCCTAGTTAGACATTATAGCCTAATCGTTTTCTTGAACCCTTGAGTTTAATACTGAATAAATTATTATCGTTTTTCAAACTTCTATAGTCAAAATTTACCAGTAAAATAACCTCTTGTCAACTGTAGGCCTATGCCTAGGTTACACAGAACCGATTGCTTCAATGTGATCACTATTAAAACCCCATTTACATCATAATCCGCTTAGTGAAATAAACAGTTAATAGTTTAATAATATTTCTGTAAGCTTAGTTGATAAATGTCTACCTGCGTACAACGAATAAGCCATATGTTGACCCATGAATCCACCACAAATTTGATTCTTATTTCCCAAACAACGCAAGTAGCAAGTGGAGTCTGGTAAGCCTAGTTGCACACCGTAGTCATTCCGACATTGACAAATATTGCCATTCTGAGCAATAAAATTATAAACACAAATAGAATATTGTAAACGGTAAATTAAGACAAAATATAGGCTACATTGCTACATGTACCTGTTAAAATGATTTATTAAGTTTATTTTGAAAATTTAAATATTTTCAACTCTGATCTGACGCAATTCTGATGCATGTATATATTATAGGCCTTTATAACCGATGTGAATATGATAAATATATATTTTATATATATAATTATATATTATATATAAAGTGATGATGACACCATTGAGATGTATGAAAACCTTGATTGGCCTATATCAGGGGTTCTCAACCTTTTTTCGCGCGCGACACACCTAAACTTGAAACCAAATTTCGCGACACACCATGCAATCGTCATGTGAATATCGTTGGAAAAATTAGGCCTAAGCCAGCTATAGCCTATATAATATATATTTATATACTATTGCTATATGAAATTGTTATAAATTTTGATGAATGAAATGTTGACACGGAATGCTTTCTAGTTTCTAACTATTCTAAAATTCCAAATTCTACAAATCTAAATTTACGATTCTACGTCATTTTATGACTCTGCGTAAATGTTTGATCTAACAGTTAATGGGATTTTTGCTCCAGCATTTTCTTTGGATCATATAGTAAGACGAGGATCCACAGGCTTTGTGAGTGCAACACGTAGCCCACAGTTGCGTAGCAACCTGGCCAGATGTCTCTGGAGACTTTAAGCTTGGGTTCTTAGGCTACTCGTAAACGAGACTATAATGAAAATAGCCAATAGCTTAGGAGTTATAAAACTGTTTTAGATATAGTTACTGTCTTAGTTTTAAAAACTAGCATGAAATATTATAAATTATCCATAGTCCAAGCCACTCTAATAGCTCAAGGCAATACACTGCCGAAAATAAACGCACTTCAAAACGTCGAATTATATGGAAAACGTAAGCCTACAGATAATTTTTTAGTTAAAAAACTTCGACCATTGGGATTTGGGACTTCTGGTCCCTGGACTTTGACCACCTTATATTTATATGGTAAGTTGTCACGCTCTGAATAGGTCTAGGCCTATACGCAAAAAGCTAAGATAGCATATCCAACCATTCTGCGTAATCTATCTTAGAACCACTAAAGTTCTGTTTCTTTATGATAGTCTAATTTTTCCATTATTTTAGAAGGTTACAGCATATTGGTCAAAATTGTAATTGGTGCGCTCGCTAACGTCTTATATTCCTACTGTAATTTATGTCATGTAGGCCTACATAGGGATTGCATGTGGGGCCTTTGTGGGCTTATAGGGCAATCATTGTGGCGGCTTCCAATTGCGATCAAATGCAATAGATAGCGTTTTTATATTTTCACAACATACGCCTGATAAACTGCAAATGTGAACATGTCAGTGTAATGCACGAACGACGGTTGTATGCTGTGAAAATTCGCGACACACCAATTATTCGCGACACACCAGCGACACACCACTATTACGCGACACACCGCCTGTCGCTTCGCGGCACACTAGTGTGTTGCGACACCCGGTTGAGAACCTCTGGCCTATATATTATAACTGTTACACCCGGCGTTTCCCGGGAAAAAAATTTCATTGTCGCCCTTCACCATCCCGTCCCACCCATAAACCCAGGGCAGACCCTTGCGCCACCCATCCCGCCCCTGCCCTGCCACGCCCACAACTTCACTCCGCCGCAACCCAGTTCCGCTTGAACTCTGAACGACCTTCACCTTATCTATGTATTTTTTCATAATAAGACGAGCATGTCCATGTTTACTTATCAATATTGTAAGAAACTGCAATATTTAAAAGTGAACATCGACATTCTCGTCTTATTAGTAAAAACTAGCTGGAGTACCCGGCATTTCCCGAGAAATCTTGGATTCGCCCCGCTCCCGGTCAATGTCCTACTTTCCCACCCTCACTTGACCCCATCCGCACTTCTACTGCCCATCCTACTATTTTCTCCCGTGTAAACATCTGTCTAGCTGCAAAGTTTCAGGAGAATAAGTGTGAAACTACGCATGGCAACGGCTGAAAAGGTGTCAAAAATTAGGGTTTCCACCCCTCTGGCCCCATGGTGGTAGAGATTCGCGAACACCTCCAATGGATGTCCCATGCCGAGACGGACACGGTGGTGAAGGTTTGGAGTGAAAAGGTGCAAAACTGTCGAAATGCGTCCCTGACAAACAAACACACGTTACAGAATCTTCTCTCTATATACGTAGATGTTGATGTCAGTTTTTCCCAGATCGATGTTGTAAAACTGTGATTGGTCGGTATGAGAAATCGCCTGTGATTGGCTGGTATGAATTGTATAGGCGACTTCAATGGAGGGACATGATACTCTCTCCGATGATATGTTTAGGCCTAAATAATATGTAAATTATATTATAATAGGCCTACATCTCTATGGATGACACAGTACAGATTGCTGATCGGTGATAATGGTCAACCGTAGGAGAACTAATTATTAAACGAAATCAGAACTTTTGTTGTTTTGTGCGTTACCTGAAGTGATGCGTAAGTTGTGTTAAGTGCATGGCACTTTGCAATGCATTTGTCTATGGTAAGTGAGTCATTTATTGGAAATGACACAATGGCAGGAACTGCCGTCTGGATGTCATCGTAAAAGCAGCCTATGTGCTTTTCCTGTTGACGACCTATCAATCAATCAATTTCTCTTCAATCACTAGATCAGGCTGCAAAGAATGAAGCTTATTAAGTTGTTCAAACTAGTTGACGTTATCAGCCAACAGTTAGGCTAAGGTTAGGCTACACTTAATTTTACCACAAATAATCCTCAATATTATTAGTCACTTCTAATAGCTAACAATTGAACTGAATTTAATTGAATTATGTCATGCATTAGGCCTAGGCCCCTATCTAGCGATGGTAAGCTTAAGTCTTATTCCTTTAACGGTTTAAATTAAAATGAAATTGTGATGTTGTAGCCAATAACCAAATCCAAGTCACTTATCGTTAAACATTTGCAATATAAGTCTATAGGCTAATATTAAGCTTATTTCTAGAACGATTGGTCTTTTAACTTATCGATATCAGAGCTTTATTATTGCAAGAATTCCCATCATAGTTCTGAGCGCAACAATGAGCAAGTCAAGAGATAAGCTTATAAATAATAGGCACATCCAATGATACATGCACGTACGCGGGACGATCTGTTTTACTCGCAATCTTGGAATTTCTTCACTGCCTACTCAATAAACTTAACATAGGAAAAAGGGCCCCGTACATTGACTATAATAGTAAACGAAAACTTTACTTTGCTTTGTCTAAGTGAATTGTTGACATGTCAGTTTATATACCTATAGGGCCTACACCAATTGCCTTCTCCATTCGTTCTTCGCTTCCTACTTCTCTCCTACATTGCATTCTGGATTCACTAGAGGTAGCCTAATAAAGATCTCAGTAGTAAGCTAGTAGAGTATTTTTTCAAAATTAATGGTCGTAAGTTCTCCATTAAATTCCAAGACTTATGAAATACACTCTCAATAAACATTCGAAAGGCTACGTATATAGCTTCACACATTTCAAACATCTCTTACGTGCACACACTGTAGGCCCTACTTCGCTTTCTAATAATGACAGGAGGAGTCACTCATGCTATTGCTGGCTTTTATGCATCCTTTTCTCTTTGATAAGTTTAATTTGTTTGTGTTTTCTCTGTTTTGTTTGCTATTGTACCTTAAAATTGTCATTTTAGTTTCGTAGTTAAGTAAACTTGGATGAGTAAAAATGCTCCCTTCGGCTATATTACTAGTTGCCGACCATCGTCTTGTCGCACACCTCATTGGTAATTAATTAGGCCCCTGCTCATTGCTCAAGGGGCCTGTCCCTTTTGGTGCGCCTATTTTCCCCACAATTCTGCCCAATCTTGATGAGGATTTACTTAATTTACTTTAATTTCGTATTGGTCAAAATTGTAAGGTGAAAAATCATGTGAATCGGCGATAAAATTCCTTATTAGCCTACACAAAATAGTACACATTAAAGTTAGTTAATGTAATGTAATGAAATGTAATGTAATGTAAATCTTCGAGAATTTCTCAGCGCCCACAAAAGTCACGCCAGGGAGACCAGCTTATTCACCGGCGCTTTTTGAAATCGTAGGTCTACTATGTTTATTTACAATATTGGCGATTCTCACCTTCCGACGTTGAAATGTTCATTAGAATCCATAACAAAACGACTTCTGCAAAAGGCAGACCACACATAGAACGGCCAGGTGAATGTCTTGATCGAGATTTCATCAGCATGTTCAAGGTTCATCCAAGAAAAGGTCGATTCCAGTAAAGTAAAAAAATGTTTCAGAAGCCAAGATATATTTTTGTATGGGCTATATTATTGGTTCCCGAGTACTAACTCACGCATCGTGTGAGCACTGAACAATAGTAGGTAGCCTACTGCGCATTCGTGAATCGTTACACATCTTTTCGATCAGAAGACGTGTAATGATAATTAGGTTGGCTTATTTCCTTGTATGTTTGCATATAAACTAGTATAATTATAATTTATAGGCTACTATTCACTGACCAAAATGCTTGAGAATACATAGGTTCTCGCTTTGTCCTGAGCAATTTTCTCCTTCATCTTGCTACCAACACAACGCCCTAAAGTGACAGGCCAACGCAACGGATAGCCTACTGTTCAAAATACTTTTGTCAGAGCAAAAATATCTTTTTCTAGCTGATTCCTATTAGTTTTGAGCGGGAAATCGACTTTTTTAATAGGCCTACTTGTGTCATCAGGGTCCCCTTCTCTCCATAAACCCTAATGGATTATTCTGCAATTTTGCTGAGCAATAAGGGATATAATCGGATTCAGATATTGCAAACGTTACTGTACATTCTCGACTCCTCTCGCCTATAGTTCCATCATCTAAAGCAACGTATAGGAAGCGAGAAGCGACGGGTTTGAAGTTCCGGTGACACGAAAAGGATTATCCCCCTGAAAGCTAGCCGGGGGGGATGAATTAATCTATCCCCCCGGATGAAAATGACCGGTCTAGACTATCCGAGGGGGATAAACCATTCTATCCCATTTTTTGAAAAATGTGTATAATTAACAAATTTACACTTTAATCAAAATTTAAAGTGACTCTAATTGTTTTAAGTGACCTAAACAATGCTCAGAGAAAGGCAACTCGAATTTATTTAGTGTCCCCGAGTGTTTTTAGTGTTTTAAATGTTTTAAGTGCTATAAAACCAAAGCAAAACAAATTATCTAGTAGGAATAAACATATCTGTTAGTGTCATTGTTCAAAACAAAGCAGATAAAAATTAATTTGCAAAAATAAATGCACGCGGAAGTGTTTTTTTTCGACTTTTCCTCATTTGGGGGATACTATTAATACGAGGGATACCCTATTTCGTGACACCGGCGTCACTTCAATTCCCAGCATGAGAGCACCGCAAAATAAATATAATTTCTAATTTAGTTTGTTCCCAAGCAGTAAATTGAAGTGTCGTACAGTTACGTCCTAACCCGTTGTTGCATGAAGCAAAAGGGAAAATGTAGCATGAGTCATCTGTAGCATGATAGAAAACCAGTTATGTCTGGCTCAAGTTAGTCTAAAAGCGTTATTATAAATAGGCCTCATCCGAAGCAGGACGTTTTGGCGCCGCCGTTTTTGCGCCGAAAGTTTTTTCGCCGCCGTTTTGGCGCCTGACATTTATTAACGAAAATAAATGTTGCCTAAATTGAGGTTTTATCGATAAAACTAATGTTTGGCGTAAGTGGAAGCTGGATTAATTAAAATAATTGTTCTTGTTAATTGAAGCTGTATGAAACTAAATCTTTGGTTCAATAGAAGCTGGATGAATGGAATTCTTTTGCGCCTAAATAGACGTGAGTTTGACGGGAAAAATTCATCTATAAATGGAAGCTGGATTGGTGAAAAACTTCTTGGTTAAATAGAAGCTAGATTGATGAAAATTATTTTACCTCAAATAGAAATGGGGTAGCGATAGTTGATCAAGATATTCTCATTCAACCAGACTTGCATTGATGAAATATAATTATTATTTAAATAGAAGTTGGAACGATGAAAATAATTGTGCCACACAGCACCACACTCCATACCAGTGACTTTATCATCCGCAATAAATATACTACATAGACTACTAATATACTACTACTACTAAAGCGAACAAAATAACGTTGAATGTAGGCCTATTAAAGAACGGTATTAATCATATAGGCAGTCATGTCAAACTAAGTTACATAATTATGCCAATTACAGCTCATCGCAACCAGGATGTAATTATTGGTTAAATAATCGGTCTAATCAGTTGTCACTTGTCATTTATAAGTGAAAGGCATAATAAGGCCAATTATAGCCCATCGCAGCTAGGATGAAATTGGTTGAGTATATATATATATATATATATATATATATATATATATGATACTACAGCTGATCAAGACATTTGGCCATTTTGGAAAAACTGGTTTTAGTAGGTCGACATAATTTTACGCAAGCGTCCAACATACAACAATTAAATGTCACGGGCGATGCCTGTATGATCATCTGACATAACAAATAAATTAGTCGACGATGACTTCAAGCGACATCTTTACGCTGTGGCACATTAGATTTGCATATGGCACATTTATTTTTATATTTTGCATAATTATGTTAATAGGAATCCAGGACGACACGTTAGTAGCAATACCGCATTCAGTCAGTAATCAATAATATTGCGGGTTGGCTGCTGCTGAGGTGATTCTATATTATAATGTTATTCCATTATTATTCCATAATATATCAATAGCCTAGTTTGCTACACCGGTAAGCGAGAGCGGCATACGTCTGTTGGTTGCAACGAACTGCGGTTCAAGCCCCGGGCTTGAAGTTGACATTCAGATATTTAGATATCTCGGGCTAGCACGTGTGCAACTCAGGGCGCAAGCTGCTGCGGAGCGACCTTGGGCAAGTTGTTACCCATCATTGACTGTGGGGAAGGCAACGGGAAACCACCTCACTCATCTCATCCCCGCTTGGCGAAAGCCATAGAACCTGCCTACGGGCAGAAAACCATCATCATCATTATTATCATTATATCATAAAGAACCTATGCAGTGGGCAAGAAGTCTGCACACACGCGCCTCTGTCGTCCACTAGCTGAGTCTAGATACGGCTTATGTTGGAAATCAAACGGCAAGGCACGCTACGCGCTTGCAATGTGCAAAGAAAACTTTTGATTGGTCCATTGCCAGATCAGGTCGAGGAACTATAGGTAGGTGGACATTGTAACCATTCCTTCACAATTTGATTTCTTCCATATGCGTTGCTTACCACAATAAGCTATTATTAGTCGTTTATACCTATTTAAAGTCGTTTCCCCCTTTCACGTCTCCAAACGCCGACTATAGCCTATTGCAATAACTTTATGGTTATGATTAAAGTGAATAGATAACAAATTGAAACTCGACGTAACTGATACACTTAGGCCTACATGCAGGCTACATGAAGAAGACACAAAGTGAAAACATAAACCATAAAGAACAACGACCCCGATGGTTCTTATTACGCGGCCAGTATCGTGCACTGGAAATAAGCATATTTCAAGCTTTTCACCGTCTATTTTCTACACCTTTAAAGTTAGGCACTATAGAACAGAAATCGTATAGACTTGTCACTATGCAATCCGTGATCTCTCTTTTACAATAGACAAATAAAATTGCATGTAAAAATCTGTGTCCAAATAATGCTTTGTAGTTATAAAACACACCAAGATTTAATAAAGTAGGGCTTACATAATGGAAGTTAAGCGTCGTATAGATGCTGTGAATTAAAATGTCTCTTAACCCGAATATAACATCCACATAGGATAACAAGACATGCTTTACACTTTCCCCAATAGACATCTGCTGGGATATAACTAAGTTAATGCTAAATCTCCTTCAGTTCAGTATAGGGAAATCGTTTTCATAGATCCGTTCCACATGAAGTCACACCCTTTGTCCTTTTTCTCACATCAACAGCTTTTTTAAAACCCAAGTTAAAACCTTGAGCTTATAAGGTTTTTATTACGTAGCCAATATTAAACATGCAGCTATAAAAACAACAATAAAAATAATGAACGTGGTTCTATGATTGTATTCAGTTATAATTATTATGAGTAACTGAGCTGACAATCTGTTTACTCGCATAGTTTCAGCTCAGCATAGATTCTGGTCTCATCGAATCCAGATGCACCAGCGCTAAAACTTTCGTATGTATTGATGTCGGAATCCGTATTCAAAGCTGCTTCATCTTTCGACGATCTACAAACTTTTCCGCGGACTTTTTCATTATCTGCTGCCTTTCCTTTACCAGAAGCAGTGTCCTTCGCAATTGGTTTAGTCCTCGAACAATCCTCAACCTTTGCTTCGCACGGACGAGAGACATAACGCTCAGCTTCATCACCTTAAAATTAATTCATACAATTAAAAGCATAAATTCATTGAATTTCGATCGCTGCTAACATGATTCAAGCATAACAAACGGTCAAACGATTAGAAGCAAAAATCTGCAACCGATTCATTCACCAACTTTGACAAATGTAAATATGATTATTGGAAAAATTATTTCAGTTTAGAATTTCCATAGTGCATTGATTTTCGGAACTGTGACATCCCTTTGAGTTTCAAGAATTTCGGAAAGAAAGACATAACCCATCAGTCAGTGTGGCGCGAGGACCAGCGACCCCCCCCCCCACCCAAAAAAAGATCATAGTTACTGGCAGGCCTACAAGAACCTCGGCGGGCTTTGATAATAGAGGCCGCAATCTGTTAGGTTTGTCTGATGGCTATGTCGAACGTCCAATGGCATCAACATGTGAGTACCAGTGTTGATGACTGTCTGAGGACTAATGATTGTCCGCCATCTTGCAGTGTCATGGCTAAATTTTAGCACCGCTTAATCCCAAATTATTTCACGGAATGTTGGGATGATACTTTTGCCAAGCACTGCATAATGACCAGGAAGCCTTTTCGAATCGAAGTTCATCATGAGTAACGAGTGAAAGTTTGGGCGTCTGCTTTTGAGTTAGAACCAGGATTGCCAGACTTCATAAATACTTTGTCGCCAGATCACGTCAAAAAGTAGCCAAAAACTCGCGAGATGAGCAGCTTTATACAATGCATTAGCTAATTGTCGCGTTGCGTTCGAACGTGATTTAAAGGATACACATTATTATTCTCAAGCTGAGCATATTTATATAGTAATGCGTACATACCATTCGGTTCAACTTCAGGCGATATTGACATAGAAATATTGGACTTGTTTTCGGACATTGCACCGTCGTGATATTTTCGCCTAGGAAGAACATAATTGTCAAGAATAACTTTGTAAGCAAGTAGGCCTAAACAAATTTCTTAATAGTTGAGCCACACATTGCTTAATTAAGGATATCATGCAACAATATTAACCCATTAGTGCCTGACTTTTTGTTTTCTCATGAAAGTGTGAAAATATTGTAATTTCTTCCTTATGAAAATCAGTGTCAAACACCATTCCGCCTAAAATTTGTGTTTTCTATTTATTAGCAATTTTTTCTTACCGTCCCCGTTTTGGGGACGCTAGGCACAAGTGCCCCCGTCAACTTTTCCAGACTGGCATTAATCAACTGTGAACGTTTCATATATATTTCAACTATTTAATCATGAAAATAAGTATACCTCTATCTAAATAAATCAAGTTGCACAAATAAAACTCATTGTTTGCTAGAAATTATTGAGAAAAATTTCAAAAAATCAAGAAAAAATGTCAAATTTATGAGCTTTTTGCCTCACTTTTAGACAGCAGCAGCCAGCAACTCCAGCGACACTATATTCTACTTGACTGGAAGAATTGATTTGTTTGTAAGTTTGTATTGTATGCGTACTTGTTATAGCATCCCTTCAAGCTCTCTGCTCAGAGGCGCTCCCGATTACAGCGCGGACACTGCATCGGAGTTTCACGCCAAAGCGCTGAGCAATTGCGAGTGAAGGACTTTGCCAAGATCCTTACGTGGCAACTGGAAGTGGGTTCGAACCTGCAACCCTCTAGCTTGCATTGCGACACGGTATCCGGACATTACCCACGGCCCATTACCCTTGCCATTACCCCCTGCCATTACCTCCCGACCATTACCACCCGTAGGACATTACCCCTGCCATTACAATGATCACAACCCGTCTGTTTACATTAGGTCCAGTGTATGTATGTATGTATGTATGTATGTATGTATGTATGTATGTATGTATGTATGTATGTATGTATGTATGTATGTATGTATGTATGTATGTATGTATGTATGTATGTATGTATGTATGTATGTAAATATGTATGTATGTATGTATGTATGCTCAGAGGCGCTCCCGATTACAGGGTGGACACTGCATCTGAGTTTCACGCCGAAGCGCTGAGCAATTGCGAGTGAAGGACTTTGCCAAGATCCTTACGTGGCAACTGGAAGTGGGTTCGAACCTGCAACTCTCCAGCTTGCATTGCGACATGGTATCCAGACATTACCCCGGCCCATTACCCCTGCCATTACAATGATCCCACCCCGTCTGTTTACATTAGGTCCAGTGTATGTATGTATGTATGTATGTATGTATGTATGTATGTATGTATGTATGTATGTATGCATTTACGCATGCATGTATGTGTGTATTATGTATGTATGTATGTATGCATGTATGTTTGTAGGCATACATAAATGAATACATACACACATACGCATGTACGTACATACATGCATACATACATACGCATGTATGTAAGTACTTACGTACGTGCGTACATACGTACATACACAGATACATACATGCGTACACACATGCATACATACATAAATATTTACATACATACATGCTGACATACATACAGACTTGCATACACACTTATATTACTTACATACATACATACATACATACATACATACATACTTATATGCATATTTACATTCATACATGCATACACTGGACCTAAATGTAAACAGACGGGGAGGGGGTAATGGCAGGGGTAATGTCCTACCGGGAGGGTAATGGCAGGGGGTAATGGCAGGTGGGTAATGGGTTAGGGGTAAAGACCTGGACCCTTGCGACACTGTCACTTACAGTTAGAGATCTTCCCTGCCAGCATTTGCATGGGTATTAGACAGACTCCATATGGGTTTCACATGGGTCCCACGTGGGAATATGGGTCCTTTTTGAGACCCATGATAGCTTGCAGGCAGGGTTGGGCTTGGCGCGCTGAGGAAACACATATGAATATTATTACTGTAGTTGAAAACGCATTGAAAGTCACCTATTGTTGCGTAGAAAGTTGACGGGGGCACTTGTGCCTAGCGTCCCCGAAATGGGGACGGTCTTTACGAGCATAATAAAAATATTCACCAAAAATGAATCAATGCTATAAAATTTATACAGGTAGCTAATATCACAAATAACATGGGCATAAATGCACATTTTCGATTGCAGCAGGTTTTTACCCGAAAATGTATTTTTATATTGAAAACTTTAAAAAAATAAAAAAAAATTGAAAATAGAAATAAAAATCTATCTGGCATATGCAAAAACAAAACAAAATCTGCCTTATTATATCTTATTTGAAAGATAATTTAGTACTCTGTCTTTCCCAATGGCTGGCAACACTGAGTATTGTTTGATATTAAAAATATCTCTTCCCAAAGAGGTGTCCCCGTTTTGGGGACGCTAGGCACTAATGGGTTAATAATGTTTATAACAATCTTTTTTGTCATCGAATAATGTGTGTCTTTCATTTTTTATTTAGGCCTATTCAGGAGTTTTAACTTCGGTGTAGGCCCTAAACTATTCAATGCGCACCCACTCAGACCGCGGCTAAGTAAGGCAGCTTTTCAGTTCGATAGGAGCATAGTAGCGTGACCTTTAAGAACCAGCTGGAAAGCAGAAGGGATCCCATTCTAGGTTTTAGGGCCAATCACAAAGGAAGAGCGCCGCTGCATGAGTCTTTGAGTTTTTTAATGTAATTTGCTTAACAATAAAAATTTGCATTATTCGTAAACAATACCTTCTGCAGATCTGAATAAACGCAAAAGCAATGGCCAAGGAAAGAGCCGCGCCAACGATAAATCCAATCGCTCCCGCAGTTATCGCTCTTTCACCTGTAAGCAACATTCATTCAGCAAATCTGAACTATCTTGATGATTGTCACAATTCTATATGTGTGGTGTCTAATTAGCTTACCAAAGAAATAGCTCCTTGTTCAAAGAGTTCAGTGGACTACACAGCGTTCGTGGACATTGGTGTATCTTGGCTCATTAACTCATAAGACATGATAGAAGCATTTCGATACAAATATTTTTGCATAGACCTATCATGGTCCTTGCCAGGTTATCACTATGAGAACTTAAATTTTATGTAGAAGAAAGATAAGCGTGGCACAGATTTGTGACCATAACATTCTTCATTTTTATTTCCATTATAAAGAACGTTTGCTAGCCATCCAGCGGTTTTATAATTCGGTATTTATAAATTATTTGAATAAATGTCTCTGATAATATTGATGAAAACTTGTTGCTGACACCGAGTTATAACACATTTACCTGTACAGTTGTAGCCATTAAAACTCCAGAACCATTGTTGTAAAATACACACGTGTAGCTGCCAGGAGTATTTTGGCAATCGGTCGTTGGATACAAATCGCATGGCTTCTCCCGACATTCATCTATGTCTGCATCAAAACGCAGACATATTTTAAATGAATAGGCCTATCAGCTCGCCAAAACAGTACATGATTTCAACTCTTCGTTTGCATAAACGGTCGACCAATAGAATGATATTAGTCCTACTAAAACGAAAGCAGAATACAGGTAATCATGGCCTGCAATGAGGGCTTGCATAAATACGAGCAAGATATCTTAATATTTTGCCTAATCTCGAGTCAAGTAACTGAAAAATCACAGGTGATACTAATCATACTATTTCTTTTCCTGCGTTAGAAATTCCTAAATTTGACAGTTGTCGAGAACGGACCAATTAGCGTAACTAATGCATTAAATTAATTGTGTTTCATTGCTCGCTTATTGACGTCTTCAAAATCCGTTATTTCCGTCAACTACCGTATAAAATTATTTACCCATGCATGCTGTCACTGTGTCATTGAGCGCTTGAAATTCGCTTCTGCAGGAACAGTTGTAGCTCCCAATCGTATTAGTGCATATACATTGTAATCGATTCAGGATCACAAACCTTCATGTGGCATTCGTCAGTGTCTGGTAATGAAATAAACAATGGCACCAATTTTAATTACGGTTTATGTTATATAATATATGGTGTTATATTTTTTAGCTATTTTACATGGTGAAATAGGTGACTATTTTAGCAACAAACACTTTGACCAGACAGGCATAGGCCTACCATAGACAATCCAAAAACTAATTAAGCTGCCGACACACGCAACATCTCCTCATCAGTTACTGTGCCATATCAACATAAATAATCCAGAACTCAAATAATCCATTAATGATCATTAACGCAATCGAAATGCAAGTAATTTAATCCTATAATTTTTGCCGAGCAGATGTGGAAAGCAGAGCTTACACGAGCATTTATTGGGATGTTAAAACGTGATGCAATTTTCATTTTGACGATTCCTTGATGCCACCATTGGAGGAGTTTGGTTTCAGTTCTTAGGGGGGGGATAACCCCGAGTCTGGGCCTTATTGGGAGGGGCTAACCCCGAAAAACGATACCATTTTCATGGTAAAAAGTTGAATCTTGGCCTTCTTTAAGGAGCTTAGCCCCCATAGCCCGTAATAAACTCCGCCCATGGATGCCACGTAGGCTAGTGCTTCAAAACCGACTGTAGCCTATTCTAAGAGCAACAGTTACACAGAAATAGGTAGGACTAGGTTACATGAAAAGTGAACACATTAAAATGCGCTTTTATTCAGGGTTCTGCATTTACCCATGCATGATGAGGCATTGTGTGGTTGAAATCCTCTTCTGCAGGAACAGTTGTGGCTTCCGATCGTATTTGTGCATATCGTCGTATCCGCATCACACACCTTCAAGCTACATTCGTCTATTTCTGAACATAACTTAAACAACTATACAGTATACACTTAGATTTCAGCAATGCCAATGTTATTGCCGCATATTATCTTAAACAAGACTTAGTCTTTCTCGGTAAAGAGGGCCATAATTATGTTATCCTCCATAGTGAAGGCGAGAACTAAGGAAAAAAATGTTTTAAGCCTAGAGCTTGATGAATTTTTTCTCGAGAGTCGTCGCAAACCGATGGTTCTAGGTCTAAAATCAACTTTGAGGTCGAGGTATAGACAGTGTTAGACACGCAATGCGTCATAGTGTGAGTCAAGAAATTGATGAAATTCGAATTCGTTTTATCGTTGCACGTTGTACACCCAAAGTTGCCTGTTGACTCGTAGCGTTCACTCACTGCAATGCATTGAATACGGTGTTACATTGCTCACGTAGAGCCAGATTCTGAATTGTTACAGACTTTAATTCGTTAGAAGTTGTGCAAATATTACCTATGCTGTGCTGTGGCATTGTGTGCTTGAAATCCACTTCTGCAGGAACAGTTGTAGCTTCCACCCAGTCAGCACACGAACGTTAATAAAACGTTCGGAAATGGTTATCTTTATTTTCATACAACGTTTGGATAAAACGTTAATAAATCGTAGATTTGGCAGTTGCTATTACGTTTATAAAAGTTTACATGCAAACGTTGAAAAGCATTATGCTAACCAAATTTAAACGTTACTTCAACGTTGGCATAACCTTTATGAAACGTTCGCAAATGGTTAGTGGAAACGTTTATCTAACGTTTTGATAAAACGTTAATGAAACGTAGATTTGACAGTTGATATTACATGTATAAAACGTTTACATGTAAAAGTTTACATGCAAACGTTGAAAAAGCGTTATGCTAACCAAATTTAAACGTTACTTCAACGTTGGCATAACCTTTATGAAACGTTCGAAAATGGTTAGTGGAAACGTTTGTCTAACGTTTTGATAAAACGTTAATGAAACGTAGATTTGGCAGTTGATATTACATGTATAAAACGTTTACATGTAAACGTTGAAAGAGTGCTATACCAACCAAATTTAAACGTTACTTCAACGTTGGCAAATTGTTGATCCAATGTTTAACAATGGTCAGCAAAGACGTTCGTCTAACGTTTGGATAAAACGTTAATGAAACGTAGATTCAGCAGTTGTTTTAACATCTATAAAATGGTTACATGAAAATATGCAAAATAATGAAATCGTTTATTTAATAAACCATCAAAGAAAAGCAAATGCGAATAAATATATCTAACATCAAAATGTCTGAGAAAAAAGGATTCATTTCTATTAGATTTGTGTAATTAATAATAAATAATAATAATGAGATCCCTTCTAGCTAGCCCGGAGGTTCGCCAATGGGGATGAAATGTTAGCGACTTCATTTTCGCATATGAGGGCGGTGGCCAATCCTCTCCCTCACCGTCTCATTATCCACTGACCGTGTAGGCCAGTGTGCTCATCATGGCTGAGTCGGCTAGGAGGTGCTTGTGGTACAGAAATCTCGATACAAATTTCTGCCCCGGCGGGGAATTTAACCCCCAACCTCTCGGTCGACATTCCAGCGCGCTAATCACTGTACTATCGAGCACCCCCTAATTTGAATAATTATATGGCACTAAAACTAAGGATGACAACAGGTTCTATTTATCACCAATGTGTTTAAGTTCAGCCATTCAATGTGCATGCAAGTGCAATAAATTATTGTGCTTCATTGCTCGTTTATTCACGACTCCCAAATCCGTTATTTCCGTCAACTACCGTATAAAATTATTTACCCACGCATGCTGTCACTGTGTCAATGAGTGTGTCATTGAGTGTTTGGTAGCCCCTTCTGCAGGAACAGTTGTAGCTTCCAATCATATTAGTGCATATCGTTGAATTAGGATCACACACTTTTATCTCGCATTCGTCAGTGTCTGGCAATAAAATAAACCATGACACCTGCATTTTAACTACGGTTGTTGTTATGTAATCACATATTTATAACTACTTTATATGGCAAATAGGTGGCTAATTTAGCAAATATTTTGACCAGATAGGCCTACCATAGACATTGTAGAAACTAACAGCTGCCGACATCCGCAACTTCTCCACGTCAGTTACAGTGCCCTATTATAATTATCATAAAAAATCCGCAAGTTAAATAATCCATTCACGTAATCGAAATGCAAGTAAGTTAATAGTATAATTTTTGGCAAAGCAGATGAGGAAAGCAGAGCTTACACGAGTATTTATTGGAATGTTAAAACGTGGTGCAATCTTCATTTTGACAATTCCTTGATGTCACGTAGTGCTCCAAAACCGACTGTAGCCTATTCTAGGAGCAACGGTTACACAGGAATAGGTAGGCCTAGGCTACATGAAAATTGAGCACATTAAAATACGCTATATTCGGGGTTCTACATTTACCCATGCATGATGTGGCATTGTGCGGTTGAAATCCTCTTCTGCAGGAACAGTTGTAGCTTCCGATCGTATTTGTGCATATCATCGTATTAGCATCACACATCTTCAAGCTACATTCGCCTATGTCTGAAAATAACATAAACAACTAGCCTAGTATACACATAGATTTCAGCAATGTTAATGGTATTTCCGCGTATTAATTATCTCCGGCAAGTCTTTCTCGATAAACATCGCTTTAAGCTCATATTACCCTCCAGGATTTTAGGATTTGGTTCAAACAATTTGCACCGCAAATAAATCACTCACTTATTTGTTTTGATACCGAAACTCAATTGTGAATTCCATTTTACTTTAATGTGAACACATTCAACAGTTGCAAAAATCTGAGACTTTGGAATGTAGAATAGGCCTAATTGCATAGTCTGAGTCAAGCTACTGAAAATTGATGAAATTCGAATTCATTTTATCGTAGCACGTTGTACACCCAAAGTTGCCTTTTACAGTTGACTCGTAGGGTTCATTCACTGCAATGCATTGAATACGGTGTTGCGTTGCCCACGTAGAGCCAGCTTCTGAATCGTTACAAACAGACTTTAGTTCGTTAGAAGTTGCGCAAATATTACCTATGCATGATGTGTCATTGTGTGATTGAAACCCGTTTCGGCAGGAACAGTTGTAGCTTCCCATCGTATTAGTGCATATCGTCGAGTCAGAATCACACATCTTAAAGCTACATTCGTCTGTGTCTGAAAGTAAGGAAGCAAGCATTCTTAATAATGGCAGGGTAACGAAATATGATACCTTTCTAATCCTGTGCTTTATCTCGTATAATAAAATAGATGGTGTGGGTTCATCTGTGACATTCTGTGTATTAAAAATTAGCGCCTTGGCTCGACATTCATAACTTCTGCCGTTGCACTGGTTCTCGAAAACTAATAATCCTCAAAGCAAATTGTGTAAGCTTACACTTACAGAATGTTGAGATGTTCTATTGATAGAGAGCTATGTTCATGCTTAATCCTTATTGTATTTTTATAGGATCTGACCATTTATAAAACGCTTCTCCCAGCAAAATCCTTTCATTTCATTTCATTTCATTTATTGAACCCAAGAAAACATTTTTTACAATTGAAGCAGAACATCAGCAAATAATTGTAATAACAGAACGAATAACACAGTAAATTAGTAAGATAGCATAGGGAACAAAGGGCACACCTAAAGAGACTGGTCAGGCAGACATGGGTCTAATATTGATGAATAAGTAGCTGAGTAGGAAAAGTCAAGTAGATGGACTGAAGATAATAGCCGAGTATCATTTAAAAGAAATTCCTTTCTATGTTTAATGTATAGGTACGAATAAGTACTCTAGTGGCCCCTGGTAATTTACGAGTATTTGTTCTGGCATATTGACACATAAAGTCACGATTGCTTCTAGTAGCAATAGCTGATGAAACTGGGGTAAAAATTGACAAGAAGTCAGTAGGTAGCATGGTATTAACATACTTAAACATAAATTCACATTTTTGGATATAGCCTATCTAATTTGAACAATATTAAAGATCTTAAAATCATCAAAAAGTGGTTTGGTGTGTGAGTTATAAGATGACTTAGTAATAATGCGGGTGGGCTTTTTGGAGCGATTTCAATGTTAATAGGTGTGTAGGGTAAGTTGAGGACCAGATAAAATTACAATAAGATAGATAAGGTTGAATTAAAGCATGATATAAGTTCTTTAGTATCAAGGTAGAAAGTAAGTAGCCACTAATTGCGTTTGTGTTTTGTAGAGGCGCCTTTGTAACGGCATGTGCTGTGTTACGGCGCCATAGAAATTGTCGTCATTATTATTATTGTTATGAGATTCTCCTTAATATTCTTTCAGAAGTGCTCATACCCCCTTTTTCGGATTATCAATCAATCAATCAATCAATCAAGCAAGCAATTTTTTTTATTGAGCCAAGAAGCACACCAGGGTCGAAATGCATATAACCAGGAATAGCCTAGGCTAAAGGTAGACCTTCCTCCAGACGTAACTCAGCCAGACGTAGCCGTTGGAATGTAGCCGTATGCATGACCATTTAATACCAAGAGACATTGTTAAGCTGGACATTCCTTGAACCCGACGATGCATGACGCTTGCTCTCCTCCAAATTCAATAGATTTTTAGCTGAGCGCGCATGCGTGAAAGATATTTATATGCGG
This sequence comes from Lumbricus rubellus, assembly GCA_945859605.1. Taxonomy (NCBI): domain Eukaryota; kingdom Metazoa; phylum Annelida; class Clitellata; order Crassiclitellata; family Lumbricidae; genus Lumbricus; species Lumbricus rubellus. Next base: position 58,465,506 of record OX243811.1, on the reverse strand, counting down.
TCGTTGCCAGCGTGGGGTGAACAGATCAAGACCTATAGACGGTCCACAGGGAAATCTCAACGGCCGCCTATTGTTCACGCGGTCCAGCAAAGTCGGCTGTCTATTGTTGATCTTCGGAGTAGCGGGTTTATACCTGCCTCCGAGTTCGAATAACGTTATACCTATCGTAATTCGCTAAACACATTCAAGCCATGCATACGGAAATTACCCACTTCTCCCGCATAGGCCACATTTAAGCTAAAGAGTATGAGTTATACTCTCTTATGCATTTCGGCCCTGGCAGATATTATATCATCTCATCAAAATAAACATGAACGTTCTTGGTAACAAAAGGAAACCCAGAAGGGACTGCAGAGTCCCGCTGGTTAGGGCCACATATGCACATTTTCTGGTACTAGGCGTTTACAGATTCAAGGCAGATCTAAACATGATGTTAAGCAAATCTTTATTTAAAAAATCAATACCAAACTAAATAAACCAAGAAAACCTTAACTAAGAAACATCAAACCTTAACTAAGTAGGGAGAGGGGAAGTAGGCTACTAAGTAGGAACCCGACTAACAGTTCTGGTCAATTATCCATAAACGTAAGCAATGCTTAAATAACCTAAGAGTTGGGATATTGCAAAGGTTTAGAACTTTAGAGGTATTCTATTCCATTCAATAGGACCTGCATACCCGAACGAGAATTTTCTTGAATTTGTTCGGGCGCGCACAGTTCTATATGAGGCTAAGTTTCTCGTGTTGTAGGAGTGTATATCTGAGGCTAGGGTAAAGAGTTTGGCATGGGAGATAGGCAGTGTGTTATAAGAATATCGATGCATGCATTCACACATTTGCAGTTGTTTAATTTGTAACACGTTTAGAATCCCGAGCTGCGTGAATAGCTTTTCTGAGTGTGAGTTGTAATTAAGGAGACCCAGCTATTAATCTGGGGTAAAGTTAATTAGGGTTAAAGTTGTGATTTACCTATGCATGTTGTGGCATTCTGTGCTTGAAATCCAGTTCTGCAGGAACAGTTGTAGCTTCCAATCGTATTAGTGCATATCATCGTATCAGGATCACACACATTAAGACTGCATTCGTCTGTGTCTGATAAAAACGAAGCATTTGCACCATAGAGATGTACGCTATATATATAAAATATATAGGCTAGAGAGAATATGGCCTATCTCCTCTGCATAAAAAAGTGAAGTTATCAACGACCTTGACGTCACACGACGGTTGGCATGAGAAATCGCCTATGATTGGTCGATATGAAGAGACAGCGACGCCTATGATTGGTCGATATGAATAGGCGATTTCTCATGGTATGTGATTGGTCGATATGAAAAGAGACAGCGACGTAGATTTACAGACGTGATATTCCCTCTAGCCTTATATTTTAATACATCTCTATGATTTGCACCAAAGTTCAATTAGCGTGATTCATTTAAATATATATCAATCTTATAAAATCAAATTGATGTTTTGCCATAAAAAACATGTGATTTGTTATAGCTTATAGACATTCTACTACATCCTCGTGCTAAAAGCCAACGTAGCGCGACATTGGGTCTATTCCGAGCCAAAATACCTTTGTTAAATGCCAACTTGCTCTACCGGGTTTTGGACAACACCTCAGACTCGCAGTAGCCTACTTTTGTAAGACCTGATATTAAGTTTTTTTTATATTCGATACTTACATTGTTGGATCCGAATATCACAATGACTGACGTTATAACATGATACTTTCAGTCTAAAATGCTAACGATGTTCTTTAGAACTGACCTGTACAATTGCCCAATAAATTGGTTCTTTGAAATCCATTTGGACAAATACACACGGATACGGCTGAATATGCCAAATTGATGGCAGTGCATAACTCGCTGATGGAACAGCCACCGTTATTCCTAGAGCAATCTGCAATGAATAAGTTAGCAGAACGTTTTTATAAAATGCTTGACGGATAAGAAAAATTCCTTCAAGATTAATATAAATGTCCCAAATGTTCTGAGTTTGCACACTCCAGCTTGTCTTTTTTCTTGTGAATAGGTATGACAATTGATCGCTTCCATTCCGATGGCACCTCTTCTCTTTCCCACACCGCTTGACACAACCTGTGCATGATCTTAATTCCCAATCCTGCCGTTCCTGCCTGTATTTCCTCCGTTGTAATGTTGTCCAATCCCGGAGCTTTCCTATGCTTCATTCTGTGGATAGCGGCTTCTACCTCGTCCTCTCCCAATTCCGGTAGTTCTTCCATGTTCTTCATCTCCTTGATATTCTCCAGATAGCTGTCATCCGTCTCGTTTGGGTCATTATACAATCTATCAAAGTATTCCCTCCACCTTTCCTTAACCTCCTCCGGCTGAGTAAGTATCTTACCGTGTTTGTCCTTAATTTCCCCCACCCTCGGGGCGTGCGTCTGCGTGATTCTTCTTACACCCTCGTACACCGCTTTAATTTTGTTACTGGCTCTATTCTTTTCCACACCACTGCATATTTCTCTTATGAACTTTTCTTTGTCTTCCTTGGCACTTTTCTTGACCATGCGGCATAGATAGTTATGATGTTTCGCCATGTCTGCGCTCTCCATTCTCTTGCATTTGTATTTTCTTCTCTCGTCCATGAGCTCCAGTGTCTTCTCTGACAGCCATTCTGCTCGCCCTTGTCCCTTTTTGTATCCCAGTATTTCTTCTGATGTTTCTTGTATTGCGCTTTTTACCTTGTTCCATTCCTCCTCGATTCCTTCCATTTTCTCCTTCATCATCTCTTCCCATCTTTGATCTATCCTGAGTTGATAGTTCGCTCTGATGGTTTCGTTCTTCAGCGCTTCTATATTGATCTTTTTACTTCTCAGTATTACCTTCTTCACCCTCAGCTTGAGTCTTATGTTCACCATAATTTTTTATTTTTTAGTTCACCATAATTTTTTATTTTTTAGAATTTGGGAAGGAGCTTTACGTATGCTATATAGATTTTCGGAAAGCATTTGACAGTGTATGGAGGGAAGGATTGTGGAAGGTCATGAGACATTACGGATACCCTGAGCAGATTGTGAGGATACTGGAGAATGCATATAAGGATACCTTCAGCGCTGTAAGGGTGAATGGTGAACTCTCGGACTGGTTTGAGACCGTAGTGGGAGTACTGCAGGGGTGCGTCCTGTCACCCTTGCTCTTCAACATATTTCTGGAGTTGATAATGGCTAGGGCTCTGGATGGAATGGAGGAGGGGGCGGTGATTGGAGGAGAGGTTATAGGAGATCTGAGGTTCGCAGATGACATAGCGCTGTTGGCAGAGCAAGCAAAGGGCTTGCAGGAAACACTGACAAGCGTAGTGGAAGTGAGTCGCAATATGGGAAGGGCAATAAATGTCACGAAAACAGAAAGTCAACTTCTGGGAGGAGGAGATAAGAGGTTTCAACTGGAAGCAGATGGGCAGCAACTTGTGCAGGCGGATAGTTTCGTTTATTTGGGGGAAACATCAGCACGCAGGGAGGATCAGAGAAAGACGTGAAAAGAAGAATTGGAATAGCAAGAGGAATATGGCAGGCATTGGGGAAAATATGGAACGCAAAGGAAATAAGCAGAGACACAAAAATCAAGTTGTATGAAACGTTGGTGTTAAGTGCATTACTCTACAATTCCGAGACCTGGACACTGAGGGAGACCGAGAAACAGCGATTAAGGGTGTTCGAGATGGCCTGTCTACGAAAGATAGAAGGAGTTACGAGAAGAGATAGAATACGGAATGAGATTATATACGAAAGATTAAACATCCGGAACGAAGTAGTGAGCAGAATACAGAACAGACGACTGCGCTACTTTGGGCACTTGGTCAGGATGGAAAACAACCGGTATCCAAAGATAGCCTTCAATGGGGAGGTACAGGGAAGGAGAAAAAGGGGAAGACCGAAGAAACGATGGAGGGACGTGATTAAGGAGGACTGTCAGGAGATGGGGCTGTCGATGCAGGAGGCTGTGCATCAGGCGGAAAACAGAGGAAGATGGAGAACTTCCATAAATGAGCGGCTTCTGCGTGCTGGGGCATTGCCAAGGCCATAAGTCCCAAATGTTAGCGTTCAAAATATGCCTATAGGCCTACATGTTTAAAATGACAGAAACCGAATAAAAAACGAAATAAAACGTCGTTTTATTAAACAATAATAAAAGCCTGAATAAACAAGCAAAAAACTGATGAAGCAAAACAGTAATTGGATATTATTATAATATATCTGGTAGCCTACAACAATTAACAATAAATTAGTAAAAACCTTGTTTTCGCAATTTAGACTCAATCAGGAAGTAGGCCTAAATAACACAACTTTATTAATAAGCTTAAACACTACGTAAAACGGTCAATTAGTGGCCTGAATCAGAGTGATTCTCTAAACTTTAAAGTACGGAGACAACGCAATGGATTACAGACGAAACCAAAATTAAGAAAAATAATTACAGACAGCAATTAAATAAATATGGTCACACGAAAAAAACTTTAAAAGGGCGAAAAAAGAAGTTTTCTGATAAGATTTGAAAAACCAGAAAAACTTTCTAACAACAACGGTTAAAAAACTGATTTTTCAGATATCCTCAGGATCTCAATGCACTATAAATTATTTCTTGGGTTCACCGACAACTGGTTCACCGACAACTGGTTCACCGACAACTGGTTCACGACAATTGGTACACGACAATATTATTGGCTCACCGGCAAATGTTGAGTGGAAGCTGGATGAAGGTTCCTTATAGGTGAAATAGAAGGTGGATTGACAAAAATAACGCTTGAGAAATGGAAGCCAGATTAATGATAAGGCGCTTGAGAAATGGAAGCTAGATGCATTTTGAAATACATGAATGAATTCATCAATCCAACTTCCATTTATCAAGCAGTCTATTCATTAATCCAGCTCCTATTTCATATATAAAATATCATTATCCAGCTTCAATTTGACGAGCGTTTTTTGTGAATCCAGCTCCAATTTAAGCAAGAATATTTTCATCACTACAGATCCAGTTTAAGCAAGAACATTTTCACCAATCCAGCTCCAATTTAAGCAAGAATATTCTCATCAGTTGTCGTTGAACCAGTTGTCGTTGAACCAGTTGTCGTGGAACCCGAAGGAAGTTGCTAATGATAGACCTATATGCTAATAATAATTGTTTCCTCTGTTCATCGTAATTACTGAATCTACGCTACGCGCCAACATACCGCGTATACTGCAACTGGGTTCTGTCCATCCTGGTTCGCACTGAGATGACGGACATGAACCATTCCGGTTAATGCATCTTCTACCATTGTAACAGTGACATCTTCCAGCACACGACTTTCCGTAGTTGCCAATTGGACAAACTAAAACATTCACCTTTGAAAGCATTTTTTAAAAATACAGATATAGACTAGGGCCGTCATTTAGGTTCTAATATTAGGCTACCGAAATAAACTGTCATGCCTCAAAATATTATACATTCAGTAACGTTTATCAGAAAATTTAAAAAGTTCAGATAGCAAATCGGGCTCGTTGACAATAATTATTCAGGATAAAGTCAGCTTTTGCAGCTTAGCGCGGTCATTTAAGATGGAATCGAAGGGCATGTAAAGTAATTGAATTTAGCATTTTACATTAAATGATATTTAGGGCCTAACCCTTTAACGACCAGCGTGTACTAAAACGCATGAAAAAACTTACGCAGCTGGTTGACAGAGGGTTAAATTTTCGCCACGACATAGGCCTTTTCAGTGCTAGAAAGTGGTGGTGGTGGTATAGCGAGAAGCAAGCGTTTTCTTAGGGCTTTTCAACGCGCAGTTCTACACTAAATGTGCAGTGGTAAATGAATTTGTGCAGTTGCAAAAGCAACGTTGTGCAGTGATAATCATTAGAAAAAGATCATTACCGCCTATTAGCCGCGAAAGAGCAAAATGGAACGTGGAAGGCGTAATTTAAGAATTTCAAGTGGATGACCATAAAAGGTCATCAGCTTTTAGGCCTATATCCGGCGACTTGCGACATTTCTGGAAAACATTGAGCCAATTTTCTAACAAACGACCAAAAATATTTGGAAAAATTCTCACAAGCGACTAAAGTAGGATAAGTAGTGAGAAATTTTCGACAGCAAACCCACAGTAAAAAAAATGCTGGTTGTGCACAATGTGCAGTTGAAAAAAATTCTTTTTTAAAAGCCCTGGAAGCAAGCAAGTTATTTGGCTATAGCATGGCCTTTCTATGTTTTTAGCTGAGAACCTGAGACATATTGATCAGTTTTTTATTTGTCGTCCAGTTCTACATAAGCTTATGCAAGATACATTTCTGACTGCTACTACATGTATGTCATTTTTCTGTGAATAAACCTGACGTTATTTACATTGCCCACTATGACTGTATCTCATAATGTATAATAATTATATTAAGAAAGGAATCTACATGTATGATAAACTTGCAGCCTATGGCTTAACTGCATACACAGCTTTACAAAGTCAGCAGCCGGGTCCTACAAATTTGCCCTTCTCTCGCGTTTCCGCGTTTGGGATGTATGATAACACATTCAAAGTAATAGTCTAAGCCAGGGGTCTCAAACACGCGGCCCGCGGGCCGCATGCGGCCCGCGGACCCGATTAATGCGGCCCACGAAAGACATCTGGTTTGGGGGTTTTTTAAAGAGAGAAATCGGTTTTTAAACAAAATTTTGTAGTTCTTTTGTGAGGTGAACCAAGGTTAAAACTGTTTTCTACTACTTTTTGCTGTGGACATTGAATCTGCAACAGCAGATACAGATTGCGTTATTTATTTGACCTTCGATGCGATACCATGCTGAAGCAGAAAGTTGTGATTCCAGCATTGTACACTGTACAGTGTATAAGCTTACCCCTCTACCACGTACAAGACAAATTTTTTTAATTCCCAAAGCTGCACATGGCTGCAACACGCATAATGGCGTGCTGGGTAGTAACGATTACTATATAAGCTTACCTAATTAGGTGAGCAGTTTTTGTCATTATTAAAGAATAATAAGTCTCAAAGAAGGTCACGACTTTGAGTTATTGGTGAAATTTGTTAAGCTGTACGGTATGATTGATACTGAGAGCATCTCAGAATACAAAACCAAACATTGGTGCTCCTATTTTGGGAAACATTGTCAGATGAATAGCGCTAACCATAGGCTACTTAAGCATTGCCTCTCAGACAACAGTACTCACGATATAATAGGTTTACCTTAAAGTTCAGAGCTACTACAAGTTTACTTTTAGGCATTACTAAACGTGTTATTGATGTAGGCCTACTTCATATTATTGTGGCTCAATTTTTTTTATGGCACAATAATTATAGTTAGGCTACACTGAAAATCTAATATCATGTAAATTTGACAGGGCTGTATGCCTATCATTATTACAGCATTGTATGCTATGCAGAGATGGATACAGAAACTTTGTACGTGGGAGGGGGGTGCAAAAATTCTTGGGCTTGGGTGTGGAAAAAAATTCGCATCCGCCAAAAAGGTTGATGACCTTTTTTTAGTCCTTTTCTAGTCAAAATTTCGGGAAAAGTAAACCACCTTTTTTAGTCATCCAGCCGAAATGTCCTCATTATGCATTGTACCAAAGCTTGTTGAAACCAAACTGGTGGGAGTGGTGGTGGTGGTGGTGGTAGTGTTGATGGAGAAGACACCTGGTATCTGGTCGATCTGAAGGAGTGTGCGGTGGCGGTGGTAAGCGGCGGGCGTCTACAAGATGCTGAGAGATGTAACAGGAGAGACTATCATTGTCTTCTGCATCAGCATCTCTTGCAATGACTGTCATCAGTCGACCATGACGATCCTTCCTGCTCCAGATGCATCCGTCATGCATGATGACCACTGTCTTCGTTGTCTTTAATTTCGGACAGATAACCTGGGGTCATTGTCATTCATGTCGATCACGCGAAACGTCACAATCACCGACGACGTCACTTTCGGCGGCGGCGACCAAGAAGCACCCCGCGAGCATGCGCCATAACCCAGTAAGCCGACATATATTCAGGGTCGAGCGATTCGTCCTTGTAGATGGATCCGGTTGTGGTATTGTTGCTAAACGTAGCACAATCGTTGAAACCATTGTTCCTCTTTGAGTCCTGGCTTGAGATGCAATAGACGACGCATGCGTACTCAATCGTATCCGCATAAGTTGCTATGATGCATCCTATCTGCGTTCCAATTGGCTGGTTTTCCAGGACACCGAAGATGTAGCCGAACTCAGATAGTGGATTCTGCCAAAAGCTTTTCTGAAACGGATAGACCTGATTCGAAGGTCGGTTGGTCGAACTTCGTTGAATTCTTGTTGTAGTCGACTACGACCGCTCGAATGTCGAGCTGTTCATTCGCAAATCTCGCGAGTCATTGATCCGGATGACGGGCTAAACGGACAGACAACGTGTTCACTGGACGGTGAAGGGGTATTTCTTGTGAACCCAGTCAACTATGATGAGTGGCCTACATCGTCACGGCCAAGGTCAGTCTAGATCGGGAGGTTACGACCAAGGTCAACGTATCAATCTTGGTCTTTGACCTTGGGACGCCCTTTGACGTCATCAGCATTGCTTTTATTGACCATCAAAGGACGTTGACGACGAGATTCCAAGGTTTACTGAGTTCAACTACAGATTCGGCGTCCTTCAAATCAACCAGATACCAGGTGTCATCTCCATCAACACTACCACCACCACTCCCACCACCAGCATGTCTAAATCGACCAATCTGACGTTCTTCGTGGAGGTCACGGTTCATGATCACGGTCCAGCTATTCGTCAGGCGCGAATCTTCTTCTATCTCGTCATCAACGAATCACTCATCCATAACGGCGCAGGACCGGACGCTGTTGCCAAGGGAAACCGATCGGACGATGACGTCGTCGCTGTGGTGATCATCATAATCGCAACAACCACCCAGATTAATGAGGAAGGATGCCACGAAAACTGAAGAAAAGCAGCGAAAAAAATATTTGTTTTCATAGAAACAGTTTTGCTGTTTTGCAAAACACTGACCATATTGGCTTTGTCTTGATGTCCCATGATGATTTTGACCTTAGATTGGTGTTCTTCGAGTCAAAAATCATACATGCAAAAGACACTAAAGGCGACATGTCTTGACAGTTTGCATGGACGTCTTTGACGCAGGACGCCATTTTTAAGAAGCCGCCATTTTGAATTCTAAGGACAATTCCCAATGGTTCCGATGCATAATAATCAAAACTGTGATTAAACCATGTAGATTTATGAGGGAATATGCCACAAGAAAATTGAAAAACATGAAGTGGAAATGAAGAACTATTTGTTGATTTTCAATAACACTTTTGCTGTTTTTAAATGTAAAAATACCTGTTTTGGATGAATTTTGATGTCTAATGTTGATTTTGACCTTAGATTCATGTTATTCGAGTCAGAAATATATAGAAACGACACCATACACGAGATGATACGATGATTTATAAGAATTTCTCAGCCTCAGGACGCCATTTTGAAAAAGGCCGCCATCTTGAATTCTAAAGGAAATTTCGACTGCCTCCTTTTCTTAAAATGTTTTCTTAGGTCCAAGCTACAACTGTGCCAAGCGGCAACCCGTGTTCAAAAAGTGCAGTTTACTTTTGTGTACCGCCTGGACTATAAGTAGGCCTACTTATGTCGAGTAATGTCTCAGGTAAATTCTCACCGTAGCTATGAACATAGGCATAGGCCTTCCCCCCAAATTTCGGGCAAGTCTGATTTTTCGGGTAAGCAGACTCGAAAAAATAAAAAAAAGTTTGTAAAAATTTGGCCAAAAGTACCGGACGACTAAAATAAAGAAGGTCGTCAGATTTTTCTGGCAATAAGTAACGTGAAATTTCAGAAGATTTCGGCCGGATGACTAAAAAAGGTCGTCAGAATTTTTGGGCAAACGTAACGGGAATTTGTCATAAGATTTTGGCCGGAAAAAAATTTCGGGCAAAAGTCTCATTTTTGACCCCCTCCCCCGCTGGAATGCCCCCTACGCCTATGGCTATGAATCAGTTAAACAGCCGCATTTCTAGAACCGAGTTTTGATAGAAGTCAATCTAAGCTTAGTCTTTTGCTATATACGCACAATGAAAAGGCCACACAAAGATAAAATAAAGAAGGTCGTCAGATTTCGTGGGGCGCGGTGGTGTAGTGGTGGCGTCGTTGCCTTCGAGCCAGAAGGTTCGAGGTTCGAATCCACCTCGCCGCGTAAGGACCTTGGGCAAGTCCTTCGCTCACAATTGCTCAGCGCTTCGGCGGGAAACTCCGATGCAGTGTCCGCTCTGCATAGGGAGCGCCTCTGAGTAGCGAGAGCTTGAAGGGGCGCTATAACAAGTGCACATACAAACAAACAAACAAAAAACAAACAAAAGAGGCAGATAATTTAATAAAAGTAGAGGCGCGTTAATACACAGAAGTATTATTATTATTGTAATTAGGTCTATATCGATCAATCAATCAATTTTCGTTTAATTTTCGTTTAACCAACTGGCAGAACGCAGCATGTTACATACGACTAATTTTACAAAGGTTTTATGTATAAGTTCAGTTTATACATGCAACATAAATAAATATTTTGCTTGAATTAATATTTATTGATCTATGTTTGTTAGGTTAAAAATGGATCTAGGTTTGCTAGGTTAAAAAATGTTTTTTGAATAGCAGGCTACTCTAGAGAAAAAGGTAGCCTACACTTATCTTTTTCCGGAAAAGAGAAGTCATGAGCCCGAGGACGGAGTTCATGACCAAAGAAGGAGCGAGATAAACTCAAAGCAGAGAATTGAAGAAGACCGGTTGTCGTGACACCCCTCTTTCACATCGTTGGCTATTGTGACCACTGATTAAACTGCCAAAACATATCGGAGAGATTTGCTCTTTTGGTCTTCTTCAATTCTCTGCTTTGAGTTTATCTCGCTCCTTCTGTGGTCATGAACTCCGTCCTCGGGCTCATGACTTCTCTTTTCCGGAAAAAGATAAGTGTACCTTTTTCTCTAGGGTGTCACGACAACTCGTCCAACGACAACTCGTCCAACGACAACTCGTCCACGGACAACTGGTTCACCGACAACTGGTCCACCGAAATAGAAGCCGGATTAGTGAGAAAGCGCTTGAGAAATGGAAGCTGTATTGAATTTTTTTTATTTACGAAATAGGAGCTGGGTTTATGAAAAAAAGTCTTACAGTTTTCTTGCTTAAATAGAAGCTGAATTGACGATTTTCATCATGTGTTTCAACATGCATCCAGCTTCTATTTCAGATTGTGGAAAAACTTGATCCATCTTCCATTTCTTAAGCGTTTTTTCATCAATCCAGCTTCTATTTCACCTGTAAAAACCTTCATCCAGCTTCCATTTCTCAAGCGCTTTCTCATTAATCCGGTTTCTATTTCGGTGAACCAGTTGTCGGTGGACCAGTTGTCCGTGGACGAGTTGTCGTTGGACGAGTTGTCGTTGAACTAGTTGTCGTGGAACCGAAAGAGGAAAACAGTAGGCCTATGTCTACGCATAAATTAATGAAAATCTTTGAGTGAATGACTGACCAGAATACACGCTATTGGCATAGACATCACCGCATATTGCTTTACTGTCTCCAGAACACGCCATGTTGCAAGCGGCTGTCGACGTTCCATGTCTGTCATATCTGTCTCCGCAGAAGCATTGCCAAGAAAACTGAAACATTACATAGCACAGCAACGCTTCAAAGTGGTTCAAAGTCTGCTTAAAATTAATGAAAGCTGGATTAATTAAGATAACCTCGCTTATAATATATGGAAGCTGGATTGAAGAAAATAGTGTTTTGCTTAAATGGAAACTGAATTAATGAAAGTAGTCTTGTTTAAATGGAAGCTGGATTGAAGAAAATGTTCTTGCTCAAATTATAACTAGATTGATGAAAATAATGGTCATTTAAATGGAAGTTTTATTGATAATTTAGTAGGCTAGAATTATATTTTTGCTGCTTCTACTATTAAACTGCTAAAAATCATTGGTTTTTAGTTCAGTTTTGCGCCGTTATGTCTGCGCCGTTTTGTTCTGCTAAAAATATGGGTTTCCTTTGCGATCAACGCTCAGAGGTTGATGTGACATCTTGACATGGTTAGGCCTACTAGTTAGGCCCTACATTAAACATTTGAAACATGGATTAAAGTTGATTAATCCGAAACAGTCGTGCATTGAAGTGGAGAAGATTTTTATAGCCCACTTCAAGTTAAGGATGGATTTCGTTTTGAGCTGAAGACGTTTACCAATCCAGATAAGTTATTCTGGGATTAGGCCAGAGCGGGTTGAATGACCTCGATGCACAAAAGGGATGCAGCAGGTAGGCCCAAATCATCTCCACCAACCAAGTTCTCATAATAATAAAGAACTGTCTCTACATATTTGGAATAAACCTAATTATAGGCCTAAGAAGCTTTTTATCCATCCTGGTTCACACTGAGATGACGGACATGAACCATCTCGATAGACCCTATATACATGTGTAACGAACTATAACTTCGTTACACGGACTAAGGGATGGGTTCGCTCTCTCTGTGGTAGTTAATTGGGCAGCTGGTAGCTTTTCCCGCGTGTTATTACGCAGACGTTCGCTAGGGGGCCTAGGGTATATAAGCTAGGACTCCCATTGATTAAAGGCTTTTACCTGAAGTGCGGAGCGGAAAGAGGTCGTCACGTGCTTTTTACCTGTAGACCGGAGAAGGAGAAAGACACCAGGTGTGCTTACCTGTGGAACGGAGGAAGAAGGAACCCGTCTTGACTGAACTGCGTAGTTTAAGTATTTCGATAGTTGCAAGTGAAATAAGTGCGTTACTGTCTTGAAATACGACGTGGCGAGAAGAGGAACGATAGGCCTTTATTTGCAACGACGGTTCGGAGGAAGACTGGTCATTTCTGCCTGTTTCAAGTGAAGAATTGCCGGGAAACGCCCACTTCTGCTAACCGGGGTAGTAAGGAGAAACTTTCCTTTATTTGTGTAAAAAGTATATTTAATTGTGCGCCTCTGCTTATTTAAGTACTAAAGCTAGTTACTGAAAGCATAGTTTGTTCCGTAAAGTTTAATGTCTTGAGAATTTCGTTTCTATTGTATGAATGATTCTCGATAGTTTTGTTGCTTTACGATAACGTTCTTAGTTAGCGTTGTCTCCGTGAAAGTGAATTGTTCGTGACTAATTAGTTTAGGTTACTTGAACTTTCCTATATAGGTTCTGGTTCACTGTGAAATGCATTATTGTTGTTAAACTAGTTTGAATTAACTGCATAACGACAATTATTGATTACACTATCATAACGCACATGGCTTCTTCTTCTCCTCAAGTAACGTTGAGTAAGGAGCATTCTGACTCGGAAGAAGAGGGAGAAGGAAGGAATTCCTCTCCTGAAGTGGTCCTCGAACCCATTTATGCCCAAATGTTTGCTCATCTTAATAAAATGAATGACGCATTGCAAGGAATGAGGCAAGATACGAAAGAGATGCGAACCCAATTGTTGGAATTGGTCGAGGACATGACAGATACGAAAAGGGACAGGAAAGAGTTACAGTCGGAGGTGCTGGGAATGAGACAGACATTGACTGAAATTACTGGACGACTGGAAGAGGAGACTGAGGAGGAATTGAGAGTTCAGAGAGAACAGAGGAGTTTGATGGAGCGGGTGGAAAGAATGGAAGAAACAAATATTAGGACGCTCACAATAGGTGCACAAACGGACCCAGATATTCCGGACTCTGTTCCGGAGGTTGTCAACCGACCAGTGACCGTGCCTAGGCCCTCGGACACCTTGTTAAACTATGATGCCTTTCCCCTCCGAAGGGATTCAAACCCGAACACGGGAGCGAGACCAAAGGAATTTGGGTTGACCGGTTCATTTGCCCCAGGTCCAACGCACCTATTAGAAAGTATGGCCACCTCTCCACGGCAACGATCGGGAGTAGCGCCCCGATCGGGAGAAAGGTGGGCCTACGAGCGTTACACATGTATGTGTGCATCTTCTACCATTGTAACAGTGACATCTTCCAGCACACGATTTGACCAACCTCACATTTGCCAACTTATCAGATGGAGAGCTCTTGTGAGCTGCAGGGTATAATTATCTCTCATTTGAGTTACACTCAGATCCAGGCAAGTGGTAGCTACGCTGACGTTCCACCTAAATCGTCAGAAGACGGAAAGTCGTCGCCTGAGAATCATCTTGTCGTATCTCCATTTTTTTCATATTCGAGTTTAGACTTGATTTGTAGCAAAAAAATTGTTTATCTTTCTTCACTGTTAATCGTTAGGAGATAGGCTACGAGTCCTTTTAAAGATAGGCTATTAAACGATAACTACCTGTCGTAGGGCCTATGTTCATTTTCAGAATGATTTTGCCGTAGGCACTGTAGGCTATCTCCAAGTTATTTAATCCGTATCGCCAGTGCCCATTCACAGTTTACAATTACCTTGCTGTCAATACACATCAATAGCCTGCACTGCTCAATTCGTAGTATTATGTAGTGTCGTATGTCCGGGGACCCATGATTGTGGCGTAGAACAACCCTGAGGCCATAGACTTGGCAGAAAACCATAACCGGTGGGAAAGAATTGTTGGTCTACGTGCAACGCTCAAGAGTGCATGCCTCATGAATGATGGAGTTGGCCAAAAGCAGGCATACGGGTTAGCAGCAACTCTCAGTGTTTTTTGTAGTGTAAATGATATAAAGCAGAGTACCTGCAGTGGAACCTATGGCGCAGTGGTGTAGAGGTGGCGTCGTTGCCTTGGAGCCTGAAGGTTCGAGGTTCGAATCCACCTCAAGCCACCGCGTAGGGACCTTGGGCAAGTCCTTCACTCACAATTTCTCAGCGCTTCGGCGTGAAACTCTGATGCAGTGTCCGCGCTGAATTAGGGAGCGCCTCTGAGTAGGTAAAGAGAGCTTGAAAGGGCGCTATAACAAGTGCGCAAACAAGCAATCCCAGACTGATGGTGTCTCCAACGCTCTGCAAAATAACGGAGCAACAAAAACCACGCATTCTTTCGACGAAATTAATTGTCTGTCCTTAGGCCTAGCACATAGCGGTTTCAGCTAGTTTTTAACTATTTTGTATAAATCATCCTCGCCTTAAAATGGATTTCGTTCTGCATGTGAAATTACACTATACGTTTTCGAGCTTGTGTTCAAAGTCTTCTAGTTGCAATAGCCTATAGGGCCTATAGGCCTTCTTTAGTTGGAGAGCAATTTATGACATCAATTCAAAATGCGACAAAATGTCTGGCAAAGGATAGTAGGCCTATAGGCCTAAGTTCTATTTTTCATAAACTGTGTGTCATTTTACCTGCAGTCCAGCGTACGAGTAGCTATTTTCAGCACACGACTTAATGCATGATTGTATTGTGTTGTTTTTGTTGTCAGAGCCACTGCTGTCGCAATAAACGCAAACTTCCAATGCTCTTGTCATATACCCGTCCGAGTAGCATCCGATATATTGTTGAGAAGCTGTTGCAAAAATAATGCAACAATTTATCTTTTTCCATAGTCTTTCGATGTGAACAAATGCAATGAATCTGAGAAATTGACCCAAAACAATTGTTAGGCGATCGCGTCGAACAACAAATAAAAGATAAAACAGAAAAAATGATTTTAAATATTAAAAATTCTTTAGCTTCTCGGTAAAATCTGAAACTGTCAAGTAGATTGAATTGCGAATTCTTCTTACGTGGGATTCATTGTGTAGCGTTGAATAAAACCTAAACGACAAGATAATAGGGTCTACATCGACATTTTTGTCTAAAACATATATTGATTAAACTAACATTTCCGACACTATTAATCAAGCTTCTTTCTCGAGGTGAATATAACACATTCACAGTTAGGAAAAGGTTGCCTATGATGGGACAAACCTATTCTTTAGAGGACGCCACTGTCTAAAGTTGAGAGTGACGTAGGCTATCACAAGTAGCCTAATAAATTTTCTACATAGCAACTCTCACTACTTGCGGTGCTGCTTTCTTGATTTTACTGATAAGAGAAGTTTTATGCTCGCTGCTGTTTTATCATTTGTTAGAGTTTCCACACAGTTAGAAAAGCCTGATACATTTCTTTCATTTTATGGTATAGATACTAGTTCTCACTCATATCACAAGCTGGCCCGCTCCAGTTTCCATAGCATCTGTCCGGGCAATTTCCAGTCATCCGGTCACATGGAATTTCTCGCTTGCAGTGGCATCCTTTATCGCATGCTGAGCCGTAAGTTCCGATTGGACACACTACACAACAACCATAATAACTAGACATTTTATTATCTTTTACTTGAACCCTTTAGTTTAATATTGACTTATCGCTTCTCGTAGCCTACCGGTAATTCTATAGGCAAAATGCAGCAGTAAATAACCTCTTGGCAAATGTATATCATAATTTTAAGATCAATTTTACAGCATAATCTGATGAGTATGGTCAACAGCTAACTATAATACTTATGCAAGTAATAGGTCCAAGGAGCTACCTGTGTATAACGAATAAGCGATTCTTTGTCCAATGAATCCACCGCAGATTTGATGCTTATTTCCCGAACAAATCAAGTAGCAAGCAGAGTCCGGTTGGCCCAGTTGCACACCGTAATCGTTCCGACATTGACAGAAATTGCCATTCTTAGCAATAAAATTACAGACAGACAGAACAGAAGGTTATAAACGGTAAATTAAAAAATATAATCAAGTACCTGATAAATGATTTATCTAAGTTTATTTAAAAATTGGGATGGTTTCAACTCTGATCTGATGCAATTCTGATTCAAATATAGGCATATATATATATTATTATACATGTATACAATATATTATATAATTTATTAGGTCTATTTATGAAGTGATGATGACACTGTACAGATTGTTCTGAATATTTAACTTTTGGATCTGTAAAATGGTCGACAGTAGAAGAACTATATAATAGCCTAATATTTTTATTCAACGAAATCTGAACTTTTGTATTTTTGTGCATTACCTGAAGTGCTGCGTAAGTTGTGTAATTGCACTTTTCAATGCACTTTTCTATGGTAAGTGAGTCATTTATTGGAAATGGCACAATGGCAGGAACTCTCGTCTGGTTGTTATCGTAAAAGCAGCCTATGTACTTTTCCTGTAGACGACCTATCATCAATCAATCTATCAATCAATCAGTCAATAATTTTATCTCTAGTCACTAGAGCAGGCTGCAATTAATCCAGCTAATTAAATTGGTCAATCTAATTGACCTTATCAATCGACAGTTAGGACATAGGCCTATGTCCTATTTTTTTAAAATTTTGTTCGGCGAGGTGAACAGTACACCATTGCCGGGCTGAAAGTGGTTTGAAAAAATTGCCGGGTCCCTTCGGGCCAAATGGTGCTAAATACCAGTGTTTATTTAAGCGCCAACAAATGAATGCCGGGTCTGAGACCCGGACAGACCTGGCTCACTTTCAGACCAGGCCATTGGTCAAGTAGAATCAATGTGTTGTGATCATCCCTTGCGTAATACTATATGGGTCAACAATTAATTTTGTGTCATGCATTATCTAACGTTTGCAGGCCTTAAATTAAGATGAACGTGCGATGTTATACATGTAGGCCTATAATAAAGTCATTGTCACTTTTAGTGAAACGTTTGCGATAATACTGATATGTTTTATAGAGCAATTGGTATTCCAATTCAGCGATTGCAGAGTTTTATCATAATGAGAGAATAATTCCCATAATAGTTATTTGCACTTAATTGACCAATTGCTGTACAACTGCTGCATATAAACTTAATTATAGCCTACCCTAGAGGCCTAGAAGAATGTTGATTCACTGGATCTAACACCTTTTGTGTATCCTTTTGGTGTTATTCTGTACATTTAAGCCTACAGTTTTACTCAACAGGGCCTGCACATTTGGTAACACGATCCCGATGCTACTCGAAAGCCCAGACAAGCGCAAGACCAAGCTTATTTTCAACGAGCGCTGCGTCAAGTCAAAAGGTTGCTCAAATGGTAGTCCGACGGAGGTCGAAGTCCGGCTTCCAGATGGTCAGAATGGCAGAGTAGATCTACATGTTAAGAGAGGTTCCGAGGTTTTGCCGACGTCGAAATTATTGGAAGGTGTAGTATCATGTAAATCGGCGTTAAAGTTTCTTATTATGCATTAAAGCCAGTTGAGAAAATTGTCTACAATAACCTTGATTGAATATCGTAGGCTAGGCCTACTACGTTTGTTTACGATATTGGCGATTCTCACCTTCCGAGGTTGAAATACTCATTAGAATCCATAACAAGACGACTTCGACAAAAGGCAGACAACACATCAAACGGCCAGGTGAGTATATTGATTGAGATGCCATTCTCATGTTCCTCTAATAAAAGGTCGATTCCGACAAAATGTAAATTTTCAGAAGCCAATACATATTTCTTGTGGGTCTACAGAGCTATAAATGATTCTCTAGTACTAACAAAACGCCTCATGTGAGTAATAGTAGTTAGGCCTACTGCGCATTCTTGAATCGTTACATATCTTCTCGATCAGAAAGCCTATAAAATTAGTGATAATCAGGTACTTCCTTGTAGGTTAATGTAGAAACTGTATATAACCATCCACTTACCCAAATGCATGAGAATACTAAGGGTTAGGCCTATCGCTTCTTTCTAGGCAATTATTTACGTCAGCTATAGCTACTAGCGTAACGTCCTAAAGTTACAAACCAAGCAGTGGATGCAGTTGCAAATACGCCTATTTTAGGGTGACACGGAGCTCAAAACCCGTCAAATATCGGTTTCTGACCTTTTACTCAGTCATATGCAACAGTGGTTCTGCTTTAAAACACTCTTACCAGAATGAAAAATTTCTTGTCGAGGTTATACTCGTTTGATTCTTTCACTATAGTTTGAGAGAGAAAGTCGAATAAAAACCTCTTAATATGCGTGTCACACTGTCATCAAAATCCTCATAAATGGCTGATGGTTCTTCAATTTTGCGGAGCAATAAAGAATTATATTCGGAATAAAATAATTCAAACGTTTCATCCTCAACCCCTCTCGCCGATTTTCATCTTCTACAGCAGTAGGCTATATAGGAAGCGACTGGTGACGGATTTCGAGTTCCGATAAGACTTCAATTCACAGCATTGGAGCACCTTAAAAGACAATTTTTATTTTAGGGTGCTCCTATTGATGTAGTGAATTGAAGTATCAGCCAGTTTAACCCCAAACCATTGTTGCATGAAACAAAATGGAAAATGTAGCATGAATCATCATCAGATCTGTACTATTCAGTAGCATGATAGAATAAGCATTAAGCATTTATCGTGCTCAAGGCAGTCCAAATTTGTGATAGGTCTTATCTCTTTTCCGTGAAAGTTGAATAAGAACGCTCAGTCTAGAGTGACTTTGGAACTCTGTAGGCTACGCAAACGATTTATACACCGTGAGTCAAAAAAACTAAGCCAAATTGTTTTTCCTATATCTCTAAGGCCTGATAACATATCACGCTAAAATTTTCCAAATATTTAGAGAAGTGGACCAAGAATATGATTCCAAAATTTCATGAGGTAAAGTTGAACGGATAAAAAGATATGATTATTTAAACTTCATATGACGAAATTTCAGTTTACAAGCAATTTTCTGTTACATTCAATAAAATGTTTCCTTTTATCTCTAATGCCTGATGATTAATCATTCTAAAATTTTCCAGATATTGTAGCCATTAGATGTCTACGGCCCCTATTCTCTTCCGTACTCTATCTGACTTGGGACACGTGGGTGTGGAAGGATGGGCGGTGCCTATTTAACAGTGTTGTTGAAAGTATCGGGCAAATGTACTTAAGTAAAAGTAAAAGTAAAGTGGATTTTAATTACTTAAGTAAAAGTGAAAGTACTCATCGCAAATTTTACTTAAGTAAAAGTAAAAAGTATCCCCTTCCAATAATACTTTTAAAGTAAAAAGTAAAAGTACCGAGCCTTTCTAGAACTCAATTGATTATTAACCTTCAAAAATACTAAATTCTCGAAATGGTTATCATTGAGTCTAGTACGCACGCTTCTTGTGCATTTGAGCACAATGCACAGCTGAAGAGTTGTTCTGCTGCAGAAATGACAGTGCATCCGGCCTGCACTACCATCGAAAATCTATTTTTAGGCATGCAAATTTGAATAAGCTGTCTTAGCTTAGCGAAACGAAATGTTAATTAACGCTTTGAAGTAACGAACATTGTAACGAGTGTCAAATAAATTGTAACGAAGTAAAAGTACTGAAATATGGGTAAAATTTTACTTCGTTGAAAGTAAAAGTATTTTATTTTTCTGATACTTCGTTACATGTGAAAGTACTCAAACTTTTACTTAAGTACAGTAACGCGTTACTTTTACTTCGTTACTGTACAACACTGCTATTTAAGGGTCTGCTTTCGTGGGTAAAGCCCCTTCGGTTGTGGTGTGTGAGGAGTGTGGTTGATGTCTCTTATTGAGTGTGGTCGTGGTGTGCTGGTTCTGCTTCTACGTCGCCGTCTTCACCTTGTTGGTGCTCTGGCCGCTTATCCGTCTTCCTTGGCTCCGTTAGCCGTTGTCTGCTGGGCTGTCGTCCGTACGGCGTCGTCTGGTCTGTGTAATATTCTCATTTACTGATTTCGTTAATAGGTTGACCTTGCCTTGTTTATTATGTCTATAATTCACGTAGTGTCATTACAGGTCTTTCTGTGTTGATCTGATATATAGTATTATTTCGGTACTATAGCTACAGTAATTAATTTTTTAACCACCTGTTGTGGATCATAACTTTCGTGTCTGGCTACTGTCCTATTGTTGTCCGCTATATGCTAACATTTGTTACCACTAGTTGTGGTCATTGCCCATGGTCTGCAATCCCATGGCCTACTTTCATCTAAATTATGAATTAGCTCTAGTTTGTTCTGCATCAACATTGTATGCATGTTTTATTATTATGCTCTCTGTTTTCACTGCTTATGTCCTGGATCTCTCGCTCTCTCTCTACATTAACCCATCTACTTGATTTCGTTTTGCCTACAATGCCTAATAACAACATCACTCTTCTGACACCACCATCTTGATATAAACTCCAGTTTGTGGTTGCCCAGGTTTAGCGGGATCACTCCCTTTCTGGGTGACCCTTTCTTAGTGATCTTTTACCTATTAGATGTTAATCATTCGTTGGCTCCTTATTTCACTGCACATTCTAATTTTATATATGTTTTGCTGTTTTGATTTGATTTGTTGATCGCTACGAATAAATAAGATTTGATTTGATTTGATTTGATTTTCTACTTCGTGTCTACTAGACGGTAACGCTGTTTATTTTGCTGTAGGCCTACCTAATTGCTCTTGAATAAATCGAAGTTATTTTTATCAAATTGGGACCTTATCGTTGATAGTCATCCCCGTAGACGGCCCGTGAACTTTACAATATGTACAGAATTGAACTAACATATGACCCCTACAGTATGTTTTGATTATTTAATTAATTAAGATGCTTAAATGTCCTCCTCCTTCTTTCACGCAAGCCTGGAAGCGCTAGCGCCATGCATTACGCAACAGCATCGTCAATTATCCTCTGGTCCAGGCCTTCCAACACTTCCAACAAGCGTTGGTTGCTTCAGATCGTTTATATCATGGACTGTTGTCTGGTAGACTATTTCTTGCATCACGCTCCACACTTTATAGTCGACAGGATTCAAATATGGGCTGTTCGGAGGTCATAATGTGGGAGAAATGAAGTCTGGCGTCTCTCTTGTCAGCATTTCGAAGGTTTCCTTGTCTCTGTGGGCTAGCGCTGTTCTATTGAAAAAGAAAACAGCCTTCGGCTTCTGGTGCTATAGATTTCTGATGACAGGGGGGAGATGTTGTGACAGCAGAATATTGCGATAATGTACTCCGTTAATTTTACCCCAGGATCCCTTGAGACCAAAATTGGGAACTATCAAGCATCAAAACCGCAACGAACACCATAGCAGACTTGCTGAAAACAGAAATTTCTGGAGATAAAGTTTAAATATTCATATCTTTCTATCCGTTCAAATTTATGACATGATATTTTGGAACCCTATTCCTGGTTCAATCCTCTAAATATCTGGAAAATTTTGGTATGAATAATTATCAGGCATTGGAGATATAAGAAAAACAGTTTAGCTTACTTTTTATTGAATCTGGCAGAAAATTGCTTGTAAACTGCAATTTCGGCATAATATATGAAGTTGAAAGATTCATATCTTTTCATCCGTTCAAGTTTATCTCTTGAAATTTTGGAATTATATTCTTGGTCCACTTCTATAAATATTTGGAAAAGTTTAGCGTGATATGTTATCAGGCATTAGAGATAAATGAAAAACAATTTGGCTTAGTTTTCTTTGACTCACGGTGTAGATACTGTTATAACCTATGCACAGTTGTACATGATAATGACTCGATCAACAGGCGGATGTGCTTGCGACCTATTTGATGTTCCCCGTGTTGTTCTATTACATGTCACAATTAACATGTAGCATCAACATAATCTGCATCATTTGATGTCCCGTGTTATTCTATTACATGTCACAATTAAAATGTAGCATCAACACAACCTGCATCATCATGCAATCTCATACAGTGGCGGCGCCAGGGGGCTAGGGGGGCTAAGCCCCCCTAAACGTGGCTCAGCCCCCCCAAACCAAAAAGCTGAAAATGTCTAAAACGGCTTACTTCGTAATAAGGTAACTAGAATATGACCAACGGCAACGAAATCAACTATATTATCATAGTTTAGATCGTTATGCCATTGGCGGCACCAGGGAAGGAGTTAGGGGGCTAAGCTCCTAAATGTGACTCAGCCTCATCCCAAAGCAAAAAGCAGAGAATGTCCATGTATTGGCTTAAAGGTTATTATTATTATCTTATTTTCGGACCTCAACTGCGGCGGACGATCATACATTGACTCACATGTGAGACATCAATTGCGACTGGGCTCGACTCCCGAACATCGACTCTCTACGACTCAACACTAGCATGTATACAGTCTTCTTATTTATACCCTAATGGAGCTGCAGGGGACAGAGGGCTGAGGTACCGACCGGTCTGAGGTCCGAACCGGTCTGACGGGGGGGGGGGAAGGGGCGAAGATCCGCGATGGCGGAACAAAGGGTTGAGGCATCGACCGGTCTGAGGTCCGGACTGGTCTGGAAGAGGGAAGAGGACTTGAGGGTTCGAACTGGCGGGGGGAAGGGGCTGAGATCCGGAGTTCCGGACCAGTCTGAGCCCGGGCTAGCGGGAGAAGGGGCTGGAGGTTCGAGGCGGCGGGGGGGAAAGGAGGCTGAGGTTGCGCGGGGGGCACGGGGGACTGAGGTCCGGGCCGGTGTGAGTCCGGGGTGGCGGAGGAAGGGGGCTGAGGTTTGACCCGGTGTGAGTCCGGACTGGCGGGAGAAGGGTGTTGAGTCCGGGTTGGCGGAGGAAGGGGCTGAGATTCACAAGGACAGAAATTTTGAATTTCGATACAATTATAGTGCGTCGATGCTTATGCTAATAGAATGCGCCGCAGACCGTGATGAGGCTATGTGCACCATGTTCGGCCCGCCGGCCTCCTGAGGGGCTACACAACTATACATTGAGAAATGAGGTGTTCATTTAGCAACAGCAGTCATGGGCGGTGACTTGGGGGCCAGGGGACAGTCCACGAGACCCCGAAGTTTCTGGTTGTGAACGGAGATGCTGTTCCCCCAATATTTCAAAAATAGGCCTATCTTAAAATGTCATTGTAAATTTCTACTGTTTATCTGTCCTGAACAATTTTGCTCGGACGACAGCAAAACTGGTATATCCTTGAAGTGTGGAATTCGATAATTTATACAACGTGGAAGAACATTATTGAACTCATAAACCATTTCTTTCAGCAATGAATTAATTGTGAGAAATTTGTTGACACGACAGCTTAAAATATTACCATTAAAGGGCTGATATCCAAAAATTTAAACAATGGCTTACAAGAGGACACTTTGAAGTCATAATCCACGACTTTCAGCATTGAAATGATGAGCTATTGAGTAAAAACGACCGCCCAAAATGCTATTATTGCAATGTGGAAATTCAAAAAATTTCCTGACTTTATCGTTCATAAACAGTTAGCAAACAAGAGCCTGAAACGTGCTCCTGTCGATGTCAACAGCGAAAAACGCGCTGGTTTTTGGGGCTCCGCCCCGGCACTCGCAGCTTCGTGTCTCCAGCGCATGCAAAATAACCACCCTTAAGGAAAATGTTCTACTTGCGTCCCTGGGAGGAAGGGCTTGGGGTTTCAGCTCCCCAAACCTGAAATCTTGGCGCCGCCACTGGTTGTACCCGTAAAACCCCTACATTTGACATGCCCCCGGCCCTAGGGTTTTTCTATAGTAGACCTACCCATATGACAGTATACTTATAAACTTGTTAGGCTATATATGCCAAAACTTTTAACTTTTGTGATTTTAGTAAAGACTAATCCCATTTATTTTACAAATTTTTTGACATTCTTATACTGGTAGCTAGTCTGCGACTCTGCAAAACGACTTCTTATTTAAGTTTTCATGATTTTATCCCTCATAAATAGCTGGCAAAAACGAGCCTGAAAAGGGCTCCAGTTGAGGTCTACAGAGCTAAAAATGCGTCGGTGGCTGTGGCTCTGCCCCAGACCCCGCTAGGGGAGTTTACGACGCTCCCCCAGACCCCCTAGTCGGTATGGGCTTCGTGCCTTCGGCACTTGCAGCTTCGCGCCTTCGGCGCTTCATAAAAATGTTCTATTTGGGTTTGGGGCTTCAGCCCCCCAAACCTGAAATCCTGGCGCCGCCGCTGATCTCATATTTCCTATTCTCCAGTTTATATTTCTGCCAATTTAAGGCTCACTCGAATCTACACTATGTAAGATACATCAGGGGTGTCCCTATTAGGGTATTGTCCATCCTTTCGGTGTCTCCTCTTGATAAAAAATTATGCCAAATATTATTTTTGGCTGTCATAATATTTTATTATGTTGATGGCCAACCGACAAAAACTCTAATGCTTTTAATACTCGTGTGAGAAGTTCTCGAGTGTTCATTTCGAAACAGATTAGGGAGCTGCTAATAAGAACACGTTGGGGAAGAGACAAAGAGAGTTTGAGAATGACAACTGCTGGCATTTGTATTAGTATACAATTCTGCGCTGAAGTTCATAGTGTTGAAATATTGCTACGGGCTGTTTGCTTGCCGCTGCTGCCTGATGCTGCTGCTGCTGCTGCTGCTTGCTTGCTACTGCTGTTTGCTTGCGTGTGTCTGCTCGCCCAGCATACGCTCAGCATACGTGCATGTGGGGAATTTTCCATTGTGCGCTCAGCATACGTCCACCTACTGGCTAGCATGCATCGCTTGGCCTAGCCTTGAGCCTATATAAGAAAGGTTCTTCCCGTGCTTCGACGCAGACGAATGGCCTGGTGAAGAACGCGGTAAAACGCGTAGTAGCTGGCTGATGATCTGGCTTGATGAGCGGTAAAACGCTTGTTGAGTGATACTGTTGTGGAGAGAGGTAAAATCCTGAATACCAGCCTTGAGCTTGAACATCGGCCTCTTCAGGTGCTCCTCCACGTGACTGGGGTTGCGGTTTCCGACTACCGCAACCTAGCTGACGGACGAAGCTGCTACGACGACGGTTCTACTCCGGGTGCTGCAGAGGCAGAGACGACGGTCCGTCCTGCTTGACGACGCCGGTTCGAATCCTGACCACCGCGGATCTGCTCCGACTTGCCTGCTGGGATCACTTCCGACGACGAAACTCACTTGCTACTGAGTCCGTTGTACTGGCGCTACAGAAGTCACTGGAACCTGACGACGCCGGTTCGAATCCTGACCACCGCGAATCTGCTCCGACCATTCACGCAGGCTCTATTGCCTGCTGTGCTCGACGACGCCGAATCGACTCCTGAACGCTTCGCATTCACTCTGGCGCTACATAAACTGCCGCAACGACGCACGAACTCTGGCGCTACATAAACTGCTGCATCGGCGCACGAACTCTGATTCCAGCGTTGTAGAAATTGACACAAACAGTTCGTTCTCGAAGTGCTATAGCGATTGTGACGCAATAAATTACTTGTGCTGTGAACTCTACATGATCATCGTGGTTTCTTCAATAAACGTGTTTAAGCCTAGCCGGCTAGTCCTTGGTCTACAGCCAAGGCCGTACTGCGCGGACTGACTGAGGGTACCTTGACGACTGGGGTTGGTACTCGGCTCCTGGTGTTTTCGCCCAACCCCTGGTCCGCTACAAACTGGTCCCGCGAAGTGGGGTGACTGGAAAAACTCTGCACCGCTTCAAGCTGATTCCGCGGAAGTGGTTTTGAAAGATTCGCTGCACTTCTACGAACTGGTGAGAATTTCGACGGAACGACGACAATGTGGAGTCCTCTGATCGGAGACATGGACGGAAACGCCGCTGGCTTCCCAACGACGTCATCACCCGCCACAGGACGAGGAAGGGATCTCCTGGTTGACTACGAGGTCGAGTCCAGCCGATTCCTTGAGAAAATCGACTTCGAGGACGCACCGAAGAAGGACCGAAAAACCGTGCTGATTTCGGAAAGGGACGCGAGCAGACTGGAATCAAAAGTCCTGGAAAACGTCGGTCGCATGGTCGGTGAAAAGAAGAGCCCTATGAAGCCCGGAAAATTCGACGGAACGGGATCCCTCGAGTCATTCCTGGCCCAATTCGACGTCTGCGCAAGACACAACCGATGGACTGCAGCCGATAAAGTCGACTTCCTCCGCTGCTCCTTGGAAAAGGCGGCAACGCAGCTGCTGTGGGACTTCGGAGCCAGCACCGAGGTCACGTACGAACAGCTCGTCGTCAGACTACGCCAACGCTACGGGTCGGAGGGTCAAGCTGAGACTTTCCGAGCTCAACTCTATTATCGCCGACAGCGAGCAGATGAAACCCTTGGCGACTTGCTGCACGACATCCGAAGACTCGTCGTTCTTGCCTACCCGGTCCCGTCCAACGAAACGACGGAAATTCTCGCGAAGGATGCCTTCCTTGAAGCGATCCGCGACCGGGAGTTGTCTCTCAAGGTGAGAGAACGCGAACCGAAGACCATCGACGAGGCGTATCGAACAGCTCTACGCCTGTCCGCGTATCAACAGACGTCGGACATGGAAGATCGTCGGAGACCTGCCAACCGAGTGCGAGGGTCTCAAGAAGTCGACGCCGGTGGACAGCTCCAGTCTCAACTGGACAGCTTCTTCGCTTCGCAACGCAAGTGGCAACAGGACATGGAAGGGAGGATCTGCCGACAGCGGGACGAACTCCGAACCTCGCATCGGACGAGTTTCGGCGCCGAACCGACTGCTCCACGGACGGTTCCATCTACCGTTCCTACTCCTCCGTCTCCGCCTCGAGGAAACGCTTCAGGTGGTCCCGGACGCGGGATAACCTGCTTCAGCTGTGGACAGGTGGGCCATGTGGCTCGCCGGTGTCGCCAGCGCCAGCAGTTCTCCAACCGCCGTGACGACGCACGCACCTTGGACCCACCGACGTCGGGACAGAATGGAACAACAGTCACGAACCATACAACGAGAGACCGAGCATCGGGTGTGACAAACAACGCAATCTACATCCGTGGAACGATCAACGGACAACAAAGAACTTGCCTAGTGGACACTGGGTCGGAGGTAAGCCTAGTTCCCTCTGCTGATGTTGATGGTTTGACGCTCCAGCCTAGCACGCGCATTCTTTTGGCAGCTAATGGAACGCAGATTAGAGTCTTGGGCCAGCTTGATGTTCCGATTAAGATTTCTAAAGGGTTCTTTATTGCCACTAGTTTTCTTGTCTCTGATCAAATTGGTGAACCAATGCTTGGCATGGATTGGTTGAGGCAGCATCGTTGTCGCTTGGGTTTTGGACAGGGTGCATTGTTTATTGGTCGACGCCGCATTCCTTTGGTTAAGGGCAATGGCTCGTTTTGGTGTCGCAGGGTTATGGTTGCCGAGGAAACAACTGTTCTTCCTCGTTCGCAATGTGATATTCCGTGTAAAACTCAGTATCGTGATTTGGCGACCTGCGCACAAGCCTGGATGACTGAATCTAAAGAAATCCAGCCTGGATTGCATGTAGCCAGAGTTGTGTTGAGTGATGATGCTGATAATGCTTGTATTCGTGTGGTGAATATGAATGAACAACCCGCCCTGTTGGCAGCTGATCGAATGTTGGGCGACTTAGACTCCGTGAAGGTCAAAGTAAGCGACGAGAATGAGACACAGACGGGTACTGCTGACGACAACTCTTTGGTCGGAAAGTTAATGGACGAAATTTCGGAGGATGTCCCGGCCGATGTGAAGGAACGACTGACGGAGTTATTGGTCAAGGATGAAAGCATTTTCTCGACGACTGAACCTGACTTGGGGAGGATCATGATTTCTCAGCACACGATTGACACCGGAGACTCTCGTCCTGTGAGACAACCTTTGAGGAGGCAACTGCTTCCATATCAGGCCGCTATTGATGTGCAACTGGACCAAATGTTGGCGACTGGTGTTGTGGAACCTGCTGTTACTGACTGTTCTGCTAATGTGTTGCTCGCCGAGAAGAGAAGATGGTCCTCTCGCTTTTGTTCTGGTTACCGCAAGTTGTTGATTCAGGCACGAAAGGATTCCAATCCTTTTTCCGGAATTGTTGCCTGTCTGTGGGTCCTCTTTTGCGCAGTGTGTCTTAGCACGATTGAATCGTATTGTGGATGTCTCCAGGGAACGATGAGTCTTGTTCATGTCGACAGTATCGGTTTCGCTATCTGCGTTTGGTTTTTGAACTGTGGACTTGTGACCTTTGACCCCGGAGGATTTCGATCAAATTCTAATAGACTGATTCGGGAGAGACTCGTTCATCTGTCTTATGTAGCTGATCTGTTAGAAAGGTTTGAGAGGTCGCCGAAGGCCAAGCCCTTCGTGTCTCAAGTCGACAAGCTCCGCCACTGCTACGGGCGGATGAAAGGACAATGGAGTGAAACGGCAACAGGGATGACCAACGGACCACCCGTTGAAGCAGCGAACGGTGCCACAGCTTCTTCAAGCCGTCGGCCACGTCACCGTTGGAAAGAAATGCCTACCACGGAAGCATCTTCGGAAAGTCAGCACGCCGAAGCTATCGACAGTTGCTTCGCCAGCGCTGTTGATCGGACGAGGACCAGGAATCCTGCACCGCGTAAAGAAAGAACGCCTGAAACCGAAGCGACAGGAAGATATTTGCACGACGGAGACCCTGACGGAGCGGCGACATGTACCAGTCGACCTCGCCGTGCCGTTCGCCGTCCTGTCCGGTTCCAGTAGGAGGCGAGGCAGCGGTGGCGCACGAGTTTGTCTCGTTGGCGCTCAAGCTTCCTCGACGGCGCAGGGTTCTATATCGGCGCACGGGTCTGTCTCGTCGGCGCTCAAGAATCCTCTTCGGCGCGCAGGTTCTGCGCGCGCATCTTCGTCGGCGCCCCTAGTCTACGTCTGCGCGCAAGGGTGCGCGCAAGATTCCACGTCGGCGCACGAGTCTGTCTCGTTGGCGCTCGCTTCTTCTTCGTCGGCGCACATGTCCTCGACGGCGCACTGGTCTACGTCGGCGCAGATGCCTATCTGTGTGCGCGCACGTTCCTCTTCGTCTACATGTTCCGCGCGCTTTCTACGGACGCAAATGCAGGAATTCTGAATGAATCGTTCTGATAGAAGCGTTTTTACTTAGTGCACGATGACAGCGACCTCGGTCGCTGCGGACATTCCGTGCCTAGGTAGAAAGGAATCAATTTTTGTGTAAAAGCACTTTTCTTCATTTCAATTAACGAGGAAAATTTTTATGGAAAAATACGCATTTTCTTTTTATTTGTGAAAGTATTATTTGTTGTGGAACTAAGCATTTTTGCATGAACGCTTTTATTGTGGAGTGCACCGAAAACGCTTATATTGTGGAGTGCACCGAAAACGCTTATATTGTGGAGTGCACCGTTATTTTTTTTGTGTAAAGAAAACGCTTTTATTGT
Source organism: Lumbricus rubellus (assembly GCA_945859605.1). NCBI lineage: Eukaryota > Metazoa > Annelida > Clitellata > Crassiclitellata > Lumbricidae > Lumbricus > Lumbricus rubellus. The sequence goes on along the minus strand of OX243811.1, from coordinate 58,435,556 downwards.
GGAGTGCACCGAAAACGCTTATATTGTGGAGTGCACCGTTATTTTTGTGTAAAGAAAACGCTTATATTGTGGAGTGCACCGTTATTTTTATTATGGAAAGGAAGCGCTTATATTGTGGAGTGCACCGTTATTTTTATTATGGAAAGGAAGCGCTTATATTGTGGAGTGCACCGTTATTTTTATTATGGAAAGGAAACGCTTCTATTGTGGAATGCACCATTTTTATTTGCGATTATTTGCATGCAAGCTTGCTAGTTTGCGTTCTTATCGCGTTATAATTCTGATGTTGATATTGGTGCCAGAGCAGGGAATTAATGTGTTTAGAGGACAGTCTCTCGTAGGTGGCTCTGTGCAAATTGATGGTTTAGGGTTGTAGGTTAAAATTGTGCTTTAAATTCTTATGTGGCATGAGTGTTTATTTTATTTTATTGTTTGTAAAGGAATTTATTTGCATCAAACGCGATTAATAGTTAAGATGATTTAATTACTTGTACTTGTATAATGTTGTGAAAAAAAAGTGAAAAAAAAAGGAAAAAGAAGGGGGTTGTGCCCGAACGGCACTTCGTACCCAAAACAGAAAAAAAAAGAGAAAGGGGGTTGTGCACGACTTGCACTTCGTACCCAAAACAGAGAAAAAAAGGAGAAAGGGGGTTGTGCACGACTTGCACTTCGTACCCAAAACAGAGGGAAAAAAAGAGAGTACGGGGGTTGTGCACGAACGGCACTTCGTACCCGAAGAGAAATAGAAATATTGTGGATTGTGGACCACTATGTGGCACAATTTCATCGTTAATCGTGGACTTAATTGTCCGGGTTTGTGAAACCAGTACGGTATTTTTCTGTTTAATTTTGATCACGCAGTCTGAGTTTATGTCGCTTGTCTGATTTATTATTGTGATTATTGTCAATGTCGGTTGGTTCGATTCGCGACTTCTATTGACCAAACGATAATACTGTCTGACTTATTTGTTCATGTGGATCTGGGACCTGGCTGTCAGGATTTGTGAGAGCAATACGGTATTTTTCTGTTACGCTGGCGTTTACCTCAAAATGTTAGATGTAGGCCCATTTTGTACATTGCACATATTGACATTGTTGATATCCGTATCGTCCGGTGCCGTTCTGTGGTCTATCCTTATGGGACCACAGCTGTCTGTTAATTCATGATTCACCGTTGACGGGTATTATTTGTTTACGTGGCGCTAAGTACATCAAAATGCGCTACGTAAATGTACGTTTTTCGTTGGCCAAGTTTAAGCATTTCATGTATCGTTTATTAATGGCATTGCTCTCCCCTTCCCCGGTGTTGCTCCGAGGGGCCTCGGATTTTTCGTTAGGGGGGAGTGTTGAAATATTGCTACGGGCTGTTTGCTTGCCGCTGCTGCCTGATGCTGCTGCTGCTGCTGCTGCTTGCTTGCTACTGCTGTTTGCTTGCGTGTGTCTGCTCGCCCAGCATACGCTCAGCATACGTGCATGTGGGGAATTTTCCATTGTGCGCTCAGCATACGTCCACCTACTGGCTAGCATGCATCGCTTGGCCTAGCCTTGAGCCTATATAAGAAAGGTTCTTCCCGTGCTTCGACGCAGACGAATGGCCTGGTGAAGAACGCGGTAAAACGCGTAGTAGCTGGCTGATGATCTGGCTTGATGAGCGGTAAAACGCTTGTTGAGTGATACTGTTGTGGAGAGAGGTAAAATCCTGAATACCAGCCTTGAGCTTGAACATCGGCCTCTTCAGGTGCTCCTCCACGTGACTGGGGTTGCGGTTTCCGACTACCGCAACCTAGCTGACGGACGAAGCTGCTACGACGACGGTTCTACTCCGGGTGCTGCAGAGGCAGAGACGACGGTCCGTCCTGCTTGACGACGCCGGTTCGAATCCTGACCACCGCGGATCTGCTCCGACTTGCCTGCTGGGATCACTTCCGACGACGAAACTCACTTGCTACTGAGTCCGTTGTACTGGCGCTACAGAAGTCACTGGAACCTGACGACGCCGGTTCGAATCCTGACCACCGCGAATCTGCTCCGACCATTCACGCAGGCTCTATTGCCTGCTGTGCTCGACGACGCCGAATCGACTCCTGAACGCTTCGCATTCACTCTGGCGCTACATAAACTGCCGCAACGACGCACGAACTCTGGCGCTACATAAACTGCTGCATCGGCGCACGAACTCTGATTCCAGCGTTGTAGAAATTGACACAAACAGTTCGTTCTCGAAGTGCTATAGCGATTGTGACGCAATAAATTACTTGTGCTGTGAACTCTACATGATCATCGTGGTTTCTTCAATAAACGTGTTTAAGCCTAGCCGGCTAGTCCTTGGTCTACAGCCAAGGCCGTACTGCGCGGACTGACTGAGGGTACCTTGACGACTGGGGTTGGTACTCGGCTCCTGGTGTTTTCGCCCAACCCCTGGTCCGCTACAATATCTTTGTTTTAAACTTGAGAAACTGGAAACGACGATACGGGTTTGTCTGTAATATCAGACTATACAGACGTCCGCATTGTTGATGAAACTCGCAGCTTTACTCGATGAAAAATAATCTTCCAACGTTTGAACTTAATGCCACTTTGAAGCTTAGTTGCGTTCTACTATAGGCATAGCTTCATGCGCATAATTATAGGCCTACAGTTTCTGTTAGTCAGAGCTTTCGATCGCTGGTCTCTTCTATGACTAAAAGGAAATTATATTCAATAATAATTTTCGTTTATTCAGCAATCCGGTTGACAGAACGCAACCGGTTACAGTGAACACTTTATGCAGTTGAAACAATTTACAGGAACTCAGATTACAGAATACATGAATCTTAACTTACTGACTGAACAGACAGCCTGTGGCCTACAAAGCTGTCGGCCCAACGGAGGCTCGAACTCGTTACCTCTCGCACTATTGGCCAACGTGTTATGCATTACTTTACCGGGAACATTTAAGTCGTTTTGTGAATTATAGTCCCTCAATATTATTGTCGTGTATGTACATTGTATGTATGTATGTATGTATGTATGTATGTATGTATGTATGTATGTATGTATGTATGTATGTATGTATGTATGTATGTATGTATGTATGTATGTATGTATGTATGTAAGTATGTATGTATGTATGTATGTATGTATGTATGTATGTATGTATGTATGTATGTATGTATGTATGTATGTATGTATGTATGTATGTATGCATGCATGCATGCATGCATGCATGTATGTATGTATGTATGTATGTATGTATGTATGTATGTATGTATGTATGTATGTATGTATGTAATACTATGTATGTGTGTATGTATGTATGTATGTAATACTATGTATGTATGTATGTATGTATGTATGTATGTATGTATGTATGTATGTATGTATGTATGTATGCATGCATGCATGCATGTATGTATGTATGTATGTGTGTGTGTGTATGTATGTATGTATGTATGTATGTATGTATGTATGTATGTATGTATGTATGTATGTATGTATGTATTTAGTGTATGTATATAACTATATGTAAGTATGTACGTATGTATGTATGTATGTATGCATGTATGTATATATGTATGTATGACATGTATGTATGTATGTATGTATAAACATGTATTTAAAGTATCTCTCAGTAGTTCTTCTCTCTCTTCATAAGCCGAAAAGTATCACAGGACGGTGTGGACAAGCATTGGGGAAAACTGGAAACAGAATGATGATCTCAACGGCGTCGTAAGAGTCGTCGAGATACAGACTGCTGCAGGTCGAATGCTTTCGATCGAAGGCTGAACTTCGCTTGAATCATTCTGTCCCGATAGTTGAATAGGAATGTTCTTCTTCTTCTCCGTTTCTATCTAGAGTTTCATATCTGTTTGGATTCTCCAGCGTCGCATCGCTCGCTCTGTCACTTCCACTTTGGACACCTTCTGTTCAATTTTACGACAGCAAACATTGCAAAAATAATGGTTCCTGAATCCTGATGCGTAAAGATTTTGTTATAAATTGACACGACAGATAATATTCAACTGTTTGTCTTAATCATTGTCATTGTATTACTTCAGTATTTGTGATTAAGAATAGGGTCTACTTTGATTCTTGATTCTCAAATTCTAGTTTTAAAATGTTTTCATTGTAAGTATTGATTTGTGGTTGAATTCAGAACTGACTTGATAACGTTTAGTCCAAAATCGTGTCTTCCATGTCAAATCGTGCAACAATACCGCAAAGGGTCATTTGGAAAAATATGCCAGCTGGAGTCACAAATTGGTCTAGTAGGCCTTACTGTGTTTCACAAATTTGCTCTAAGTTGGCACAGTCCTAAAGTGCACAATAAGGAGTCATTTCCTATTGTTATCTTGTTTGCAAAGGTCTAACAGAGCTAATCCATTCACAACAGAGCAAAGTAGGCCCCTAGCTATTTTTCAGACAAAAATCTTGAATGGGCGCTTTATTCATATTTTCAATTAATGAAAAATAACCTGATGATTTCATTTCTTGCGTCTTTCTCTGCTCTCTTCTAAAACATACAAATTAAAACTTTCAGTAAATATTAATATTTTCCGGTCAACTGGTGTTATGTTTGGCTATTTGTTTCTTCTAGGTTTTAGCTACTCTAAGCGTCCTAATGCCAGTTATAGAATGACAATCTATGTTTCTAAAGTTGTCTAATGTCATCCATTGCAGTTTTTCATAAAACAGGAGCAAACATATTTATTTGCTTAGCTATTTCTGTTAGAGCAAATAATTTAGTATACGCTAAAACCTACATTGACTAAGCCACATTCCGGTGAATAATCATTAAAAAATATTAGACCTGAAAATGAGAATGACTTAGAAAAAAATATCAAAACCGTTTCTATGTGATTTTCTTCATGTTTATCATATTAGGCCTACATGCACATAAGTAGTGGTATAAGAACTCTCCCTTATTCTACTACTGACATAATTAGTAACTAGCCTACATAGATCTGTGATAAAAACTGATAAGTGATAAGATTTTACCTGCTCAGAAAAATACCAATGCAGATCAGGCTGACGATTACAGCGGAACCAGCAGCGGAACCGAGTCCGACGCCAATTACAGCACCAACAGAATATAGATCTATTGCATTCATTTTAACCACAAAAACATCGATTTAACGCTACTAGCACTAAGTCACACAAATCATAGCTTTAGAAAATATCAGTTTGCTAATAAGGCTTTAAAAGAAAAAGACTTCGAGGTGTAGTTAATAGAGATGAATCAAGTTCAGGTCCGAGGTAATGTTAGAACACTTTAATTAATTACCGGCTGCGTAGTAAAACTACTGAGTGTAGCGGGCACAATTTACCACAATAACTATTGTTGATACATTTTAGTTACACAATGTAGGCCTTAGTAGGCCTAGTTAGTATAAGATAGACACATTGGCTATCAGTGGCGTTAGTTAATAAACCATGGCAGTAATATAAAATCTTAATCAGTAAACAAATTTGGAGGTTCAATGACGTACGGTACATTATCCTGGCGTAACTGAACGTTGCTAAGCAACAAAGACCTATCAACAAATAGAATCAAGGATAACACGTCGCTAAGAGATGGTTTCATAGCTCGGGTTTAAAAAATACGAAATGAATTGCGGCGGATTAGTCTCTTCCAATTAGTCTGATTTACAAATTCTCAGAACCGCATAATTGTCTCTAGACAAAATGAAATGTTTCTTGACAAATACCATTTGTCATAAGTGTATTCAATAATTTCAAGTTACCTTGTTCTTCGTACTTGCATGTTACCAAGCCTTCTTGTTGTGAAACACACCGATAGATGCCAGCGCTACTAAGACACGTATCTCGAATAGACGCATTAAGCGGTCTGCCTACAAGGAGAGAGCGAATCATGATTGACTATCTTTAAGTTTCAACGACATGATTGTAGGAAAATAAAGCTCCACGGTCCTCGTAAAACTAAAACCACATGTAGAACACCAAGTAGGCTAGTAGAAACTTCTTTGCAAGATTTAGGCCTACAAGGCCCTACATGTTATTGAAAATAGTTTGTCAAAGCTTGAATACTATTTTTTTTATCTCGTAACCTACCCACGAATCCGAAACAAAGTGTAGTGTCTTCATACATCTTGAATATAGGTCTATTGTGAGGCGCTGTGGTGTAGTTCATTGCTTTGCAGCTCGATGGTTGCAAGTTCGAATAGCCTACACCTCAGTCCTCAGCCGGCGCGTAGGGACCTTGGGCAAGTCCTTCACTCGAATTGCTTGGACGCTTCGGCGTGAAACTCCGATTCAGCGTCCACGCTGTAGTCGGGAGCGCCTCTGAGTAGAGAACTTAAAGGCGCTATAGAAATTTTAAAAAATAATATTCTAACGATTATATTTGATACACACTTCGCCTGCAATCGGTCGAAAATTAAGTAAGCCCTATGCCTAATTGCATTCGGACCATGGTTACAAATGACCGAAGTTATCACAGGAAGGAGATATGAACTCATTTCATGAGCCATCGATCTACGACAGACTCTAGTCTATACTCTATACTCTCTACTATTCTACGTGAGGTCTTGCTTGATTTCAGCTCAAGACTCTAAAAAAGCCCATTGCCCAATCTTTCAGACACTGGTTCAGTGAAACTGAATGCATTTACTAGAGATAAATTGCCTGTTTTATTACATATGTAGCTGCCGATGGTGTTGATGCAGACCTCTGATTCTGAATCACAGACAGAAGGATGTCTGGAACATTCGTCTATGTCTAAAGCGAAAGCAGCATGCATTTAGATTTTAGAACAATGCAAATTATAATATTGTATTGTATTGTATTGTATAAAAACAGTTATAATGTTGTTACTAAGCCTACATGTATGCTAAGTCAGGTCCTGTAGGCTATCGTGAACATAATCCTCTAAATGTCTTTGCTAGTCAAATATTCAAATTAACCATGAATTATTCAAACTTAATAGCGAAACATTTACATAGTCCCACATGTAAAGATTGGCAATCATCTTGGTAGAACTAACCATGAAATTAAGAAAAATGGCCTAGCTAAAATTAATGCACATGATGTAAACCGAATTTAGTCGCAGGACACAACCAGTAGGCCTACTTCACTGCTAGAGGAGCTTAACCTCATTAAACTGTCTATTAAGACAGTTATATTTGTCGCGGATCTAATTGGCAATTAGAATCAAATAATTTGGATTAAATTCTAAATCGGTTATGACTTTTAATCTAATTTTGCTAATAGAGAGTCTGTGTAGTAATATTATTTGCAATTAATGAATAATAGCACTGATTTTAATAAACTAAAACTCTACTTCAGGCCTATAGGTCTACGGTTGTTGTAGGCCTAGTCCTTGCCTTGCCTTCAACCTTCCTCAATACGAGGGTTGGTTGCATTTTGGACAATTCTTCTCAAATATGAACTGTCCATTATGCTCATTGGGAAAATTAGGTGGTAGATTCCCATGCCTTTCCACCTCGCAGTGTGACCCATAGACCAGCCTTTTCGTTGATCAGCCGTTGTCGCTTTCGTAATCCTCCGCCCGATCACCGACGCAAGGCCCGCTGTTGCCCAGGCCTTCGCCGCCTACGTTAGCCAGTTTTTCAGGGTTCCTACAGAGCCTTCCCACCTCGCGTAGCGCCCAAGGTGGTACTTCGGCATACGCCTTCCCCACTGATGGTATAGCCTCTGCAGGCGATCCCCTACTTGACTTGTTTTAGTCCGAATGTCTTTTGTTCCTAGTGAATTTGAGTCCCAGTCAATCACGTGAAAGTTGTGTCATAGGTAGGCCTGCATGAATACTTGTTCGTGTACTTGGAACTTTTTAATGATGTTGGGCGTACCTGTGCAGTTGCCCCAATGATTATTTCTTTGGAATCCAGCTGAACACCGACACATGGTTAGCTGAGCATATCGTAAGTTAATATTGGAGCATGTTTCGTTCGTGTAGCAACCGCCATTGTTCACAGTACAATCTAGCGAGAAACATCAGGAGAAAAGTCACATTTCTAATTGTGTGTTAGACCTACGTGCGGAACAAATTAAGCCGATATTTAAAACAAGTTATAGGTCTAACTATTATGGCAGCGAAACTACTGTGCTACTACAAAGAAATGGTAGGCATACAGCACGTTCAGCCTGCACTGATTGTATTCTAAACTTTTCAGCGCACTTTTTTGGTCAAATAGGATACAAGTACTAAAATTACATGTTGGAGGTCCAGCGCTGTCTCTCTATCCGTCAGCGTATACATGTAGTTCAGAATCGCCTCCTTGGAACGGTGATGCCACCTAGCCTTACTCCGTCTTATCTGCTTGAACGTTGTCTTCCAGTGTCGGGTACGCTATAGTAGCTTTCTTCGTTCTGCGAGATGCTATCAGTTTCGCTTGCCCGCGCCTTTGCTTGCAACTTTGTGCTATTATAAATCCTCGAATGACTGAATGAATGAATATAGTAGTAGGATAAGTTTCAATTTACCTCTTTTATTGCAGCTATTGCCTGTCCAGCCATTTTGACATTGACTAGATGGACAGGAACCATTTTCATAGACGCATCTTTTGTTCTCCTGACAGTTGCAGCTTTGAAGACACCACATCCCGAAGTAGCCGGCCGGACATGCTAAGCAGTAAATTATTATGCTCGCTTACCAGCAAATAATTTGTTTTCCTTTTCAAAATTGGGCATCTAAACGCTTTGGAACAATTCTACTAGCAGTTAGCCAAGGCCTACTCGGATTTAGACGCACGTTTTAGCTTGCAAAAAAACGTGTGACTCGCTGGTCTTCAAGTCTGTTCCAAAATGGCTATTTCTTTCTTTTGTTCCTAGTTTCCCTCATCGTCGGATTAAGCTATACTGTGCAATTATTTCTCTGATTTCCGAATTACAACTGTGCCCTTCCAAAACAAGCGTGTCTAGTTCAGACGACAGCTCTATGATATTCGCTCTATTCGTTCGCACAGCCTACATTAGGGGCCTACCTGTCTCAGTTCTTACTGTGTGATGTTTCATATTCTGTCTTTAGTCTGCAGCTTTGTATTGTTTAGGCCTAATGGACACATTCAAATCTTAGTAGTTGTAGGCTATAGTAATTTTGATACCTATAGCCTCAATCGTTTTTAAGTTAGGCCTACGTATTCTAGTAACACGAGTTACTAGCCTACACATTGCCTTGCATGGCATTTCAAGTCCTACTTCAACTGTTGACTGGCTATTCATTTTTGAAAAACCGTCCAGTCCATTCATAGGGTGAACACACTGAACAGTGGACACGTGTGATTTAAAATAATGTCTTACTCGAATAGACGCTGTTGGCACTATTACCACCGCATATTTCCGTTGTTTCGCCAGAACAATTCTTAAAGCATTTTGATTCATCAATACTTCCAAATCTGTCGTAGGTATCTCCACAGAAACATTGATACAAAAACTAAAACATAAATATCATAATATCAGTTATAGAAGGTTGTAAACCAGGGAGTAACTTTGGTCAGTCAATCTAACCCCACTTGACCATAAAGTGACCTGAGGTCGACTTGAAGTCGGCGACTTGGGGCTCAAACGACTTGACCCGACGTAACAGAAAAGCAACCGACTTCCGACTTGAAGTCGACTTCTGACATGGTAATAGCCATTAGCTGAAGCCTACGTACGGCTAATAATGCAAGCAATCAAGCCGATTTTGCCTTGCAAGCATTCATTTCATATAGGGCGTGTACCAATGGGTAATGAGACATCAACATAAAAATTATAGGCCTAATAAAATGCAAGTGCAGTGCACCAAAGACTGCCAAAGTACTGCTAAACTATCAATTTATTAGTACGAGACCCAGCTTTCTTTGCGTCGAATTCGATCACTTAGGCTACAAGTTACCACTAGAAGCTCGCATTCAAGTTTTGATTAGGCTGACCTGATTGTAACGCCTTATTAACATTTCGCAATTCGCCATTTTTATGAAAATTATACGGCCTAGGCATACGTGGAACGTTTTAACATAGAATAACATTCTATGAATGGAACGGCGGACAGCAATCAGCACGATACGGAAAAAACACTGTAGGCCTAGGCATAATTATAAGAACTGTTTAGCAAAGCCAACTTTGATCATCAAAATAATTTCTCAGCCTTCGTACGCTGTAGACCATAAAAGTTAGAACTGGCGGCCCTACAATAATTTATTTTCGTAGACACAACAAAAGTTCTTTTAAAGTGCCTAAATGCTGTCCTGGCTTCGCGTGCATTGCTTTGAAGTGATTTGAATTTGCCTGCATTTGAATAAAGCTTACCTGAGTTCCCGCATACGAGACGTTGGTGCGAGCGCAAGATTCGATGCACAACTCATTTGTATTTTCGGAGTTCGGTTCGTAAAAGATGCTGGTGTTCAAAGCTCGGTTATCAGGAGATAGCGGATCATTTTGATAATTGTCACGGTAGCAGCCAATGTATTGATCAGAAACATTTTCTAAGACACAATGCCAGACATTTGTATTGCACTATTCTTCAGCAAAATTAATGGCGATTAGACAACAAACTAGCTAGACCAAGGGCGGATCCAGGGGGATTATCCGGCCATGCCCCCCCCCCCATTTAGAACTGTCCATGTATCGTCTCCCCCCCATTTGGTTTCAACAACCTGTAGAACAATGCATATAACGAGGACACAGTCATTTGAACTGGATGACTAAAAAAAGTCATCAACTTTTTTGGCCGATAAAAGTGGTATACTTAGGCTATATACTTCTCCCAAAATTTCGACCAGGTGCCTAAAAAAGGTCATAAACTTTTTGGCGGATAAAAATGGTATACTTTTCCCGAAATTTCGACCAGATGACTAAAGGCCATCGACATTTTTAGCGGGTACGAGAATAAAAAATTCCAGACCCAAGGCCAAGAATTTTTGCCCCCCCCCCCGCCCCGTTCAAAGTTTCTGTATCCGCCCTTGGGCTAGGCTACATGTACTTTAAATTGTCAAAAATGATCTGTGCGGCATGCGATTTACATTAAACTGACTGAAAACACATAGGCCTTTTATAATGTTCAAGCCAAATTAAAAAATCACACAATTTCATGATGAAAACAACAATGACAATAATAATTATAATTTATAATAATATTTAATATCCAGCCGATTTATAGAGTTGTAGGCCTATCCGGCTGTTGCCGGAGAAAATGGGCCGTAGACCTACACTAATTTAAGAGAAATCAATGGCAGTCATAGGATAGTCAAAACATGGTCCTAAGTTAGTTTCGACGTTATGAAGGGATTGGCTCTCGAGTGTGTACATTGTACACAGTACAGTACACTTATTTTTGAAGAAGCTCATATAGCAGCATTGTGTAGGAATCGTAGCCTACTCGTTAAATTACAAGTTGCAACTGTTACGGAACTGGGATTAGTTCCAAATCTCCTCCATCCTTAGGGGTACTGCAGACCTAATGACGACAAATGGCCTGATTCTACGATAGAGATTCCTCGGGATGCGTTGTCAACTTGGCAACGTAGATTACATCCCTGATTGCCTTTATCTGGAGTTCACGTGACCAGTCGATTTAACGAAATTGGTGAAACACTGAATTCCAAAGTAAAGTATCCCAATTTATTGGCCAAAATAGATTCAAAATAGTTCTTGATTTGCTCTTTGTAGAGCAACATTCTGGTCATAGCGTAGTGCGTAGCAAAGGGCTTCTGCATATGATGAATTGATGATTCAAGAGCGAAGAATTTGATCAATCAATCAGTCATTCATTTTTGTAACCAAACATTTTTTGCAGTTATAGATTGGAATCACATTTTCAAAAAGGCATGGCAACAAGGATAGGCCCTGAATGGATCACTAACCCCGATAGATAGGGACACCTACGTACATGTGAAGCAAATAGATGCAACCACCGACAATGCATGTAGCTATTACGTAAGACACTGAATGATTACAATATTACTATACTTAGCCTAAGATATCTTACAAATGACTACAATATTATTATACTTAAGATTTCTTAACCAAATTAGACAGAATATAGAAATGAGAAGTGCAAAAGAGTATGCTTGAGTGGCTAAATAAGCTTAGACAAACATTAGGCTATGATATAGGCCTATCGTAACACATTGTTGACAATTTGTTGCTATTACTGACTAAATGGGAGCGTAGCATTTTCTTAAACAATGATAACGATGGAGATTGCCTGACTTCTTGAGGGATTTATTCCAGATTGAAGGAAAAGTGGCTACAGTAGAGAGCAGAAGGGAATTAGTGCGAGCAAAGATGCATATATACTAGCGCGCCGAGTTGTTGAATGAGAATGGATCTGTGAAGCAAGATTAAAGAATCCTCTGAAAACAGGAGGGAGCAAATCGTGATCAAAGCGGTACATAAATTCGCCCGATTGATAGAGCTTAACCTGCTCACATTTTAATGTGTTAAAATCACAAATAATGGTGTAGAATGCAATAAATATGCAGTAGGCCTACCAGCCACTTTAATAGCCTACGAATTACCCTTTTTGGAGTATTATAAGTCTGTGCACAGTGTGCAGTGTAGTAGTGTATGTGGATGTCCATGTTAGATTACATTATGCTAAGTATGGATACACAAGCGAATAACATAGTTTTCTATTAATAGGGGAGGTAAGAGGCATGCAGTACGTGCATGATGGAGCATTATGCAGATTCTAAACGAATAAAAGTCTGCATATTTTAGAAACTTGTCTGCAATTCACCTTATAGGATTCTCAGCTAATAGTCGCATGCAAAAAGAAATTGGACAGTATAGTATACCAATAAAAACTAACAGTAGACCTACATCTTAAATGATAAGGTTATACCTCAACAAAACATGTTTTATTATTTCGGTAGCAAAGTTTGGCTACTTACTTGTGTCACATGCCGGCCCTCTCCAATTTCCCTGGCATCCATCGGGACAGATTCCTGTCACCCGATCGCAAGTAATCTGACGCTTGCAGTGACAAGTTTTGTCACAAAGTGTTCCATAGTTGCCAATGGGACAAACTAAAGTCAACAGTGATCTTCAATTAAAAGTGTAGATCTACTTAACAATGTTTGTTCAGATGTAGCAAACTGATTTCCATTATACTGCTCGCTAATGAAACAGCCAAAGTCCAGATAAAACTATTGAATTAGACCTATGCCACAACTCCGGCACTAAGACATATTATTTTATTCTATATTGCGAAGATTTATCAGTTGAACGACCCATCGCAAGACACAGACTAACTTAGTAAGTAAGCTATTTTGGTCGTCGAAACTCAGACTAAAGAAGGTTCTGTTTCTGACAATCTGCACTTAGCACTGATTTTTAATTTTTTATAGTCAGTAAAGTCATAGTCAGATATCAGCGCCTCATGTGTCCAACATCATAGCGACTTTTCCGTATAAGATATTTTATGCCTCCTCCTTCTCTTCCAGCAAATTTCCGACTTATTCGGACCAACCAATTTTCATCATTAGAGTTAACACTTGATGAGAAAAGTCACCTCTCCAGCTCCCAAAGTGTGTTAGGTCGAGAATGTATTAGGCCTATTCTATTATATAGACTCTGGTTCACCTGTGCGATATCTTAGGTAAAGCCTTGAAGTATTAACCGCTAAGTTATAGGTAGGCTTACAATACATTATAATTTGGGTTCATACCTGTATATACAACATAAGCAAGTGTTTGAAACATGGTTCCTCCACAATACTGCAATGGTTTTTCAGGGCATGTTAAATTGCAAGCACTATCCGGTAGCGCATCACCGTAGTCATTCAAGCAACGACATGTTCCATTCTGCATAAATTGTTTTACACAAAGCAACTTGAAATTAATGATTTAAATACGGTTGACATATAATTATAGGCATGCTTTCAAACATATAATTTAATGGCTTATATTATTTAACTGGGAAAGTATGCATCATGCATGAAACCACACGATCCTGTTAGAACTAATAGTCTTATTATAAACTGTTACCTAAATAATTATCTTAATGCTGACTTTTTCATTGATTGTCGTCAGACTGTTTAGTACAATTCCAAAATAAAATTAACTTTTTTCAATATAGGAAGCTTATTTAGACCTGATTTTCATGCTAGTTTGTATTTACTTTAAACAGTTATATAAAAATTAAATAGAAACAATCGTAGCGGCTGAAAACGACAATCGGCCCTGTGAATTTAGCCTATGTAGGCCTATCAATGAATTGATCGGGAAAGATAATTTGGTACCAGTGCCAATTTTGGATAGGTGCTTTTGGTCCACATGAGCTAACCAAATTCAAATTCAAATTGTATTTATTGATCCAACAATAAACGTAATTTTACAGAACATGTTATAACACAATTATAATTAAAGTATTCACTCATTCGGCAAAGGGTTTAGGAGACAGACTAGGGAGCAATAGGCACTCCAGAAGAGACAAGTCCCGCTTAGTCAACATTACAATGCGGATCTGTGGCTCAGCGTATAGGCCTAAGCTTTGTTGTTGTCCACATATGGCCAAAAGTGCGTTCTAGTGGTTTCCTTGTGACAAATTCTTCTCTTCTGATTACCTTTGAATATATATTGAAGTCGCCGATTTATCTTACAGGTTTCCAACATCCATAATTCCATATTCATCCAACATAAGTCGCTATTGTTCACTATAGGCTAACTGATGTTTTTGTTAATTAATCGAATTTGAATTCTTGTTAATCCAGATGGCTAACCTGAAGACCTGCGTAAGTGTAAGAAAGCACTTGACAATATCCAATGCATTTCCCAATAGTCAATGCACTGTTGTTTGCGAAAGCAACTACAGGCTTTGACGAATTGATGCCATTTTCAGAAAAGCATCCGATGTAGTGATCTTGCAGTAGGCCTAAAAAATAAACATTATTACTCCTGTTCTCTTTTGCCTAATTTAAGCACAAAAACAAAACAGATTAAAGATAAAGGGGGACGCTATTAAAAGACGCACCATACCAAAATTGTATAGGCATCGGTGCATCCTGGGCATTCCTGGCTGTTGCAAGGTTTCATGCATGATAATCATCTTCAGATGATATCTGAAGCAGCGCATTCCGACCGCATAGGAAAATCGGTTTTAGCATTTTTTCATTTTTCTCTCAAAATTCTCAGCTTCTCCGATTATCTAGTTCATTTTCATGATCTGCATAGTGATGGTGCAGTGGCGTAGCAATAGGGCGTGCAGCACGTACAGTGCACAAGGGCCCCCGGTTGAAAAGAGTCATTTTTTTACTCTCTGAATATTCAGAATGCAATCATGTCTAGCCTAGGCCTACATGTTCGGCGTACAGACGCAAAAGCTCTAATTCAATTTTTCTATGGTAGACTGAATGAATTTTAAATGTTTTATAAATATAAATGGGAGAAAATGATTTTAAAATTGTATTGAGCTAATTTGCTATTAATTTCGAGTGCGAAATATGAAAATAGTGTTTATAGCAAAAGAGTCAGGCGTTTTGCGCAGCCTTTTTGTTTGACATTGAGGGGGTTCGAGCATTGAAAGGGCACCTCCCACGGGAAAGGAACTTACTGAAACGTAAAGATCCTCTGATTAAAAATGGAGCTCAGGTGATTAAGTATCTTTAGACATCAAGATCAGCCTCATATGTAGCCTATGCGTAGTCCTAACCAGTGCAGTTCCTCAAACATAAATCTTGATGTAAGCCTATGCTCCAAACATTGGAGTCCCACCGAGCCGAGAGGGCGAGCAGCAGCAATAAGCACTTTAAGGACGAAGGATTATTAAAGTACAAAACCAGATTACTCCTGATTGATGTAAAAAGATCTAGAGCCCGGAAGTTTTCATCCATAAGTGATCGACACTATGTTACACTTCCATTGTATTCACGCACTATTGCGTCTGACTTTGTTAAACATAGTCGACTCTAACCTATCTTGCTTGCTTATTGCGTCTAACTTTGTTAAACATAACCTATCGTGCTTGCTCAGCCACGCGTGCAGCTCTTATGTGAGGTATCAAAAGGCTCCATGTTGGCGTGCAGTCAGTGAAGTAAATATAAAATGTGTCACAACACAGCACACAATTTATTTGACAGCCGATAATAATAGGCTGTTTGTTCAGAACGTCGTGACACACCTAACTTACTCATCCACTAAAAAACTTTCAAATGAAACACGCATTCAACCAAATCCTAACTCGCGTAAACATCATGCTGTTTTCATGCACCCCTCAACACTGTCAACAGACCAACACCAGCTCTCAAACTCATTCGAGCGCAAAAAATGATTGAAGAGTGCTCTGAGACTTACCTCCAGTTGCGGCAATTTCCACCAGGAAGATAAACATTACGATATTTCCACAATCAATGCACATGCGACGTGAATGTTTGCGCAGAAACACATTGTCAAATATACGTCTCGAAAACTTCATTTTTACTTGAGTTATGCCTAACCGATATATCAGAGAAAAACTCCGTTAATGTATTAAAAGAATTATAGTAGGCCGGTGCAAAAGATAATGTCAAGAGTATGAAAACGCTGATAGTCTATCTATCGCTGTAATGAAAAAGACCTTCCTGGACGGTTGCAAATTCAACACAGTGAAGCGATCCAACGGCTAGACAACTAAAGCACTGAAGTAATGGGCGAACAGTTACTGTAGCCTAAGCCAATATTAAAGGCCAACAATGAACGCATGCAGCAGATAGCGTGTTCGCAGCGGGCATCCGAGGCGCAAAAAATCTAACACATTACCTGTCGACATGCTTCATTGAGGTCAACAACTCAACATGTAGGCGTATTAGGTGGCGATTTGCTTTAGTCAGTCTCTGAGGGTGGGTAAGGTGGTTAGGCGCGGTGTACAGGCCATTGCTCATAGGCTGATTGCTCATAGGCTTATTGCTCATGGGCTTATTGCTCATATGGTTTATTGCTTATAGGGTCTATTGGTCATAGGTCTTTTTGCTCATATGGCTCATTGGTCATAGGCTGATTGGTCATAGGGATTGCTCGTAGGCTGATTGGTCATAATAATTTAGAAGTTAAATTAGTCGAGTGAAGTTATAGAAAAGAAAACACTGATTGAAAGAGAAACAACATTTACTAGGTCAGGGGTCTCAAACTCAAGTCATCGTGCGGGCCAAATTTGAAAATTTACAGTGTCTCGCGGGCCGCAACACTAAAGTAGCCTAGTATGTCTTGCAAGTTAAACTATTTATATGGGGTGAGGGTTACAATGCTGTAATAATGATATACATTGTAATCCTGTGAAATCACCTAAGTTAGTACTCTACTTTTAGTGTAACCATAATGGCACTATACACAAAATTGAAAACTTAGAGTCACAAAGATAGGGTCTATGAAGAGCATCAATAGCACATTTAGTAAGCCTAATAGGCCTACTTACCATAGGCGTACGGGAGATTTCAGCAGTGGGGTGGGGGCTAAGATTTTACTTCTGCCCGAAAAATAAATCTCGTGGTAAAAAATACTATTTTCCTCTAGATTTTGGAGTTTTTCTTGTATATAGGCCTAGTAGAAAGTGTAGAATACCGGAATATCAACCTCATTGTAGGCTTACTTCTGCTTCACCATGGTATTACATTGAAGGCCCACTATAATTCTATATGCATATCTGCTATTGCAGATTGACTATCCAGAGCAAAACTTAAAAGAAAACAGTTTGAGCCTTGGTTCAAATCGCAAAAAGAACAGCAGATTTCGGTTTTTAACCAATTTCTTTCTTTAAATATATCTATATATATAAAAAACAGATGGCCCTCGCGGGCCGCATTATTCGGGTCCGCGGGCCGCATGCGGCCCGCGGGCCGCGTGTTTGAGACCCCTGTACTAGGTCATGTAATTGCTCACATGCAAAGAAAACTGTTAAAGTAAAAGATTGATCACTAGTAACTATACAGTGTAGATGTAACAATTATTGCTCTCTTTCACAAAGTAACGTGCAGACGCGTGGCCATCGACCTTACCGATGTAGCCAAGCGAGCCAGTGACAAAGACTGCACGGTAAATAACGAGCAAAGCGCGGCTCATTGCCTGAACTCAATGTAAAATACTTGGGCGGCAGAGTGAGAATTGCCATGCCGTTGCGGTTTCAACCATCGATTTCTTGCGTAGAACCCCCAGTTGTCTTCTTTGCACGCCCTTGCTCCACGTGGACCATGATCTGACTCTGTTATTTGTTCTACTTTTCTTCTACCACTGATTAAGAGGTTTGAATGTGGCGTTGAGTGACTGGATCATCGTCATAAACTAATGCATTTTGCATTAGAAACGGACTCGGTAGACGTTTCTAACTGCAATTTATCCAATACGCTATTTTTTGAAAGTGAGTCTAAGCCCATCTCTCTATGTTGCATGAGAATACGATTATTACAATAAACGGGCCAAGAAAACTGATCAATCATGGCTGAGTAGAATATTCTTTACGGGTTCATTGGAAACAAAGAGCAAAGAATGTTTGCCTCGATGTAGCTTACATTAGAGATTGAAACATATCAGTACTGTCCTCGTCTATCCTGCTGGTTAAATCAATAATTTGCTATATTCAAACAGTTGCTGGTTGTAGAGTGTAGACTTAAGGATTGACACAGCAGATATTATTCGCTGAATACGCATAGGCCTATAACTCCGCGTGGACTCAACAAGCAGACCTCTCTTGTTCACAGACATGCAATGAAGTCTGCGGAAATCTGCATTTTGATCGGCTTAGCAATATAAACGTAAGCCTAAATATACATATCTATAGAGACAGCAGGGGCCTACTATAATCGCAAGTGTGATTACAGAATGCTAATTAATGAAGTATCGTCTAATAGTCGTAGATTTCTTCGTATTCGCGTCTTTCGTCTCCGTAGATTTTCGTGAAGATGAAGAGTTTGAGCCTGTACATGAAGAACAAGACGATATGCACGGCCAGTGGCGTAGCCAACCCCATCTTGACACAACTAATCATCGCATTTTCGGGATCATCCCAGTCTATATTATCATACAGCACATTTGCGTTGTGATCGAATGACCAGAAAATGTACGAAAAGAGGAAGTAGATTGCGAAGTAGAGGACGGAGTAGACAAAGTGAAACAGACGAACAGGAATTCCGGAAATACAGAAGTCCAGCAGAATAACGACAGAGTTCATTAAATGGTTATTGAAGCCTTTAACCGACTTAATGCCAGCCATAGGTGGTCTCAGGTTATTGATGGTGACAGTAATCGCAGCAGGTGATATGGTGCAGAACAACAACCACTCTAGCTTCATGTAACATGGCACCGGATTAGGTTTTCTCCCATCCGACGCTCTCCTATTGGATCCAATGTCATCATCGCTGTCTCCTTTTCCATCTCCATCTTCCAGTTCTCTGCAGCAGCAGCCGGTTGTTCTGTCAGTTGAATGGATGAGTACAATGGATGCAGCGTAGATCTCGTGACAAGTGACCAGCAAGTATGACCAGTTGGTCAACCATACTGGCCACGGGCGCTGTGGATTCGTGCGAGGAAAGTAGACAATGGTCAGTATACAGAAGATACCGGTGTAGAGAGCCAGACACAGACGAAATATGACGAAGACCAAACGAGGCCAGCGCCACTGAAACAAACAGAACAAAGATTAAAGTCGTCTTATGTTGCTATTTGTTTCCATATATCACACGGATAATATGCGTATTCGTAAATCTTTAGGTATTTACAGTGCGTGCCAAAATGTACCCTAAGGTGTTTTGTCAATATCTTGAACAGAAGTGAGAATTGTTGAATCAGGCTCAACCGGCTTAAAGACAATTCATATCTACCTACAAGAACCAAAATGTCACCAACACTTTTCAAGCAGTACAAAAGTCATAGGCCTATTAGGTTACTTTCAGTAAGTCCACCCATTGTGTCATGGTGATCTAAAACAAAATGCAGCAAAAGTCACATAGGTCTAAACTCATTCATTCATTCATTCATTTCGTAAATTTATATAGCGCTTCTTCAAGAAACCTACTCAGAGGCGCTCCCAGTCCAGCCACAGCTAAAATAATAGGTTTTGAGCGACTTATAAAAAGCAGGTAAATTTAGTCTAGGCATAAGTCGCAAGTTTAGTGGGAGGCCATTCCAGATAGCGGGACCCACAGTAGAAAAGGCTCGGCGCTGTCTTGTAGAAGTGCGAGCTCGAGGAACCAAAAGCTCCCCCGTTGTCGTAGAGCGAAGAGCTCGACGGGCTGCAAGGTCGGAGACAGGTCGACAAAGAATAGACAGGTATGATGGAGCACAATCAGTAAGGCAACGCCAGACAAGTGCAGCAACTCGGTAGGAGATGCGTTGAGAAACAGGAAGCCGGTGATGAACATCACGCATATAAGCAGAGACGGGGGCATATTTAGGAATGCGGCCAATGAGGCGAGCAGCCGAACGAAGAACTCGTTCAAGGCGCCCAATTAGAGCAAGTGGCAGACCCATGAGTACCGAACTGCAGTGATCAATTCTACTGGTGACAAAGGCATGGACAGAGTAGCACTATGAGAGAGAGATCTTGAGACAACTCGGAGTTGCCGAAGCTGGTAGTAGCAACTACGAGTGACCAAATTGATATGCTTGGAGAAATTGAGCTCTTGATCCAGAGTAATTCCAAGGTCGCGGACTGTGAGAGAGAAAGATATATCAGGGAAAGTTTTTGTTATTAAGTGCAGGTCAATTGATGCCAATTGCCTGCGAGTACCAAACCAGATAAACTGAGTTTTAGAGGGATTTAGTAACAAACGATTAGATGCCATCCATGATGTAAGAGCATCAATGGCATTGGACATTAACGATACAGTGGACACTGCATCAGTGGCAAGGCAGTGAGCATAGGCCTGAACGTCATCAGCATAGAGTTGGTGCAGAAGGCCACATGCAGACAACAAGGAACCAATACCAGCTGTGTAGAGAATGTACAGTAAAGGGCCCAACACAGAACCCTGTGTCATATTAATTATCAAGTCACATTTCAAATAATTGTTCTCAGATAGACCTGAAATTGCCAGAAAATTATTATTATTGTTTTTATTATTATTATTATTTTCATTATTTAGAGAGAAACATATAGGCCTACCAGCGTAGCTGCACGTCACTAAGCCTAGGCTATGCCATTATAGGAAGATGACTAAAAGTTTGTAAATAAGAATTTTTCAAAATGACAATTTTTATTAAAGTAAATAAAATTGACATTTCCAATTATATCAAAATGCCGGTGTCAATGACAATAAAAATTTATGTTCATACGCTTTATAAGCATGGTCTTGGACCTAAGGCTATCATTACCGCTTAGTGCTCACTCTGATAAATAGTGAGGGTAGATCAATTATTACCGGTAGCTAAATTGAGAGTTAAGAAATGCGCCGCTGATGAAAGGAGATCGGCACTACGACGTCTAGGTCAATATTATTATTGTTCTGGTTTCATTGAGAAGAACCAATTGCCCCGAACCTCCGGATTTGAATCCGACAGACTATCAAGTGTAGATAAAGACGCTGGAGAAATGCCACAATCAGCAATCGGCCAAAAACCAAGAGGGATAAGATAATTGATGGTTGCATTGGAGTTGATGTGGGAAGATTTAACTCTGGAACACTGTCTTCAAGGCCATCAAGAACTTTACACAGAGGCTCATAACAAGAGTGTACACTGATGGTAGACACATGGAACACAAGTTGTGAGCCACTGTCAAGTTTTTGGTATATCAATTATTTGACATGTGACATCATGAAAGAAAATTGCTACGTTTTGTTACGTTATATTTTTGGATCGTAAAAACAGTGGATGGGCTCAGTAAAGTTATTATAACTTTTTGTTTGCTTAAACTCTTTTTGTGAAATTTGTCTATATATGAATTGCCTTTAAACCTGAAAAATCTCTGCTTATTAATTTAATTCCCAACTTCTCATAATTATTACATCCCACCATGTTCATCACTATGCTAAATAACACAGCTATTACAGTACAACCCACGGCTTGTGTTGAAAGAGAAAAGTGGAAAATGAAAGTGACTGTAAAGCGACATGGTCTTATGAAAAAAAGACAATGTCTCAATTCAGTGATACCCACCGTTGTATTGTCATACAGACCTGACTTTTGTAAAATACACCGGTGTTTGGATATTCGAAGCCAAAACTCCTCCAACGAAATTCTTCTCGAAGGATGTGACAGAAGTTCTTCTACGAATAAATAGAAAACCAATTAATTATTAGGTTTTGTTCTGCTATAATTGTGCAGAATTTAAATTTTGTTCAGCAACTTCACGCATGCACTCTATTGTATGATGGCATTGACTATAAAATTAGGCTATCTCACTCAACTTCTCTTTAAAGTATAGGAAATTTAAGGCGCCTTACGTACACAGGTTATACAGATGATAATTATATAGGTGGATGGAAGTATAGATGGATGGATGTATGGATGGATGGATGGATGGATGGATAGATAATTGGAGGGATGGAGGGATGGGTGGTTGGATGGATGGATGGATGGATAAATGGAGGGATGGATGGTTGGATGGAGGGAGGAAGGATTTAATTATAGGGGCGGATGGTTGAAGGGATGAAAGAATAGAGGAGTGGACGAATGGTTGCATGGGCAGTTGCATTGCTGCTTGGTTAGATGTAGCTTATGTAGAGATGATTATTGAGAGATTAACAAACGAACAAAGAAACGAAAGAACGAACGAACGAATTAATGAATAAAAGAATTGATGGATGTGTGAATGGGCCTTTGCCCTTCAGACGTATGAAAGGAATCGACAGATTTTAGAAATAGAATATAGATCTATACAAAATTATATTATATTATATTTAAGACTTAGACCTACCCTTTTTGGTTTTGGTGCCTCAGAAATCGTCAGCGGTGAGGTCTCACCCTCAGATATCTGATCCATTTTTAAACTAACAACATTAGCCTCAGATGTGACGAGGCTTAACGAACTTCTGCAAATGGCGTCTGGCTATTCTTATCAGCGACTGACATTGGAACAAAAGTCGTATATTTTATGTGTATAAAGTCCTTGCTTCAAACTAAGAGGATCTGCAATCGACAATGTAGACCTCAGTCACACTATAGCCTACCATCATGTACAGTGTACAGTGTTGTACACACATAAGATACACTCTCCACCCATGCACCTTAGCCATCTCACTGTCTGACCTTTTGGAGTTTGGTCTCTGCCTATAGATTCTTCTGTTTTGATTAGGCTCAAGTGACTATGAAAAAGCTTTTCCGTTTTGGGGCGCTGTAGAACTTTAGACATTGTGTCGCACTGCGTACATGGACATTATGCGGCTGGTAAATGTGCACCGTATGCTACATGTAAGTAATAAATTTTTTAGACAGAGAATAGAGGGAGGAGCATAAACTGGATGGACCTAATTCCTCAGTCAGTAGCCTAAAGAAGTTCCTAACAATTATGGTCAAGGATATCGATTAGGCCTAAGCTTATCAGCAAAGCCATGGGATGTTATAATATAATTTTCGAATAAGTGAGTGTCAGAACTGGATAGACCTATCTATTTCTAACTGAAGGCTAACCTATTTAGGCCTACTTCGTTTTCGTAATCATGTAGCAGTTCTTAAAAATCTTTAAAGACCTGCCTTTCCTCGTGGAGTTTCACTAGTCGTAAACGGTGCAGAGAACTCGCTGAATAGTCTGCACCATATAATTAGACCCTCTATATAAATAATTAAATATGTACACTGTGTCCGGGTAAAAAGTAGACCCCACAAAAAAGTGTCATAACTCGGTCAAAACTTTTAGGATTTATCTGAAATTTTAAACACAGCAACAGTGTCCATATTTACATTCGATTCCAAAGTCCTTTGCAAATATTCGCGAGTTTGTCAAATTTATGAGCGTTTGCGTTGGAGCACCAACAAATGGAACTTTCCAACATGGAAAACCTGAAAGGAAGTGAAATTCAGCTATTCTGGTGCCAAAAAATGTGTTTCTTGTTCTCGGACACACGATCGTAGACGTAGTAGGTTAATAGCTATCCCGGGAGACACTCGGCTTCATATCCTGCAGCTGTGGCCGTCCAGCAGTCCAGACTTTGATCCGGAGTACATGTACTGGAGGAGCGCGTTTTTTGTT
This sequence comes from Lumbricus rubellus, assembly GCA_945859605.1. Lineage (NCBI taxonomy): Eukaryota > Metazoa > Annelida > Clitellata > Crassiclitellata > Lumbricidae > Lumbricus > Lumbricus rubellus. The sequence continues at coordinate 58,411,523 of OX243811.1, read as the reverse complement.
CACGCGTATTCATGACATCGATAACCGTAGGGCGTAGGGCGCATCTGTCTGAAGATTGGCAGTTGTTTAACCATGTGATCATCTACAGGACCATCAAACAGTAGCGTTTAATCTACGGTCGTGTGTCCGTGAACAAGATGGACATTTTGAACAGCATATTTAGCTGAATTTCACTTCTTTTCAGGTTTTCCATGTTGGAAAGTTCAATTTGTCGATGCTCCAACGCAAACACTTATAAATTTGACAAACTCACGTATATTTCTAATCGGTTTTAGAATCTCGTGTAAATATGGCCGCTGTTGCTGTGTTTGAAATTTCAGACAAATCCCAAATGTTTTGACCGAGTTATGACACTTTTTTGTGGGGTCTACTTTTTACCCGGACACAGTGTATAATTTATATAGGTTACATATATTTATTTTATAATTATTAATGGTTACAATACGATATCAACGCATTGAGTACAAAATTCAAGCGCCTATGGAAAAATGTCTGTTGGAACGTATACCCCATCCTATATCAGATCCATGTAAGCCTATGTCTTTGCCTCATCTATTTTTGGTCGTGTTGATCATCAATCATCTGATGTTGTCTCTTGGACCAGGTCGTCCTGACGTCCTCTAGGCCTACACCTGGTACAGAAGCTTTTTGCCATTCCTGGTTCTGTACCCTGGAATAGTTGTCCATTTAAAATCTGATTGAACCGATTCCCTTCCTTGTTCTATAGTGCTTGAGTTATTGAGATGCCTTTGTTGAAGGGTTTTCATCTGCTAGAACTAGAGCTAATAGGTCCACTGATTTAAATTCATTTATTATAGCACATTACGCTTGTGATACTTGCATTTGCTCCATGCACACCACACTGCAGGGGCGAGTAGCAAATGTAAATGTACTTTTTGATCAAGGGCTGTACCTCGATCAAAAACAATGATGGAGAAAGTAAATTGCAAGAATTTGGTATACAACAAGGTCACTCAAATTGATCTCAGCGAACGCTTCCCGATAACACTGACAGGTTATTATTTTTAAATTAACACAGCGTCTTAGGTGCACAAACAGTGGGGCACAGCAGTAAATATGGCATAACTGGACAATTGCATTCCAAAAGGTCCAGCGAAAACAGTTTTAACGGTAGGCAGTAGAAACTCCGGAGCCGAGTCTTATCGATGTTCACTGTTAAATGTTCAAACGTCGGAGAATAGTCTGGCAGTTGCTGGACTTTATCGGCACAATGCACAAATTACGAAGCGTCAGTAAAGTCAGTAACAAATTATATTTATATCGCTTAATAGTCATAGATTACTTCGTATTCTCTTTCTCCATCTCCGTAGATTTCCGCAAACATTAAGAGCTTAAATCTGTATATGACGTAGAATATGATCTGCACAGCCAGTGGGATGACTAAACCCATGATGACCCAAATGATTACCACATTTGCGGGATTATCCCAGTCTGTGAAATCATACAGCACATTTCCGTTGTGATCGAGCGATTAGAAAATATAAGTGAACATGAAGTAGATTGTGAGGAAGATGGCGGAGTAGACAAAGTGAAGCAGCCGAACCGGAAACGCGGAAATGCAGAAGTCTACTAGAACGACGGCTGAGTTGAGTAAGTCATTGTTGAGGCTTTTAACCGTGAAAGGGCCACTTGAAGGTGACAGCAGGGTGCTGGCGGTGACAGCAATTGCAGCAGGTGATATGGTACAGAACAACAGCCACTCTAGCTTCATGTAACATGGCACCGGATTAGGTTGTCTCCCATCCGACACTCTCCTATTGGTTCCACTATGATCATCGCTGTCTCTATTTCTAGCTCCACCTTCTAGTTCTCTGCAACAGCAGCCTGTTGTCCTGTCAGTTGAGTGGATGAGTACAACGGCTGCTGCGTAGATCTCGTGACATGTGAGCAGCAAGTATTACCAGTTGGTCAGCCATACAGGCCACGGGCGCTGTGGATTCCTGCGAGGAAAGTAGACGATGGTAAGTATACAGAAGATAACGGTGTACAGGGCCAGACACAGACGAAATATGACCAAGACCAAACGAGGCCACCGCCACTGAAACAAACAGAACAAAGACAAAGTCCTTTTATGTTGCTATTCTTCTCACGGATTTAAAAACTTTGCTCGTCCGTCCCCCCTCCAAAGTTCGGACCAGGTCTCCGTCTATGGCATGTACAACAACTTGCGTAGATCTACATTAATTTTGACGTGCACGTTTATGGTCCAGATGCCTTATTATAGCACTTTACCAGGCCTATCGTCAAAATTTAATTATGGTAGGCCACAACAAATTAATTTTCGCTTAAGAATAGACTATAATATTGCGCCAAGATGTTCACTTTAAAAATATCATTATCTCCGAAAGCACAGACTTTAGCCTTGTGTTGAACTCTGTAGACTCTGTTGACCCTTTGTGGTTTACTGTAGCTGTACATGTAGGCTACTGGCATAATAGCTTACACAGAGCTTGATTTCCGACTTTGAAAACACTGGTCAATGTCGTAAGCCAGACTGATAGCATCCATGGTATAATCCCTATAGTATATGTAACATAAGTGTTATCATAATACCCACAATGCATGGGTAGCAAACGAAGTGTTATCGAATTATGTTTTCTTTCTTTTGTCCCAGCGACAGTAGGCCTATTATAGACCTGGTTTTGTATCCACGAGTTGACTTTGGAGGTGCAGGTTGAGAGGAAAAATTTCGCACTGACGGTTATTTGAATCCCTGACCTATCGTTTGACAGCCCATTATGCTGACCACTAGATTACCACGCAAGGCATATAATTATTCAAGCAGAAATATAGAAATTGGGATAACGACATGGTCCTATACATACCGGTACGTGACGTTTTGGCGCCGCCGTTTTGGCGCCCATATGAAAATTGATCTCAGTAGCTTATTTTCGGTTCAATTTACAAATACATCAGTACGAAGTGATCAAATTGTGTTTAATATTTATTTTTCAAGTTTCATTCAGTGGTGTAATAATTAACTGTAATTTGTACCCTATACGGGACCGAATGACTACAATAACCGTATACCTAACCCTAACCGACCCTCATGACGCCAAACCTGATCCTAACCAACCCTCACGACGCATGTCATATACATACATTCTTAGCTATTTCGGGCATAACTTTTGAATGTCGTGTAATATCATTACAAAATTTACATCAAAATGTGCGTAAATGAACCTCCTACAATTGCCTACAATATGATATTTTTTATACTCTAGAAGGAGGGTGAAAAAAAATCCGGCGCCAAAACGTTCGGCGCCAAAACGGCGGCGCCAAAACGTCCGGCGCCAAAACGGCGGCGCCAAAACGTCCTGCTTCGTATACATACCGTTCTAACTCCATGCAACTGGACGTTGTATAGATATACTGACACTAACCTGACCTCTGTAAAATACACCAGAGTCTGGAAAATTGAAACCAAATCTACTGCAACGAATTTCTTCTTGAAGGATGTAGCAGCAGGTTTTCTATAAATACGATTAAAAACCAATTTATACAAAGCCGTTATGCTACTATGACATGCTACGCATAATTTAAGCAGGCCCTAAAGTTTAAGGCACGCACATTGTGAGACGATAACATCCTTTAAATCCATTTCACTGTTAGGCCTATTATAATAGTTTGCGCGAATTTCTTAGATAGGCTACACAATAGCTACAGGGCCAAAATATCTCGATAGATATATAGAAGAATACATACAGTGCCTAAAGTGTGGCAGGACGGTCATGGACGGCGTCCATACACTTATTTTAAAATCTGAACGCTATCCTGCCACTTATTGGCCAGCACAGCCTGGAAAGGTAAGGAGCGTCCAGGCACTTCTTTTGGAAAGGTATGGGGCGTCCAGCCTCCAGGCATTTCTTTTGGAAAGATAAGGGGCGTCCAGGCACTTCTTTTGGAAAGGTAAGGAGCGTCCAGGCATTTATTTTCCACACTTTAAGCATTGCATGTAGGTGGATGGATGAATGAATAAATGAGCGAACGATGAATAGATGAATGGATGAATGGATGAATGGATGAATAGATTATAGGAGGTGGATGGATGATGGGTTGAACCGACATACTCTAAATAAAGCATATATTTTTATTACCTTTCTGGTCTGCCGTTCCTCATAAATCGTCAGCGGTGAGGTTTCATCATCAGATATCTCATCCATTTCGAGAATTATTCATCGCAATGGCTTGAGGAGATTGGACGACGTCTGATTCTTCTTCCAATCAGTCAACAACATCGGAACAAAAGTCGATTGTAAAGTCCGTCTTGTAAACTATGAGGCTCTGCAGTCTGAAATGTAGGCCCACATCGCAAGTCCATCGCGTAAACACAGCTTATGAAAGAAAGAGAAAACTTACATGGGTTGAGACCTTGTCGAGGCAACGTGCATAGTTGTATGCTCTTCAACAGAGTTAAATGTTTATACAGTAAACGGGATTATAACATTACGTTTGTCTTCAACAGTACTGTTAGCGCAACGTAACTGTTATGGGCTCCTTCACGGAGGTTATGACCGTCATTGCGAGATGGGAGAAAGCAAGTTTATTATTTACTGTATTGCCATGTGAAGGGAAAACGGAGCCGGGGACGACAAGTGGAGACTTGGATGGACAACGTAGTCAAGTTCTGGAAAAAATGAATATGGACATCAGAACAGCCGTGGATACCACCAGAGAAATAACGAATTGGAGGAGTCGAGTACAGGCCCCCTCATTGGCATACGCCTGATGGAGGATAGAAGAGAAAGAATAGGTTACATTAACTGAGCACATTTCCAAAAGAACGCGCTCCTCTTATTTTCATTTAAGGTGTCTCAGGATCTTTCGCCGTTCTGTCTCCACCCATTGACTTCCTCACACTGCTCACACACAATCTAAGATCCTGACTCTGATCTTCCAGGCTCAGCCGGGTTTTGTCCGACATTATACTAAGGCCTAACTCAGCTTTCTCCAACCGTCCACTTCGTTCATCCAACAGACGTGACTCTTGCTTCCTCCTTCTAGAACTGCTATGGCTCAGTCTCGATCATTTGCCCCAATTGGTTCTTCTCTTTGAAATGAGCCTTCTCCTTGCAAATTTCATCAACCTAATTTCAAACACAACAACAGTGATATCACTTTTAGTGAGACCACCCACCGTATTGTGACGATTCAAAAGGTAATGCAAAAAAAGTAACAAAAACACGATTCTATTAAGTCACATCTCAAATAACTGTTGTCAAATGAACTTGATAGTGCTTCACAACTTTCATTCATTCATTCATTCATTTCGTAAATTTATATAGCGCTTCTTCAAGAAACCTACTCAGAGGCGCTCCCAGTCCAGCCACAGCTAAAATAATAGGTTTTGAGCGACTTATAAAAAGCAGGTAAATTTAGTCTAGGCATAAGTCGCAAGTTTAGTGGGAGGCCATTTCAGATAGCGGGACCCACAGTAGAAAAGGCTCGGCGCTGTCAAAAAAGATTCTTTTGAACTTGTGTTCAAAGTGCCCACCACCAGTGCCAAAACTTTTTTTGAGTCCCTTTGCAAAGTTCTTGATGGCCCTTTTGATGCGTTCCAAAGCAAAATCTTCCCATATCAACTCCAATGCACCCATTAATTTTCTTACCGCTCTTGATTTTGGTTGCAGATTGAGATATTTCTTCAGCATTTATCCCTCCGCTGATTATTATCAATACATCCGGTTCAAGTCGTGGCTGATATATTTCATTCCATTGAAATATAGTTCCTAAAGTGTCTCACAGTCAGGGCCGGATTTGAACAGAGTGAGGCCCTAGGCAATTTCAATTATGAGGCCCCACTTAAGAATAAAAACAGAAAAAATGCATAGATCTATTGCTACATCTAAGTTCCCAATGCATATTGCGGCAGTGATCCATGTTTGATCAACTACTGTTAGTCTCCAACGAGTCGAATTGTAATTGATAGGCTTACACTCGTTTTGTTCCAGTGTTTTAAGGTAGGCTTACATACTGAAAATCACAATGAAGTCTTGTAACGTCCTATAGGGCCGCTACAATTTAACACCCTATGAGGCCGCATCGAGTGCTTACTTATTAATTAATTTGCGGCCTTGCTAGATTTGCGGCCGGCCTCCGGATTTAGCCGCTTTGCGACCGGCCTCCGGTGCAGTACCTCGCTGCCAGCAGAGAGTGTCGCATTGCGACACTCTATTTTTAGATTCTGCCAACGTGTAAGTCGCTGATTGGTTGATACGGCCCACGTGACCGCTGTAACCGCCGAAAAGCGTAGTCGAGTCCAGGTTTTCATCAGGGTGGGAGCTCGTCTTGTGAAGACAAGAATTTGTGTGTATTTTTGTCCGAAATTGTCAATTTGCGTGGCTGATTGCCTGACTGCATGCATAAGAAGTTACGGTTGACTAAGCAACTGGTTTTGGCACCGTTTGCAACTGGTTCTTTGTGAAACTTCGATGACATATACATTTATATTCGGGCAAGAAGTGATTCGGTCTACCTTTCATATTCAAATTCGAGAGTGACTCAAAAATTGCACGGAAAGGCAGGGAAGTATCAAATAATTTAATTGCTCCATAACAGAATCCGAAACCAATTAAAGTTAATAAATTGATAACTAATTTGACTGATAATAAGAATCGAAACTTATGTTGATACCGAATAACGGTCGATGTCTTCGAACCGAAATGTAATTAATTATACCTGTGTGCGAATAATGGACCATGATTATTAGAAACAAGGTTACGCACGCTTGTTGATTATATGCTAGATTCTACTGAAGTTAACAATACATTGAATCATTATTGAAGAACAATATTTAGGCCTAATCACAAATGTTAATTGTCAGCAACGCTTGTTCAATATAATCGGTTGAATTGTTTAATTAAATATATCGAATCAGACGTTAATTAATAATTAGAAAATGGAAACTTCTGTAAGCTCTGAGCATCACTCCGATGAGGATTTAGAGGAATACATAACCACGGGGAAGAAGGGAGGAACCCCTGACAGACTAGTGGAAGGGAAGATAATACAGGAAAAGAGAAGGGAAGGGTCGATCGCACTTAAGGATTGGGGATTTAAAGAATCTGTTGAAGGGGAGTTGAATCCTGATGGGCTTCCGCTAAGGGAAGCCGTCGTCCTCAGACCGAGGACCGCTGACATATGTCGCCACTCGACCGAAGCCATTCCTGGTACCAATGAGAGACATCCCCGTCCTGAGGTGGAAGACCAAACCCTAATCTATAACTTTACCTCGGGGGGAGAGATTGGTCCCATTGACCTTACTTACTTGGGTGAACCTTTAGGAGTATCTGATGACAACGAACCCCTTCAACAGTGCGGCGCCTCGTTTGAGAACTTAAGGCAGGGTCCCACCACTTGGGAGGATGAAGAGTGTTACCAGGGGTGGGACTCTAGGTCACGTGGTTTTCTTACGGGGGAGCAGGCCGTTACAGTCTTACATGATTACATCAATTTTTTCCTGAAAGAATTCATTTTAATCAATCCCACGTTTGTTTAAGCAGAAATGTTTTTCATCAATAGGGCCTAACACTTTTATTTAATTAGATATCTATTAATTAGAAATCATTATTCATAAATCCAACTTCGATTTCAGCGAGATTGTTTTAATCAATCCCACTTTTATTTCAGTAAAAAATTATTTTTATTAATCCGACTTATTTTCGTCAATCCGACTTGTAAGCTTATCTGATAAACACTGAAACGGTGAAAACCGTGAAACCCAAGCAATTGCCAATCGCGAATAATTAAATATGCTAAGATGCACTTTTACCGTCGCTCAAACATTCAACTAACGTGTTCTTCCTCACTTTCCGCCATACACAATAATAATATATCGGTTGACGCAAGTTCTTATACGGTGTATGACGCAAGCGTTCAACTTAGGCCTAACTAGTAAAGAACTGAGACTCAGAGCAAGTGTGTTCGAACTAAAGTCAAAATTCGGTGGCTTTTATAATTTAGAAGTTAATTTTTGGAGGCCCCCCAGATTCCGGAGGCCCTAGGCAGCTGCCTAGTTGGCTTACATGTAAATCGGGCCGTGCTCACAGTCGACCAGTGGTTGTGATTAAGTTTCCGTCAACCGATTCATAAATTATTGGCCTATCATTTGAGCAGTAGCCTATCATAGTACTGTAGAATGACTTATCAAGAAAGCGAAAGCAGATGAGTGCAATGACGTCATAAAATTTATTCTGGCAATAAGTAAGCAGTGAATAAAATTAAGAACAATTTATTTTCTTTTAACATTAATATAAATTAGTCCGAGCCCAATGTAATATGGGGTCTTATAAACTATAAAATGCTAAGCTACCAACGTAAAGTGTCAAAATAAACTCTTTAACAGGATTACAATATTTTCCGGGTATTCAGCAACTCTAATAATTAAGTATTATTGTAATTGGCTAATTTTTTATTCTGAACAGCTAATCGGATGTGATACAAGCATTCCGTATAATTTTAAACACACAATAACCAATAAATTATTATCTTAACGAAATAATTAAAAGTTGTTTGTGCTATTTTTTTTAACTAATCAGACTCTTTGGTAAAAACGTTCTCTTGGTGTCAAACCGATCAGATGTCCTCGTCAATGTATTGGAGAACGGCTTCGTGCAATGCCTTGTACGTTGTCTGAAATATACAGTGTTGTTTACAAAACATGTTCAACATTGTTCATCAGTTAGCTATGTTCCATTCGCGGCAACAAGCATTCAACAATTATACATATAGCTTAATGCACGGGACTTCCAGTCAGGATATAAGCCTAAGGCATATTATAGGCCTACAATTACCAGGGTCGCATTGTTTGTTTTTGTTTGTTTGTGCACTTATTATAGCGCCCCTTCAAGCTTTCTCTACTCAGAGGCGCTCCCGATGCAGAGCGGACACTGCATCGGAGTAAGACTAAAGTGTGGTCTAGGGTTCTGTGATTACTCTCCAATGGCCCACACCTGACAACTTATCGGTCCTCACGCATATAATTATTATTATTATAACTGCGGGATCTTCACAACTGCGGGCCGGGATGCTGCAGCACCCTTAGCAGCCACCTGAACACTGGCCTGGCAATTCCACAGTATGAATGACGCTACGTTTGTCGGATTCCATCAGCAGTGTCACATTTCAGGCCTGTTTTGGACTTATGTAAGCGACCACTTCTACATTAATTATTTCGAAATGAAAAGGGTCATGAGGATCGCTGGGATCAATGTATTGCAATAGAGCATTTGCATGGCGCCGCTACATGTTTAATAGAAGAGCAAATCAGAGCAGAAGCTCTCGACAGCCTTCTAGTACATGTACATGCTGTCATTGCTGTGGGGCCGTAAATGTTCACAACATCGAAACGAAGTGTAGCTCTGTTATTGAACCAATGCATGGCCTATTCTTTCTACTACCACTTGCAACCTACACTTCTTGAATGGAATGGAGTCAATGGTGTTCAGTTCCACCACATTTTGTTTTTATTTACTGCATAATCTACCACACCTGATCTAAACAACGCCGGGTGGAAATCTTTTAACACCTTTCGCAACATGTTAGATGCAGTTAAGTTAAATGTAGTCACTCAAGAAGTGCCAGATGTCATCATATCACAACGGGCCATTTCATATTGCAAGATCATATGCAATTAAATTTTCTTTTTAATTACCTTCGGAAAAATAAAACCACATACTTCCAATTTCAACTTATGTATTTAAACTCATAAAATAAGAAAATTTCAACTTACCAAGGAGAATTCTAACTGAGCTTTGGACATTCTGATGTCTTGTACAATCTGATAAACATCGACTTCGTTTTCGTCTTTTATCATATCAAAGGCAATGAACGAAGCCAAGCAGAACGATGTCAGAGAGTAACCACTTCTAAAACGGATTAAACCAGACAGCAATTAAATATCAGCCTAAATATTCTGTTCAATAACGATGCTCTTTTTGACATTGTGTGGTGCAGATGCTTTGATAATATATTTAACATTTATTAATTGTTGCAATAATGATTATTTAGGCTACCTCAATAAGAAAATATCGCTTAATTATATTGGTGTAGATTAACGACAGCGTATGACAACAAAGGCCGTTGCCGTTAGAAAATTTGTTTGGCATATTACAACGTAGGCCTAATAATTATATACAATTTGCAAAAGTGTGAACTTTGTAAGTCAGATAAATTTTCATAGAGTGGTCATAGAATCTACGCAGATCATGGACCTGAGTTGCAAGATTTGGTGAATGAAGGTTGACAATAAATTTTTGACTTAGAGGATGACTCCACGGTCATAAAGGTTGACAGGCCAACTTGACTTCACTAGCTGAAGAGTTGTCTTGAACAATGTTTTCATTCGTCTTCTATTTTATTATTGCATTTGTTCTTATATTTAGTTATTTTCCTTCCTGTTTATTTTTTTATTTTTAAAGTGCTTCAGAAGCTTGTTTCGTTGTTCTTTCCCGCACGTTTTGAGATGCAGGTTCATCTACAGTCGCACCGTTGTCAAGTGTTTGTAACATATCAATCGTGCAACTGGCATCTTGATCAGTAAATTAGGGTGCCATCAGGGTCGCACTACAGACAGTGCGGTCCTGGCTGCTGTGACTACCCTCCAATGATCTCACTTCTGGCAACTTATCGGGGTTCACCATGCACAAAATTAGGCCTATGGCCTACTAGCAACTGCGGGTAGCCTACTTAACAACTGCGGGTCCGGGCGCTGCAATACAATTAGCACGTACCGGGATGCGGGTTTTATTGCCATATTGCCAATATTATTGAGCTCATAGATAAATTGAGAATAGATACCTGGAGAAGACGATGGTTGAACCGCCGTTTCCTCTTGTTGTCAGTTCACAAATATCTTTGTACAAAGCGATGAGATTGTGAGGATCAATGGAATCCCTTGTCAACGCTTTCGTCAAATGAAACACGTGCATCTCTCTTGTATCTGGTTCTCCACCCTAGAAGTAAGGACACTTTGGATGAATAGAAAACCTATGGAAATATCTTTAACAAGCTTTTTGTCTACCCAGTTAATACAGTTGAGTTTGACTTTCAATTAGCCTAATTAGTTACATAAAAAAAATTGAATATTCAGATTAATTTTCAAAAGGAACTTTATTACGTAAGACCTACTTCTTTTAATTCGAAAATATATATATATATAATAGCCTATCACCAATGGTGCCTTGATAGCCTAGCTAGATTGGTCGAACTATAAGCTTATTTTCACGAAGAACATACCGGTAACTTTAGTCCAAATTTTACGGTCTTACTCATTTGCAGTTCATCAAAATTCCTATTATATTATGTGTACAGGGTTAAAATGGTTAATGGAACTTACGACATTAGCGTAGATGTCAAGATGTTGAAGATTCGCGTAGGTGTCGTCAGACCGTCTCCTCTCGAATACTTTGAAGCGAGTACCATAGTCTGCGGTTGATATGCGGTCGGAAGACACGACGTGTGATCGAAGAGAAACGTCATTTTCTTTTGTAGGCAAAAGAGGAGCAATGGAAGCCTACGAATAATAGATTAGAATATCACAATGGTTTCATTTTGCATGGATACGATGTTGTGCCTCTGACTTTATATCTCTACCGGAAACTGAACCTAACTTTACTTGATTCATTGATTTTATTTGAGCTAGTGTCACCGAGTCTCATATTTTAAGCACTGTTATCTGGAAATTAAATTTACGATATATTAAGTAAGTAGTAACATTCGTGGGGCGCGGTGGTGTAGTGGTGGCGTCGTTGCCTTGGAGCCGGAAGGTTTGAGGTTCAAATCCACCTCCCCGCGTAAGGACCTTGGGCAAGTCCTTCACTCACAATTGCTCAGCGCTTCGGCGTGAAACTCCGATGCAGTGTCCGCTCTGCAATCGGGAGCGCCTCTGAGTAGAGAGCTTGAAGGGGCGCTATAACAAGTGCACATACAAATACAAACATGCTCAAATAAGAAGCACTAGCAAACGTACAGCACTGTATGGGAATGACACGGCAAGTTAATACATAAAGACAAACAAGCAAACATTTGTTTGAACAAGCCAAGAATTGAATGAGGGAAGTCATTGTATATCAATGGAGGCATGTGGACGTGATAGATGATAGCTTATGGTTAACCGTAGGCGAAAAATAATTTAGAGAATAAATAGACAGAACTACGAAAACGTTGTTTTACTTGTAGGCCCTACAGCATGGAAATCGTAAGTCTATTCAGCAGGAAGTTCGAGGATGCTGAATTCCGTTTTGAAAGGATTGAGACAAATGAGATCTAGGCTTATTATACGGTATCCATAGAGAAACTAGGTTAACCACGCTGAGTAAATATTGTTTTATGTAGAATCGTAAATGGAAAAGAGCTTATGGAGAGATTATTATAATTATGTAGAGTTGGTTGTCGTAACGAATGCTACAAAGACTTTCTAAATAGGAATGCATGGAAGCAGCCAATAAATTAATTATCGCTATGTAATGTGGGTGTTCCCTCGTGGATCCATGCTGTTGTCACTAACATTGGCAGGTAGGCCTACAATGAAATTCCCTCGGGACTGGCCGATACTTGAATAGGCACTTGTCACTAAACTTGTACGGCGTTGATAGATACCATGAAGCATTCTAGAGACCGTTTAAGATTTGGTCGGTTGACTATTGTTTGATTTTGCGCAATCTAAGGTCTTAAGTTGTTATACAGTTGGCATAATTGTGATTGTATTCTAACACAGCCTACTTTGAAGTGTATGTTCTTTGCTATAGCGTTGCCATGGTTGCAAATGAATGATTTCTTATGCGTTATGCAGAGGATCGATGCTGGAGACGTATCTCTGATTTATTGATATCAGTAAAAAAAATAGTCTGTCTTATATCATTATGCTTACCTGCCTTAAGCATCTGCAGGAAGCAATCAAGTGCTTGCGATATTATCAGATCTGATTAATACAATTTCAAGTGGTTTGTTACCTGCACGCTGTCCAGAATGATGACAAAGTTGCATCCATTCTCTCTGCACAACGAATAGAAATCCTGAACGGCTGTTGGCGCCGGGAATTTCAACGTTATGTACGCATTTCTCTTCTTCCATCCCTTAAATGTTTCGATTTTAAAAACCAAACATTTTTAACATAAAAATTATAACACATTCCTACCCAATTATGGTCATTATGTAGGATTGTAGGTCTATGCGTGTAGGAGTGCATGAGTTGGCATTGTATGTCTCTCAACCTAGCCCTCTTTTAACTTCTAAATAGCCTACACCTACTTCATATCAAGAGCGTTGCAAATGTATCAGGTGCGGTTACTGTACCTCATGTAAGGCCTAGTCTGAACCAGTCTCAAACCGCATTAAGGTGGGGGTTTCCGTCTTGGGACTTGTAAGCAATTTCAAGCTTTGTTTATGCAGCTTATTGCATTTTATGCATGATCAACTGCGTTAAAGCCATAACCAAATTGCATCGTTAAGAATTATGACTAGCTGCTACTATAATTGTGCGCTTACATTTACGAAAGCAACCTCCATTTCGACGATTTTATTCTTTTCGATTGATTTCATTGCCACAAGAGCACTGCCTGAAATACATCACGTATCAGCATCCATATAGCCTAGCCTAATAATAACCAAGCGCTGCAATTTTCGTACTTCACACGCATCTTTTTATAGACATTTGAGAAAAGGTGATTCTGAAGTTGTGCTACAGGCTTATTTCGGATAGGGCCTATCGCGCTAACCAGGCAATAATAATTATTGTTGTTGATGTTATTATTATTACTATTACTATTAATTACAATTGTAATCTTAATATTATTTTTTAATCGTGTGCTTGTGAACGCAACTTCCAGACAAACTTACGAGCGCTATAAAAAAACATGTGAAAGATAATAGACAGCAAAGGTTCATGAGAAGGTCAAGACCACACGCAGACACAGAGTCAAATCAACATAGGCCTATTCACTCATTATTTTTCTGAGTTAGTAGATGACACCATTTTTAGCGAAATAGATTATTGATAGTGTACTACGGGCAATGCTTGCCATGTTTGGGGTATTAAACGGAAATCAGGGCTGTCAATTAAACCATGATTTGCTATCGAGTATCAATGTCATGTGAAGCCGTTAGGATTGAAATTCAAACGCATTATCAGTAGCACACCCTGTTAACAATATCTCATTCCTGCTGACGTTTGAGAGCAAATGACATTTACGACGGAGATTTGCCTACATCTCAGATATTGTAAGCCTAGACTGAAAGTTTGTTTTGCAAACAATGTTCTAAACACTCTCTTGTAGGGCTTATGTTTAGACTATAATTAGGTTATCTCCAAATATTAATATAAACGCAAAAATGAAATTATTACTTGTTCCAGCCAGCGTTTCTTTCGTCTCTTCTAAACTCTGTGTAAAAACAACATGGCAAAATAATTCACTCATTCAAATGCATTTATTTTGTAAAGATTGAGTCTCGACATGCATGAACATCTACTGAAACTTAGCGCTTTTTAAAAAGATTCAAATAAAGCAAGTTAAACTGGTTTCAATCAATACCGGTACTGTGTGTCTAAACATTCGTGATCGAATAGTTTCATTTGAAATAATAAAAATGTTTCACTTAGGTCAACAAAATTAGAGTTTTGATTAACAAACGATTGATCATGAAATGTGTCTCACGTGATATTGAGCATCCATCTTGCACCGTCCGTTTTCTAAGTTTACTTGCTGTAGTTCTCGTAGCTTCTGATGGAAAATTCCTTTTGGTATTGCAGTGTCTCCTACTGAATAATGCTTTAGTAGGACTGTATGGACGAACTTGTATTGGTCCTACAAATGCAATCTGGTCTCACTTTCGCATAGGCCTAAAGCTATCTGTATACATATGAACTTCACTGGCTTCCTCTCCGTGCTCGCACACAATTCAAGATCCTCACTCTGATCTTAAAGGCTCAACGGGGTCTTGCCCCAAAATATCTGACTAATGTTTTACTTCGTCCTCACTCGGCTTCCTCCCATCGTCCACTTCGTTCATCCAACAGATTTGACCTCTTGGTTCCTCGGTCTAGAACTACTATGGCTCAGTCTCGATCATTTGTCTCAATTGGTCCTTCTCTTTGGAATGCTCTTTCTCCTTCTGTTCGCTCTACACTTCTTTCTGGTAGTCTCTCTTCTGCTTTGTCTCTCCTCAAAACCTGTTTCTTCTCGCGGGGCCTTGCGCACTGGGAGCGCCTCTGAACGGTTCACCCTACTAGAGGCGCTTTATAAATGTTTAAATACAATACAATACAATACATATATTTTGGGCCTATGCATATGTAGGCTTATATAGGCTAGCCCTATATAGGCTACATCTATAGTTTCTAATGTTCTTTGAATTGATTTTACACTAATTAAAGAATGTTTAATGAATAATATTGTCTCAAATTAAAGAATTATTTAACGTGTTAATTCGACGTCGCAGGTTAAAAGACACGTTTAATATAGCCTATGGACAATTTAATCCAATCGCGCAAGCTACAAGTTCATCGTAATAAAAATTATTTCCTGATTAACATAAAATTTCATATGAAAATTCATTGAAATTCGTTAGACTAAGAACATACCAGTGTTTGTATCATCTGACTTCTTTGTTCACGCAGAGATTGTAGACAGCCAGATATATCAACTTTGCCTTCAGCATTTCCTTGTTCAATTAAGAAGTCGATTCCGATAAAGCAACCCGTTCTTCCAGCGCCAGCACTAAGTAGGAGCATAACGAAGAATCTGTTAATAGCTTCGTTTAGGCCTATTTACGATTTAAGAAAAACACAATTAGTAGCAATAGTGCCTGTATTGTATCACTTGCATGCATTTAGCCTGCTGAATAGTCTTTCTGCAACAGCCGTGGACGCGTTGTCACGAAATAACTGTCTCTGTTGTGAAGAATTAGGTCCATATGGAACTATGGATGTCAAAATGCTTGTCATGCGCGGCATTGAAATTCGTCAACACTTACCAGAAAACGTTAGGCTCTACGTGTTTCAAATAAGTAATTGAAGCATTAACTTAGTTGCTATTGGTAATTTACATGTATTTGTGTACTTATTAAGAAACTACTGACATGGTGAATCATCAAAGTAAGACACTGCAGCTGCCAATGCTATGTATAAGCTGTTGGAAAAACGACAGTAGGCTGTTAGTTATCGAACGATCCCTCTATGTTGGTCATGTGACTGTTAAGCGTTCCCTCGCCATGTTGTGGACATTTTGTTTGTTTGATTGGTTTGCTGGAAATTATATTCTGCTATCAGGTTATGGGCCCAGCTACCGGCCAGTTACTAAGTTATGCTTAAAAGTTTAGAAATAAGACAGTGACTTGGAACTGCGACTTTGTAGGTTGAAAAGAAATCGGAACGTTTCGATAGTAAACCTATGTTCGAGCGTTGGTGAAAATCGCTAACAAGTCGTGTGAGTCAGCTTGTCAAGAAGAAGCACAAAATGGCGGAATCAAGCGAAACAAAGTTCACGATGACGAAGTTAAACAACAGCAATTACCAAGTCTGGAAATTCAAGGTAAAAATGTTGCTAATTAAAGATGATTTATGGACAGTTGTGAATGACGACACACCTGACCCAGTCCCAGACGGTTGGCAAAGAAAGAACGAGAAGGCGCAAGGCACAATATCATTATCAGTTGAAGATAATCAGTTAATACACATTTGCAATTGTAACAGTGCAAGAGAAATGTGGCGGGAGCTACAAAAGGTGCATGAAAGATCGAATCTAAGCAGTAAGATGTATCTGCGTAAAAAGCTATACAAGATAAAGCTACAGATTAATCAGAACATGCAGGAATACATAAGTGCAGCCTTGCAACTCGTTGAGCAATTGCGTGGTGTTGGTGAAGAAGTTACAGATCAACAGGTGGCGACTCTATTGCTCTGTGGTCTACCAGATGAGTACGAAACATTGATAACAGCTTTAGAAGCCAGAGAGGAAGATGAACTTACTCTAGAATATGTTAAAAACAAGCTTGTTGATGCATACAAGCGCAAGAAAGATTCAGAAAATGATTCAACAGAAGCAAAAGATGAATCAGCAATGTACTCAAGCAATACAATACCCAGCATTCGCACTAACTATCGTCATGATAAACAGCATAAAGACAGAGAAACAAGAACTTGTTTTGTGTGCAAAAAGCAAGGTCATTTAAACGTGGACGGTAGAGTATGGAAGGCAAGAATGGAGCAAGAAAATAAACAGCCAAAATTAAAACACAAAGCGAAAAATGTCGTTACAGAAAGATTGAGTGATCCAGGCAACGATGACATTAATCACAGCAGTTTTACAATCGGCATTGGTCAGAGAACAAGTGGCTGGTTTATAGACTCCGGAGCCACAACCCATATGACAAACAATCTGAATTTCTTTACAGAACTGGACCAAACGAAGTCTGACAAAATTTACATTGCTAATGGCACATGTCTGATTGCAGATGGAATTGGAAATGGTTTTCTGGAATGCATTTTAGACAATGGTACAGTGAATAGAATCAAAGTCACAAATGTTTTATATTCACAAGGATTAACAGGAAGTTTGTTATCAGTAAAGCAACTGGCAAGCAAAGGAAAAGAAATTGAATTTTCAGGTAACCAGCGTTCGATTAAATACAATGGAAAGGTGTTGGCTGTGGGAAAATCTGAAAACAATTTATACAAGTTGTCATGTAAGAATATTCCTGAACTTGCAAACATGGCCAAGTTCGAAACTAAGCATGAAAATTGTATTCATGTGTGGCACAGACGTTTAGGGCATAGAGATCCAAACGCCGTTAAAGATATTAACAAGCAAGGAATTGCCACAGGAATTCAAATCAAAGAATGTAATGTAAAAATGAAATGTGAACATTGCATTAAAGGAATAACCACACAGAAACCATATCCTGAAGCCAGTACACATCGCACAAAACATCCGTTGAACTTGATCCACAGTGATGTTTGTGGTCCAATGAAAACAATGTCATCAGGAGGAAGCAAATATTTTGTGAAATTTATCGATGATTTTTCACGATATACAAAATGTTATCTTATTCAAAGGAAGGATGAAGTATTCGGGAAATTTCAAGAATTCATTGCAGAAGTTAGTAGCAAGTTTCAAAGAAAACCGAAAATCCTAAGATCGGACAATGGTGGTGAATATACTGGAAATAAGCTGAGAAACTATCTGAAGCAAGAAGGAATTCAACTTCAAACGAGTGTACCATACTCACCATCGCAGAATGGAGTAGCTGAAAGAAAGAATCGATCAGAAATCGAAATGGCAAAATGTATGCTACTTGATGCAGCATTACCACTGAAGTACTGGGGAGAAGCAGTTATGACAGCAGTTTACTTGCAAAACAGACTGCCAACGAAGGCAACAGATAAAACACCTTTTGAATTGAGGAATGGAGAAAGGCCAGATCTTTCACATATCAGAATATTTGGATGCAAGGCATATGCATACATTCCAAAAGAGAAAAAAAACTAAATTCGATGATCGAGCAATCGAAACAATCCTAGTAGAATACAGTGAACAATCAAAAGGATACAGGTTGCTGCTGAAAGATTCAAACAGAATTATAATCAGTCGCAGTGTAACATTTGATGAACATGAATCAGACGGAATGACAATTACAGAAGTAATGATAAATCCAGAGAACACAGAATTGAAATCAGAGCCTGTTAAAAATGAAAATGAAGTCAAAACACAGATGCTTAATCAAGTCAATGAAGATGACAAAAATGAAACAGTTAACGCTGAAATAACAGAGGAAAATGTTGTTCAACCCAGAAGATCTATCAGAAGTAACAAAGGCATACCAGCAGAAAGACTATCAATAATGGTTCAAAATGAAATCAGAAAGGAACCTTCATCATGGAATGAGATGAAAATGTTAACAGAATATGAACAGAAAAACTGGATGAGAGCAGCACAAGAAGAGATGAATTCACACAATGAGAATGAAACTTGGATATTGAGTGATCTACCTGCAGAAAAGAAGGCAATAGACTGCAAATGGGTGTTTAAGTTGAAACACGATACCGAAGAAAATGTAAGACATAAAGCACGTCTTGTAGCTAAAGGTTTCTCTCAGAAATTTGGTGAGGACTATGAAGATACGTTCGCACCAGTAGCAAGACATACAACTTTAAAAACATTGTTGACAGTTGCTGCATCAAAGAATTTGAAAGTGAATCATTTTGATGTCAAAACAGCTTTTCTGAATGGAGAAATCAAAGAAGAACTCTACATGAATCAACCAGAAGGTTTTACAGAAATTGGTCAAGAGCAAAAGGTTTGCAAAATAAAGAAAGCCATTTATGGACTTAAGCAATCAGCCAGAAGTTGGAATCAGAAAATAGACTCTATTCTGAAATCAGATGGATTTCATCAAAGTGAAGCTGATCTGTGTCTGTATACAAAGAAGTGCAACAACGTGATTGTTTACATATTGTTATATGTTGATGATCTGCTGATCTGTGGAAATGCAGAAATGATCAAGAAAACAGCAAACATGTTAAGTCAGCAATTTAAAATCAAGGATTTGGGTGAAGTCAGTTTATACCTGGGAATTCAAATTGAAAAGGACAAACAAGGCAATTACTTGATTTCTGAAATCAATAAAATTCAAGAAGTTATTTCTGAATATGGCTTAACCAATGCAAATGGATGTGCAACACCAATGCATGTGGACTATTTAAATATAACAGGGGAAGAAAATTTGCTCAGCTCAAATGAACAATATCGACAAGCAGTGGGGGCTTTGTTATACATAGCTACTACAACAAGACCAGATATTGCAGCCGCAGTTTCTATTCTATGTCGGAAAGTCAATTCACCACGTCAGTGTGACTGGACTGCAGTAAAGAGAGTTATCAGATATCTCAAGCAAACAATTAACTGGAAGTTAAAGCTTGAAGCTGTTGGAGATCTGAAACTGAATGGGTATGTTGATGCAGATTGGGCAGGCGACAGATCGGATCGCAAGTCAACCAGTGGATACCTGTTTAAGCTCGGAGAAGGAGTAATTTCATGGAAATCTAAAAAGCAAATATCCGTAGCTCTGTCATCTACAGAAGCAGAATATATTGCTGCTTCTTTGGCAAGTCAAGAATTGGTTTGGTTGAGACAGTTGTTATCTGATCTACATATACCGTGCATGGAATCAACGACTCTGTATGAGGACAACCAAGGATGCATCAAGATTGCAAGCAATGAGAAAATCAGTGCAAGAACCAAGCACATAGATGTTCGACATCATCATCTTCGAGACTTACAGTTTCGTGGGATAATTAACTTGGAGTACTGTCCTAGTGACCAAATGCTTGCAGACATTATGACCAAACCACTTACAAGGGACAAGCTGTGTAACTTAAGAGATAAGATTGGCTTGTGCCTTGATAATTGATAACTAAAGTTAGATGGGGTACTGTCGAGTGGGGGTGTTGGAAAAACGACAGTAGGCTATTAGTTATCGAACGATCCCTCTATGTTGGTCATGTGACTGTTGAGCGTTCTCTCGCCATGTTGTGGACATTTTGTTTGTTTGATTGGTTTGCTGGAAATTATATTCTGCTATCATAAGCAACCATAACAGAACCATAGAACTATGCGTTTAGAATCGCATTTAAATTCACCTGCAATGAACAATCGTGTGCTTTCCAGCTTCCATACATTGTCGCACTCTTCTGTGGAAATTACGGAAGCTGTTGACGTCACGGGGAATACCATGATCTGGCCAGGATAGGAAGTGCCACTGCTTTACTGTCAACGTTTGCGAATTCTATAATAACAGAAAAACAACAATTTAGTTGTGTTTATAAATTTTGATCTTAGCAACCCAAAGCTTGATTGCGTCTTTCTTATTGTGAAGTTAATTAATACTAGCAAATGTATTCTTCGCCATTGTGAGGTGAAGGAACTATACTAAACAATAATTATTATTGTGCCCGTGTAAAGGTGCTTGAAATAAGATGGCTTCTTACTTTGGTAACGTGAATCTGTCTTGAAACAAAGTCATTCCAGTATTCTTCTTTCGTTGTTTTTATTGCAATTCCCTCAAACTCCATACACTCGCCAACGTTTGGCCAGTATTTTTCGCACTTGACCTTGAAATAATGTAATGTCTGTCAATTTAAATTTCACGCTATAATAAAGGACTTGCATAAAATGCATTGAAACAAAAATGCTTTGTCAACAAAATAGGCCTATAACATAAGTTAAAATTATACAGTTTATATGGGCTGGGCTGGGATTGGTAACAAGCTTGCATGGAGATCGATATATAATACGCGGTTACGATAGGCCCTACCTCGCAATAGAATAAGGTTGACTATCAGGTTCAATAGAAGGACGGCAAAATAAGCAGTAGGACAGATGAGCGCCTTGCAGAGATGCCTATGCCCAGACCGTTGTCCAAGACTCTCCAAAAGTTTCTGGTCGCGGACCTATCAACATTTGCACCACTTGCAAACCCAAAAAAAAATTTCCGTGTGGTTAAATTGTTGATTGCTTTTAAAACTAAATTACGGAGTAAATATAAGCTGTAGACTGAAAACGATATGATAACTTGCAAGACAGTCATTTGGCGACAATGTGTCTAGGTCGCAGATTACCGTTAACGATTTTAAGAAGCAGAATCATCATGACCCGTGAAAATTTACATGAGTTTCGGTATTCAACGTCAGGCATAAATAGTGCAAATAATGCAAGCAGTCAGCAGATGCATTCGTAATTTGTAGTCGTATGGCCAATATTTTAATGTAGCTCGCAGTAATTTACTTATGTATCTTGAGTGTAGAGTGACACAATTTAATTGAATTCATACGAGAAAAAAACAAGCAGAGAGCCAAAGAATAAGTGCATGGTCACCTTCCGATTTTCCACTAAGTCTGTAATCATGACAATGACGATAACTTCCTTTTCCAAGATCATTCTCCAAAAGTCTCCAACAGTTTCTGGTAGCGGACCTATCAACATTCGCAACACTTACAAAACCTAAATTAAATTCTCGCGTAGGCTCTAGTATTTGTGTACATATTGAGAAACTACTGACAAGGTGAATATATAAATATATTTATTATATAATAATAATAAAATATATATAATAAATAAATATATATTTATTATATAATAAACATATTAAAGATAAATATAGAGACTGTTATCGAGATTGTTACCTTTGAAGTATAGAGATTGTTATCGCCCTCCGTCTGGCGACGTATAGAGATTGTTATCGCACCTAATAAAAACATCACCCGAGGACACAGCACACCTGCGTCATTAATGAGATCTTTATTACCTAGGGATACAGATTGACAACCAGATGGACAAAGAACAATAGGTAGTTAGTTGGCGTGGCTGTACTGCACCAGTAGCTAATTGCTTTTTTAATTACTGCGCCGGTAGCTAATTGCTTTTTAATTACTGCGCCAGTAGCGAATTGCTTTCTTAATGGTCTTTTTTAATTACTGCGCCAGAGGCTAATTGTTTTTTTAATTGCTGCGCCAGTAGCTAATTGCTTTCTTAGTGACCTTTTAATTACTGCGCCAGTGGCTAGCGGTCTTTCAATGAATGAAGGCCGTGGGCGATGACGTCATTGGTGCGTGACTAGTGGGCTTTTAATGGGGTTTTAATGGGTTTTTATTTGCTGGCCGTCAATCCGCCTTTACCTCACTACTAGTATTCTATAAACTTACCTTGAGTAGCAATGAATTTATCAGTGGCGTTGTAACCCTACAAATTTCATTAAAAACAACCTAATTAAAACTTGGAATCGTTTACTACGTTTAATATGAACAAGAACATTAGTCTCAGTCTCAAGACCAATAGTCTCAGTTTCAGAACCTACTGCGCGGAACAATCTACCCAATCATGTGAAGAACGCGCAATCTTTAGAGGCATTTAAATCGCAGCTGAGAATAAAATCTTTTAATTAAACAATCCTGTGACTGCCATTGACGTA
This sequence comes from Lumbricus rubellus, assembly GCA_945859605.1. Classification (NCBI taxonomy): domain Eukaryota; kingdom Metazoa; phylum Annelida; class Clitellata; order Crassiclitellata; family Lumbricidae; genus Lumbricus; species Lumbricus rubellus. The sequence goes on along the minus strand of OX243811.1, from coordinate 58,388,543 downwards.
GGCTATTGAACTCATGTACAACGCCTTTCCTTTCGGCCTCGGCTAAACTACGGCGCTATAGAAATCGTGTTATTATTATTATTAATGTTAGAGTTAGACTATTATTGTTATTATTATTATCACTGTTACTAATAATTTAGGTTTAGAACAAGAAGAGACTAAGAGATTGTTTGACATTTAATAGGAATCAGATCACAAACGTAGAAATGCAATTTAATAAAACTCCATTCAAAATGGTTTAATTATTCCAGTCAGCCAATAGCTTAGACTATTGTACTAATTGTAGCCTACATAGCCCGCAATGTCCTACATGCAGGCTATATTTATGGAAATCAGCTACAGTTCAAAAATGTACTTTTTTTAAAACTTACGTTGATGTAACTTGCGTTAACGTAGTCGGATAAAGCGTTGCCATCCAACTTACGTAGAACTACTCGGTTATGATCATCTAAAAAATGTAAAAGATAATATCATGTAAGATGAGCTTTCTTAAAATCTATGCCGTCTGCCAAAAATGAACTTTCCTACTTTCATCTCTGCCATTTTAGCTTCACAAAGCACACAATAAGAGATAGACAGATAAAGAGACACAGAGACAGAAAAATTGAATATGACTTACTGCACGTTGTATGGCTCTACTCGTGAGTCGTAAGGCAGACTGAATCTTAAATGAACTAAGATAACTCACTAGGTCCATTGCAAGGTACATTTCTATGCAAGTACGTTACGATATAAATACGAAGAGTAGCATTTTTACAGTGAGAATCGTTTGGATGCCAAGGACATCAGAAGGAGGATTGCAATGGGAAAAGAGGCATTCACGAAAAGAGGAGAACTACTACGAGGAAAGCTAAACAGAAACCTCAAGAAACGAATGATAAAAACACTGGTGTGGAGTGTGGTGTTGTATGGTTCCGAAACCTGGACCATGAGAAAAGAAGACATAAAGAAAATCGAAGCGTTTGAAATGTGGACGTGGAGAAGAATGGAGAAGATCAGCTGGACGGAACACAGAACAAACGAGGAAGTGCTGGAAAGGGTAGAAGAGGAAAGAACAATAATAAAAACAATCAGAGAAAGACATAAGAATTGGATAGGGCATATGCTAAGAGGAGACAGTCTGGTGAAACCGTTGATAGAAGGAAAAATGGAGGGGAAACGAACAAGAGGAAGACCACGACAGATGTTGCTGGACACGCTGATGAAGAAGATTGGATATCAAAAACTAAAGGAGAAGGCCCAGCGGAGGGAAGAGTGGTGACATTGGACAGCCGAACCTGCCTATGGGCAGAGAACCAGAAGAAGAGAATCGTTTGGATAATTTACCGAACTGCCAAATCGTTCTTACATGCCTTTATAGTGAGTCCCAATACTAGACCTATCTTGTTGATAAGATTTGACAACGTAGGCCTATTATAGATTATAGATTTCCTTACGGTATAGAAAATCACACGAGGAAGAATAACAACAACAATTCTTGCGCTAGAGATTCGATCTTAGGCGAATTTAAACAAAATGACTACCGGTAACGGCAATGAAAGGTAGGCCTAATTGGAAAATAAGTATGTTATTTCTAGTGTTGCTTAATGCTTAGTTCGGTTGGAATTAAACAGTCTTACAAGGAACAATGTTTTTAAATCGGTTCTTCTTTTTGAACTCCCGATTCTTTCCGACATTGCATGGATGCTTTGTTTCCATAGGAACGAGCTAAATTGAATAGCACAAATAAAGACAAGAAGTCTCAAATTGGTCCAGATGATTTTTATCAACTAGTGTAGCTGGTCTCGAATGTAGTTGGCCGATGATTCAGCAGATTTCTAGCAGTTTCGAAGCACCTAATCTTAAGAAAAAGCAAGTGCACAGCTCAAGTAGGCCTATGAGGCCTTATGTACATGCATGTATCAGAGTAGGAAATTCATTCACCCTGCACACACTCGAAATTTTATGCGTATGCATGTATGCATAATTATTGTATGCATATATTTATAATTATGTGAAGAAACCGCTGAGTCGGGTTTTCTATCAGCCCTGGTTCACTTCCGGTCGGATCCCTCTCTCTCTTCAGGTACCCAGGATGTCGAGTTGGATCCTTCCGTCTTTCTGTCCGCGCTGTGGGTGTCACCCTTCCCGTCGGGCATAGGATTAATTATAGTCAGGCAGGAAACACGCTGGATATCGTTTTAATCTTCTTATTAAATGCTTCATCGATGGAAAACAGTCTTAACTGCACGCACGCAGTGCGTTGAATACTGCCAATTTCTTAAACTAACTTAACGTATAGGCCTGACAACTGCTTTCTCTCGACTAACACACAGAGGCAACGGGCCTATATTTATATGCACACGTCAATCAATCAATACCGCAAATGCAATTTTACTACATGAAAGGGATCAAATAAATCGCTATTTGCCGGCCCTTAGACATGCAGACTGACAAGCAGGCAGACCGAGAGGAAGAAAGGGACAGATGTACTTAGTTCAAGCCAGTGCAAACCCCATGCAAAACGCGCGCCAGCGCCACTCACACAAACACGTACACATACGCAACCAAACAAACGCCCATACGCGCCGACATACGACCGCTCCAGCCAGGGGTGTGCCTACGTCATCAGAGAGGGCGCGTGAAGCAGCGGCTCAACTTAAAAGGAAGGCAGGACAGCAATTTGCACCCATCCGCCGGCCAGGCGGCGAACTTAAATGGCCCCGCGCTCGGCGATCGGCGGAACCCCGATTGGTTGCTATGGCGACCCTATCCGTGTGACGACATACAGGCGCGAAACGGCAAACTTTACAGCAATACACGAATATCTTATTTGCACGCTCTCAATTTCCTTACAATTATATATAATTATATATCCACGCATGCATTTATACATAAAAGGTTTCTCCATTTCTTAAATAGGCCTATGTTCTTTTATAGTAGGCGTAATCTTATATCGTTAAAGTAGGCCTAAAACCTTGCATTAAAGAAGCGAATGAACAGCCGAAATTGACCCCTAAAATGGATTACCTTGTATTCTTTATCCATTATTCCAGGAGTAGACATTTTCTGTCTCAATATGTGTGGCAATTGCTGGACATTTATTTCTCTTGGCACTGACGAAGATGAATAGTAAGTAGAATTCTGTTCACCAGTTTCCAATTCTATCTCTGAAACGACCATTAGGAATTTCATGTAATCAATGCTTTTCAGTGTTTAGTATAATGTGCAGGGAATAAAATAACGAAATGTAAAGCAGCATGCGAAAACTTTTCTAAATATAGGCAGCCATTAGTTTTGCAATGGTGCTGGACAAGTTAACCCTTATAGGGTAACCCCTTTTCGGTTACAGTTGTTGGTAACCGGGGGGGGGGTAAAAAATTACCCCCAATTAATTTTCGTCAAATCTTTGGAAATGTTTAACCAATTTCGGTCATGTTTAATTTATCTGATAGACAAGGACATTGTTGAACGTAAAAAGTAAAAAATCTTGAATTAAAATGATGACTCGTGATTATAAGCGGTCTGATTAGCTCATGACCAACTTCGAGCAGGGACAAACGTAGGCCTACTGAATGTGCGTGATCTCGCCATGTTGGATTCTGCAACTTTTATAATTATGGTATATGCTTTGAGCGCTGCTGCATCAACCAAGAAATAGAAGAGGCCATCTTCTGGTCCTGTAACTGCAAGTATATCCCTTTGTTTCCTGGTCGAATTGTAGCGACGGGTCTACTCGCCAGGTGGCCACCTATTCCTGATCCTAGTTCTTGCTTTTCAGGGATTTCGAACAAGGCCACCTGCGAGGGCGCTAACTGTTGGGCGGGAGTATACTTCTTCCAGTCGTCGGACGGGGCAAACCTCGCCTCAGGTTCCCGAGATGGATATGGATCTTCCGGGGCCCGGCCCATCACCCTAGTTCCCACTTCCGGGGAGAATTGGGCCCTTAGACCAAATACGGTACCAGGATCGGCAGGAGTGGCGGCTGGACATAGTCCCACGGTCGTTTGGTCGACGACGACAGCCCCTCGAGATGACTTATCTGGGTTCAGTTCCCACCCAACAGGTTTTTGGGACCCAACTCCCCTCGAAAGGAACTCAGTCAGACTACTTAACTCATCCCTTAATTCCCCTATTCCCTCCTGACTGTTAGAGACCAAGTCCTCGAAGTGTTTCTGGCGCCCCATAATTTCTGTTAGGCAGCTAGACCATTTCTCTAACCTCTCCTCTTGCTCCTTAATTCTATCCGAAAGGTCCCCATTTAATTCTACTGACTGAACTGAGTGGGGCCCTCTTGTTCCCCTTCTCCTGTTTCCTTTTCTTCAACCTCCTCTGTCTCTGACAATCCGCTTTCTGACATTATATTTAGTGAATAACAATGCAATAGGTTCTTCTAATTATTTTCTTACTTTATTATTTGCAATTAGCATTTAACACAAAAGAAGTTTCAATGTACAAAGGTAACTGCAGCCAATCTGTGCCTAACGAACAACTGGTATTTAGTTTGTTGTTATAATAACGAAAGATCTCCTCGGGATCTTTTAACAGTATTTATCGTAATAAAGAAATGATCTCCTCGGGATCATTTTACAGTATTTATTGCCCTAATATTTGTACAGACTACTTTGCGTTTAAAGTTCTGAGTAACAGTTTATTATTTATTAATTACCGAATGGGTTATTCGCACGAGGTATAGTTTTAGAGAGGCCTAGTATTTCTATTAAATTATAAGATCGATTTTTATAATAGTCAGATTAATATAATGTGGTTTTACTTCCCTGTCAATCCAGAAATATTTATATATCGAAATGACCAGCTTGCGGTAAACAGACACTTTGCGATATTTCAATTCAACCCACGGCAGTTCAGAATATCGATCAATGTATACAAGAAACTCAGGAGGTAACACACAGCAAACCAAAAATGAAATCCGCTTACAACTTAATCGCGGAAGAACAGATATTATAATTATTTGCACACAAAGTGCGAATCTTTCACTTAGAAATTCAATACATCCTGCTCTCTTCACAACTTTCCTTCTACTGCCCCATGCACCGACGCCACCCCGGCCCACGTGACAAGCGGGAAGCCTCGTGAATGGCCAAGAGCACAACAGCTCACCTCACGCCACGTCCGCAGTGCAGTTTTTAACGCGCAATATCTATTATTGGACATTACGTAACCGATAATAGACTAAATATACCGCTTCGGGTGCGAACCAAAATTAAGCAGAAATGAAATATATATCGCAACGATCCCCGATCGTTACACTCTCCCCCCCCCTAATTTTAATTTTTCAGAACTGAAAAATTGTCATAACACAGAGATTAATAAACATAGCAACATTCATTATAACTGAACTCTTAACTAACCAAGTAATGGAACATTTACAATTTAGATTCACGTTATGGAATTGTTATTTGGTGACCCAAGGCACAAACCTTTTTTGGGCCTAATCAGACAATTGTCGAGGTCCTACATGAAGTTAACCGCAACCCTTAACCTGCTCACAATATCCAACAGCCTCTAAATACTGTCTAGGGTTTACACAGTGGCTGCAATTACTGGGATCGCACCTATCTCCGGTAGAAGCGACGGAGTGGCCTCTAACATTTCCTTAAGCTGGGTACGGCCAAACTCTAACAGATTCATACGGTGGAAGTGTAATAACATCGCCCAAATACCCCTTGCATCCAATCTTACCACGCTATAATTTTTATTGTTACCATACACATTCAGGTAAGCAAACATTATAAAAGTGACACACAGTGCTATAATCATCAATTGTACGGAGCCACTTGCAAGAAGAAAAGTCTTCTAATCACTAATTCATGCTCTGACACATAGACCAACAAAATAACACAACAATGCAATAAGGCGCTATACAAGGTTTAAACACAAGGAAGAAACACAAAAGTGTTTAACCTACGCGCACCACCTTACTCTACCTTACTCCCTATACCTTACGGGACGTACAATTTCCCTTCGGGGTCTCTCGGTGAAGCTGGGCCATCCTTCCTCCAAAGGGTCGACGACAGCTAGCCTCTCTATATCCCCCGGTCCTAAAGGGTCAGGCATGGGCCTCACGTCCCAATCCTTAGGTGGCTGCCCATTAAATAGCTTCAGCTTATCCACGTAAACCAGTTGAGGCTGGGAACGTACGGTTTTCTGTATCTTGTACAGGACGGGACTCAGCTGCTCCACTACTTTGCAGGGGCCAGTGTACAGTTTGTTCCACTTATCTTTGATCCCGGGGCGCCTCCGTGGGTAAAAGTACCAAACCCAGGTGCCTATTGGAAACTAGGCCGCCTTCACCCTCATATCATAACGAAAGTTCCGAATGGTGGCCTGCCGCTTCATACACCTCCGGGCCAACTCAAAATCATTTTGTATAGTTTCGACTTGATTTTGGACGAAGTCATCGGTACTTGACACAACATTGGCAACACGAACATCGCCTAACACTAGATCTATTGGTAGACAGAGTTCTCGTGACAGAAAGAGCCGGTTCGGTGTGAAACCAGTACTCTCATTTTCACTGGCTCGGTAGGCGGCCAGGACGTAGGGGAGGTGCACATCCCAATCCCGTTGGTTCTGGGCTACCACCTTCCCTAACATAGTGTTCAGAGTCCGATGAAATCTCTCCACGGTTCCGTTGGTGCTCGGCTTGTATGGTGTTGTACGGATTTTATCAATCTGCAGTCGTTGACATATATCCTTGAACAAGGCCGCCTCGAAACAAGGACCTTGGTCCGTCAAAATCTGTCTCGGACATCCAAACCGACTGAAAACCTGTTCGACCAGAACCCGGGCGACCGTGGCGGCCTCCTGGTTCCTAATCGGGTGTGCCTCTGCCCATCGTGTAAAATGATCCACGGCCGTTAATATGTACCTGTAGCCTCGGCTGGAAGGGGGGGTGTGGTCCCGTAATGTCCACCCCTAAACACTCCATCGGTGCGCCTACTATCATCGACTGTAGTTTTCCTCGTTTGGGTGGTTTCCCTCGGATGTACTGGGCGCAAGGCACACAGCGTCGTAGTTCGCATTTTACGTCTTCTCTCCACCCTGGCCAATATCCCCTCTTCTGAAGCTGTGAAAGTGTTCGCCGAATCTCCATGTGTCCGCCGGTTATTCCCTCGTGAGCCAATTTTACAATGGTGGTACGTCGCCCTGGCGGCGGGATTAGTTGGTGGTTTTTTACCCTGTTATCCTCTTTATCGACCCAGTTTCTCATCAGCAAACCGTCCTTGACCTCTAGTTGTGACCACTGGGCGGCCAGCACTTTCACGGTTCCACTTTGACTCCGCAGCTCATCATACGATGGTGGTTCATCCGATACTACCTTCTTCCGGAAGATCCAACCGAGATCAGCGTCCGCTCGTTGCTCCTCCCCGATGGTCGTTCTATTCCAGTCCGACGGTAACTCCGGTGGTTCGGTGGCACCTCTCTGTAATTCCCTTACGAGTTGAGCTCCGTGGGGAAGACGGGACATCGCATCGGCGTTACCATGAGCGGTTCCAGCACGGTGCTGAATGTCGAATGTGAATTCCTCCGTTATAGCCAGCCACCGAGCCTGTTGGCCGATAGGGAGCGGAGTACGTCTCAACCATTGTAAGGCCGAGTGGTCTGTCCGAAGCAGGAACCGCCGCCCTAGCAAATACTGTCGGTAAGTCTTCAAAAAATGGACGATCGCCAGCAATTCTCTTTTGGTGACATCGTAGTTTTGCTCGGCCAAGGAGCAAAGTCGACTTCCATAGCAGACGACCCGTTCCTGACCTCCCTGGACCTGGGAGAGTACGGCTCCTATAGCATCTCCAGTGGCGTCGGTATCCAGGATATATAGGTCGGTGTCATTCGGCAGGGCCAAGATCGGAGTCGCAGTCAACAATCGCTTCAGGTCCATGAAAGCAATTTCGCAGGCTTCTGTCCACAGGAAACGGCACCCTTTTCGAGTCAACGCATGTAGCGGCTTTGCCACCTTCGAGAACTCAGGAACGAATTTCCTATAGTACGAACATAACCCGAGGAAGGCACGGACATCCCGTAGTTTCTTCGGAGTCGGCCATGATAACACCGCTTCAGTCTTCTCTGGATTAGTCTCGATCCCCTTTTCGCTCACTACATGTCCTAGGAATAATACCTAGCGCTGTAGTAGATGGCATTTGGAGGGTTTCAGTTTCAATCCTACAGCCGCCAACCGCTCCAGTACTTGAGTTAAACGGTTCAGGTGGGTCTCCAGATCTTCCGCAAAAACGATGATGTCATCAAGGTAGATAAGACATACCTCAAAATTTAGTCCGGCCATGACCAAATTCATCATTCGTGAGAAAGTCGCAGGCGAGTTACATAGGCCGAATGGTAAGACGCGGAATTGAAAACTTCCCCGCCTGGTGACGAAAGCTGTTTGGGGGCGGTCTTTAGGATGAACGGCTACTTGGTGGTATCCTGCTCGAAGATCAAAAGTGCTAAACCACTTCGCCCCTGATAGGGTGTCCAGGCTCTCACTAATTAGCGGTAGTGGGTACGCATTTTTCCGGGTTTTAGTATTCACGGCACGATAGTCGACGCAAAACCTAGAAGTTCCGTCCTTCTTCTGAACCATAACCACATTACTGGCCCAGGCCAAGGTTGAGGGTTCGATTAGCCTCTGTTTCAGCATTTGGTCGACCTGTTCGTCGATAACCGGTAGCAGGGTAAGTGGTTGACGGCGAAGCGATTGTCGGACGGGACTTTCGTTCCCGGTTTCTATTTCGTGTTGTATGACTTTGGTGAATCCCAAATCCCACTCGCTTGGGGAGAATGCTTTTTGATGTTGAAGAATGGTTAGACGGAGTCGGTTCTGGATAGTCTCCGGGACGTCTGATGCAATTTCTGTCCACAACGGAGAAAGTATCTTCGTAACATCAGTTTCAGTAGGCGGGCGAGGTGGTTCGGAGACCGTAGCACATCCGCTGATAGGGTTCGGTGTCGACTCTTCACCCATTACCGTGACGACTTTGGCGGTACATTGTACTCCTTTTCCGATCCAGATGGATTGATCGGTCGGGTTCATCACTCGAATCGGTATATCGTAATTTCGGTCCGGGAGCAAAGTCCCCGCCAGTATAAGACCGGACTGAAGTAGTTCAGGATTCACAGCCCACTGCTTCCGAAGTTCGTTCAGCGTTGGCAATATGGCTTGAGCTTCCACATCCCTCTCGGTATTTGGGGCGATGAGGGTATCCCGCGAAATTACTATTCGCCGGCACCAGCCGGAGCGCGGTTTGCTGTGCACCGTGAAACGGCTGTTCCCGACCCAGACCCAGTTACGGCCAATGTGCCACATAACATTCTCCGTTTTCATCCACGATAATCCCAGAATAATCTCCGAGACCTGTTCAGTCACCAGGCAAGGAATCTCGAACGATCGTCCCTCGATCTGCAAACGTAACGTCGATTCGCCCAGTACACGTATACCGGACCCGTTGGCGGCTTGCACTAACTGTGTTGACCCACGAAGTTCTGTCAGGTGGAACAAGGTGGCCGGACACAAAGTCAATTCACATCCCGTGTCCAGTAAGGCTAGCAGCTTCTTCCCCTTGAACGTGACGGACAGATAGGCCTCGTTATTCCCTTTTACGTGTCTCGCAGTATGTATCCCGTTTCCAGCGTTCCTCCCTTCTCCCTCTGTATAAGTGCCATCGATTGGTCTCTCTGGGCAAGCTCGGACTAGATGTCCCGGGCGATTGCACCGATAGCAAAGCCGTTTTCGGAAAGAACTCCGGAACGTAGGATCTCCCCGGGGTTTCTGACGACGATTGTTGTAGACTATTTTCTGTCCCGGGGTTACTGGTTGTTGATTTCGACCCGCCTGCCCGTAGCTTAACCTATGGTCAATGTGGTCGAGTCTCTGCTCCAGTCGGTTCAAGCGTTCCCCTAGTTCCGGGCAAGGTCTCGGTGTCTCGTTGATTACTGGCGGGTTTTCTTTGATTACCTTAGTATAGTTGAAACTGTTGCGATCTCTAAGGCTGTCATCGTCAGCCCGACTATAGCTTTCTAGTCGTACCGCCACGTTGTACGCTTGATCTAAAGTGTCCGGTTCTCGTTCACGAACTTTTAGGGCTAAGTCTCTATCGAGTAAAGCATCGAGGAAAGCACGGATAGCTATCGTTTCACTGTGTTTAGAGGTTGGACCCGGAAAGGCCAGAATCATGAGTTTACGTATGTCGTGTACTACCGAGCCTAATTCTTCCCCACCCTTTTGTCGTCGAGTGTCCAGCTGAGTTTGATATAATGCAGTTTGTTCGGTGCTTCCATACCTGCTTTTCAGACGAGCGACCACATCAGAACATGTGACCACAGCTTCCGAATTGAATTCATGCAGCAACTGATCCACAGGTTCCACCAGAGCACAGGTTAATTGAGCAAACTTTTCTTCTTCTGACCACTCGTTACTCTTCGAACAAACGTCGAATTTCTTCAGGAAAACCTCAACGGAAGTCCTGCCATCATATGTGCCCAATTTAGTGAACTGTCTGGATTTCTGCGGTCTCGACGAAGCGACATCGATTTTCGTTTCATTCCCCGAAGTAACAGTTCTTTCAGAGGTTCTTACCGGTAGAGCTCTTGAAGTCGGCCAGTTGATTACAGCTTCAGGCCCAGAGGCCATCGTAAATTCTGAACAATGATTCAATTGTTTTGTATCAATGCCAGGAATTCCCACAGCAGCGACAGAAATTGATGACGTTGACATTTCTTCCACAGCTTGCAAATTTTTTTCCAGTAGGAATTTTTGTTCAGCTTGTGTGTAGGGAACGGTGGCAGCCCAAAAATGTCCGAGTGGCAGACGACTGGGATGTGCACTCGCAGTCGGCAAAGGATAGCGACTGGATGCCAAGGAAACACAAGGTCGTTTATCTGAAACTGAACACTGAGTATTAGATTTCATTCCGTACTCATTTTCCTCTATCCCTAACGATGAAAATTCTCGATTTAATTCATTCAATGGACGCATATCAGTCACCTCGGACTCTTCACTATCGAGTTCCTGATTATCTAAACGAGTTTGTAATCTAGACTGTTTTTGGCGCAGGTAAGTCTCAAAATCGCAGTCCCTCGAATTAGCATTTGTGTCACTAAGACAGACAGATTTTATCGGTTCTTGCATAATTCTCTTTTCACCTAATCTATCTTGTACATTTAACATTTCAGACATTTTCGGTCTAGCACCATAGTACTCAGCAGGAGTTTCGTATTCTAACGTTTTATCCATAGAAAATTTTATTTTCTCTCCCATTCCTTTTTCCATCCATCTTTCCGTTTCTTTCTCTGTCCTTGACCTTAGAAGTTCTCCAGTTTTCACCCCACTAATTCTGGTACCAATTGTAGCGACGGGTCTACTCGCCAGGTGGCCACCTAATCCTGATCCTAGTTCTTGCTTTTCAGGGATTTCGAACAAGGCCACCTGCGAGGGCACTAACTGTTGGGCGGGAGTATACTTCTTCCAGTCGTCGGACGGGGCAAACCTCGCCTCAGGTTACCGAGATGGATATGGATCTTCCGGGGCCCGGCCCATCACCCTAGTTCCCACTTCCGGGGAGAATTGGGCCCTTAGACCAAATACGGTACCAGGATCGACAGGAGTGGCGGCTGGACATAGTCCCACGGTCGTTTGGTCGACGACCACAGCCCCTCGAGATGACTTATCTGGGTTCAGTTCCCACCCAACAGGTTTTTGGGACCCAACTCTCCTCGAAAGGAACTCAGTCAGACTACTTAACTCATCCCTTAATTCCCCTATTCCCTCCTGACTGTTAGAGACCAAGTCCTCGAAGTGTTTCTGGCGCTCCATAATTTCTGTTAGGCAGCTAGACCATTTCTCTAACCTCTCCTCTTGCTCCTTAATTCTATCCGAAAGGTCCCCATTTAATTCTACTGACTGAACTGAGTGGGGCCCTCTTGTTCCCCTTCTCCTGTTTCCTTTTCTTCAACCTCCTCTGTCTCTGACAATCCGCTTTCTGACATTATATTTAGTGAATAACAATGCAATAGGTTCTTCTAATTATTTTCTTACTTTATTATTTGCAATTAGCATTTAACACAAAAGAAGTTTCAATGTACAAAGGTAACTGCAGCCTATCTGTGCCTAACGAACAACTGGTATTTAGTTTGTTGTTATAATAACGAAAGATCTCCTCGGGATCTTTTAACAGTATTTATCGTAATAAAGGAATGATCTCCTCGGGATCATTTTACAGTATTTATTGCCCTAATATTTGTACAGACTACTTTGCGTTTAAAGTTCTGAGTAACAGTTTATTATTTATTAATTACCAAATGGGTTATTCGCACGAGGTATAGTTTTAGAGAGGCCTAGTATTTCTATTAAATTATCAGATCGATTTTTATAATAGTCAGATTAATATAATGTGGTTTTACTTCCCTGTCAATCCAGAAATATTTATATATCGAAATGACCAGCTTACGGTAAACAGACACTTTGCGATATTTCAATTCAACCCACGGCAGTTCAGAATATCGATCAATGTATACAAGAAACTCAGGAGGTAACACACAGCAAACCAAAAATGAAATCCGCTTACAACTTAATCGCGGAAGAACAGATATTATAATTATTTGCACACAAAGTGCGAATCTTTCACTTAGAAATTCAATACGTCCTGCTCTCTTCACAACTTTTCTTCTACTGCCCCATGCACCGACGCCACCCCGGCCCACGTGACAAGCGGGAAGCCTCGTGATTGGCCAAGAGCACATTACGTAACCGATAATAGACTAAATATACCTCTTCGGGTGCGAACCAAAATTAAGCAGAAATGAAATATATATCGCAACGATCCCCGATCGTTACAGAATGAGTCCACGGCGCCTTTTGTGGCGTTGTAATCGCCTGTTTTTTTCGATAGCTTTATGCAAAAGTAGGCTACATAAACTACACTAATATGATGCAACCTGAAATAGAAATCATACAGCAAAGAATGACTAATTCATATGCAAAAATACAAGAACCACATATCTCCAACAATTCAGTTCTATCAACTACTATGCTTACATATACATAGTGTAGAGATGATTTATCAAGTACTAGAATATGAAACCTTACTTTCCACACTAGTCTGCCGCTAGGTGGCAACACAATCTGGCACAGCTGAAAACGACATTGTGAAGAAAAAACATATTTAGGAAAAGTCACAAAAGCAAAAGTTTATTTTCTTTTTTTCAAAAAAAGTACACGAAAAAAGTAGACTGGGGGTAATTTTTTACCCCCCCCCCCCCCCGGTTACCCTATAAGGGTTAAGGAATGAATGATTGATTCGTGATTTCCTATCTGTACCTGGTTGATTTGTCAGAACTGCTTACCTTGTGAGCATATATCCGTAGCAGGATCTCGCGAGCTTTTATAATTGTCCTGCTTCAGACGTAGACTTTGCCACTTATCCCTAGATAATGAAATTCTTTTTGACCATAAACATAACCATAACCACAGTTTTTATTACTCAAAGTTATAGTTGACAAAACATCTTTTTTACACATAATGGAAATATTTATAAACTAACAAAAGGCAAAAGAAGATAATCTTTAAGGGACTACTGTACCACTGTCAGGGTTTGCAAATACAAGTAAGAATAAACAGCAACAGGTTATGCAATAAAAGACTAGCCTTTTAAAGAGAAATTTGAACTTAACTAGTTAACTACATTCTGAGAAAATGTTTAAAGATGATATCATAATTTAATGCCCATAGAATCTCATTCAAAAGCAGCTTTACTTCACTGCGCCATAGTCGCCACTTCAGATCTGGTTTCTTTCTGTCATCGATAGGCCTACATGTACGAGTCGTTATATTCATCACTTCTCGTTCCAAACACCACTTAATTGAGTTTCACGATGTTGAGACATATTATGTTTCATTTAGGCCTATATAAGTATAAACTCGTAAAATCTTATATGATATAGGCCTACAAGGCCCTACATGTGGCATTCGGACTTGTAGCATGTTGCCTATGACTCAGATCATTATCAATTTCATTCACATTGTTTCTACCCCTTTACAAATTTTGAGCATTAGGCTGTCATCGAAATACTCAAGCTAAGGCATACCAGTCTTTAAATAAGAGAATTTTGCATTATGACTATATTTTCCTGCGATTTACTTACCTGTGTTTATAGAGAAGCACAATAATAACCAGAATTGCACACAAACAGAGTATTGATCCGAGAATTGTTCCCACAATAGCCATGTTCTGAGCGTTTTCGTTTTCTACATGATTATATCGAACAACACACGACTGCCAGATTGCTTTGCAAATGCAATATATAGTTGCTCTTGAAAGCGTTCTAATAGTCACAATTGAGAAATTGCGATTCAATTAGGCCTACGAAGGCAATAGCCTACACGTGAGAAATTTATTATATCTAGTTGCATACCTAAGAATGAATGTGAGTTGACAAACCATCTGTTGACAAGAGCGTTTTAAAATTATTTTTGTGTGATTTGCTTGAATTATTTGAGAATGGCAGATTCATATCCAACACAGCACCGCCCCTTGAGGATGATCTGCTTTCTGAATTCCGCTCATTTTAGGTTCCAACGTCATCAATACAAATCACTCACTATCAACTTCTTCAGGCTCCTCTATCCATCACACCTCCGGCCTTTCATTCGAAATTGAAGTCACACCTCCTCAATAACTCTTGTCATGTCTCATCTGATCCTCCATCTTCCTATCCCCACCCAGCGACACCCGCCTTCATGGGCGTCCGCAGGAATTTTTCTAGGGGGGCGCAAACTTTTAAATAATTGTCACATGGTCTAAATTTAATGGGTGACAGTTTGAATTTCCATATTACTACGAGAGAATCCTATAGCTATACATATACGTTATGCGCCCAAAGAAAGATAAATATGTTCAACTTGTAGAACGAATCGATAATCACATTGAAAATCGTGTTGTAACAATCACAACCAAACAATCTAAATTTATGTGCAACTATGCGAAAAATCCAGAGAGGCGCACTTGCGCCCCCTTGCGCCCCGCTGCGGACGCCCATGCCCGCCTTTGTAGAGTAGATGCTCCGCCTCCTCTGATCTTCAGGCAACTGATCTCGGGCCTCCTTTGGGCTACTGTTACGAGCAACCCTTTTCACTCAACGCAGCACTCGACGTGTATAAGCTGCTAGGCTCTTGAGTAGCGCTCGAGAAGTGTGGAGATTGCGATCAACTCTTTAAATAGGCCTAATCTCTATAGAATTGACAAAGAAATATCTTCGAGTAACATGGGATACAGCATGATTCACCAACCTTTACATCCACTCTCAGGCGTTTGTCTTTCATTTACCGTCTGTGACTGACACGTCACGTAAAAATGAAAATTATTTGTCATGTCCTGTAAACTGTAATGTTGTCAGATTGTTGGATAACTATTGTGTTATCTATACCAAATTCCATAGGCTAAAGTCGAGAAAGCCGCGTTGCTCTCTTTATCTTCCATATTTTATCGAATTGAGCTACTTCGGTCATGTGATGAGATCTAACGGTTTGGAAAAGGAGCTGATGACGGCATGCGGTGAGGGAAGGAGAAGATGCGGAAGACCAAGAAAGAAATGGTTGGATGAGGTACAGGAAAAGTCTGGCATGAGACTGGAGGAGCTAAGAGAGGCGACTAGGGAGAGGATCAACTGGAGAGGATACATCAGGGCTTTCGCCAGAGCTCCAAAAGCTGACGGCACCAGGTGACCAGATGATTTTTATTAATGTTGTTGCTGCATTTGCCTGCATGAAGACAAAATTAATGTTCTTTTACAGCAGCGCATTATTGTAATTAAGCATAACATGTCTAAAGCACGCCTACCGGTACCGGTTGAGCATGGCATCTTTGACCTCTTCTCACCATTAGGGCACAAACACTGGTAACCACCAATTGTATTAGTACAGTTGAGAGCAATTTGTCCACACACTGACGGTATTTCAGAGCATTCGTCTTTGTCTGAAATAAGTACACAATTTATTACACATTTGCGGGACGTCATCTTACATAATAACTGTAGGCCTATTTAACCCTTGAATGCAAAATTGCCAAGATGTAATTATGAAATAATATTATTTCTTGATAACCTCTTGGTAAGTTAAGTGTCCCATCTTAGGTGACTCCCCCCCCCACCGGTGCCATATTGACAGGAAATCAACTGTGTAAATTTATGCTGGAAAACCCGCTGCTGCCTTGGGCCCCGCAAGCCCTAGGGCCGGGTCTGCTCACTCTGCTGGCCACAACAGTAGGCTAATCAATGATGAAATAAAAATCATATATATTCGTTTAATCAGAAATCAGGTTGACAAGCCGCTACACAGTTACAAGATGAAGAGATAAATAGTTCATAAAAAATTAGTTTGTTCATTGTTCACGGGGTTAGGCTACTTCTATTTATTAAAATTTGCAAAAAATAGCATAAATATTATAACCCGATGCCCATTATGCGCAACCGTTTTATTCGTCGTTGCGACTGAGATAACGATTACAGAAGTGCTCATGGAACATCGATTCCTCCATATATGCATTTTTTCATTCCACGACAATTTTATAGCGTACGCTTAAGTTAGGCTACGTGTACGTTATTCTTTTTCACTACGTAGCCTACATGCAGTAGGCCCTTTCCGTGTGGTATTCCGGTAAGTAACGTAGATAGCATTTGGCTCTTAAAAACGGTAAATTAGGCCCCAGGTTACTAATATATTTCGATATATCTGACTTCAATAAAAGGAGAGTAGATTAGCTTCAGCATTTAATATAAATGTAAGCTTAGGCTATACTACATTGCATGTCTGTTATTGCAGTTAAGAAAAGCATTTTACCAGTGCAATCCTCCCATAGCTTTTGTCTCTGGAATCCCTTTGAACACCGACACACCGACAAATTAGAAAACTTCAGATTAACTGTTGAACATTTCTCATTCTGGAGGCAATCGCCATTAGATGCTTTGCAATCTGCACAATAAACCACATTGCAAACTTCGATAATGCGATTGTTACTGTATTCAAATGTTTAGCAAGAACAGTGACGTAGACAAAGAGGGTTTGGTGGGGATGTTAAAACCCTTAACCCCCATTGGCTTTAAAAAGATTTTTAAAAGTTATTTATCCGCTTTAATAAGAAAAACAAAACAATTGTTTGTATAGTAACAATTGTTTTTTCTTACTTCATTCCCTTTGTTATTTTACAGTAACTCCTTTTTATTTACTGTAATACTGTTGGGTTGGTGTCAGGAAGGACATCCGGACAGGCCATAAAACCCCGAACTCCCGCCCCCAATTCCTGGCTACGCCACTGAGCAGGACCAGAGTAAATCAATTATTCCAACGGAGGTGTTGCCGATTATTGATCGATGCCGTAGGCCTATAGACATTTGTCTAATTCCATCCATAATCGTAACTGGCTATAAGGTTGACTGCTGTAGCGTTGTGCTTTCGTCCCGAGGTCAGAAACAAAGCGCAGCCCACATTCAACTCCACCATCCGTAGGGCCTATATCGTGATCGTTGTAGCCAATTTTAGTAATAGGCCTATAGTGGAGCGAAGTGTAGACCCACAGCAGAGTTACTGTCTAATTATATTATTCACGACGGTGATGGAAGTCGCATCTAGCTCCTAGATTCCTAACTCAGAGAATGCTTTCTGGCAAGTATCTTACCTCTGATATTGCAATTATTTCCAGCCCATCCATGTTTGCACTCAGAAAAAGGACATGAACCATTTAGATATATACATCTTTTGTGTTGCAGGCAACTGCAATGGCTCCTACATCCTTGTCCATAGCGACCAGCTGGGCATACTGCAAGCATTAAACATTCTAAAATAGTCTAAAATGAATTAGAATAATATCTTGGATAACCGTTCCTCGAACTGAGGAAATAATATGCAACAGGTATTTGGAAATAAGAATTTTTTATAGAAACGCGAATCAGATGGAACAAAACCAAAATTGGCAAGACTCATACCGCAAACTTGAGTAATGATGGTAATACCCAGAGGGTTCAGGGCCATCTTATCCAGTAGGCACAGTAGGCACTGTGCCTAGGGCCTACGAAGGTTTTAGGGGCCTACGAAATCCTGAGACAAAAATTTTAAAATATAGGCTAAATGCAGTGATTGGTCAATGACCGGAAAAACAAACAGAAAACGAAAACTTGCTAACTTTTTCCAAGGCTAGAGTTAGCCAATGAAGCAGTAACATTAGCTAAGCTATATTATGTTAACTTTGCGGCTCTTTGCATTCGCGAAATCGCTTATAACGTCTTCAAATGTCATTTCTCGCATTAAGTCGTTTTCAATTGAAAGTAATGCAAGGGAGGATAGGCCTAATCGTGACTGTCCCATCGTTGACCGAAGGTAATTTTTGATCATTTTCAGTTTCGAAAAAGAACGTTCACCTTTACAACTTGTTCCAAAGATAGAAAGATAAATTTGAAAAGCAATATTGACATTTGGAAAACTGGAGACCAGCTTGTCAGCTATTTGTGAACTAATCAGTTCAGCTATAGATTAACTACCTGCAAGCATTCGAGAAAACAAAAGAATTTTGTCAATAAATGCATCTTCTAGATCACATGGATATATCTCAATTAATGCTTTTGCTCTAATCACTATTTCTTCAGTTGATAAAGTAGATTGAGATTTAAAATCAAAACTGAAATACGTTCACAAAACAAGGTTTAGCATAATTTTAAGAAATGATGTAAATGTGTTGCAATTTGAATTAATGCAGAGTTGAGTTGGATAAGCCCTAGGGGCCTACGAATAAATAATTATGCAAAAGTGCCTAGGGCCTACGATGACCATAAGACGGCCCTGAGAGGGTTTTATTCTCAGCTTTACAAGAGGAGCATCTTTAAAATACATTTACTCTCGATTTGAATGTTTTCTCTGTGAAAAGGTTTTGGTTTCTTAAAGTTGCATTTGCATGACCCTGTGCGTTATGAAGTCAAAATTGACGTAACAATTAAAATTGCATTGAATCAATGGCTACTTTTAACGTATTGTTTCTATAGGCCTATTGGTTTTTGAGGAAGGAGGACTTCGAAAAATTTATTTTTACGTTCTTTGAAGAGTAATTTTTGCGGAACATGCGGTGGCGTTTGAAGTGGCCATATTTCTAGCCGAAAACCATGAGTCGTAGAGTAGGCTATCGGTGTCTAAATAGGGTCTCAGTTACAAGAAATCCGAAACATAGCCTACATGTCTGCCTCTCTGCTGTAGTTATATTCTACCATCTGTAATATCAAGTAGCAGGTCAACTGGTTTGTGATAGTTTGAATGATCTTGACAACAAATTAAGTCGATTGCGTTATTGTATAAAGTTAGCCATTTTTCTGCGCATTAGCCTACAGCGCATAATAGGCCTAGCAACGTTCATAATCAATAAAGGGCGCCAATTCAAAACACTCGACAGTTCAATCGCTGTAATTCCTAAGAAACTAGTCAACACTAAAAGGTAAAATAACTTTGCGGATACAGGGTCATCCGAAGAGTACAATGTTGCGTATAGTGTCCGGACAATTCAGAACCTGACAGTTCAAAAAGGACAATTCGGACCGGACAACTCGGAGACAGATAATTGGGACTCGGACAATTGTATCAGTAGGTTAATTATCTTTCATTTGACTTATGTAGGAAATGACAAAAATGTCATAAAGAAATATGAAACCGTCACTGAGACAATGCATTTTGAAAACCTTGAACGAACATTCGTGTCACCCTGTGAACCAAAAGGTCAGAGCGTAGAACTTTTAAGGTTCCAGAACAAGTTCCACGTTTATGGTGACGGATTGACACAGAGAGGTACACAGACAAGCGGGCAAAGGAAATGAGAATAAACAAGCATAGCCTACTCGCAGACCGATAGACAGTGAGGCGCAAAGGTGATCAAGTATTGACTTTGATGTGCGGTAGCCTAACCGGTCGACCTATTATAATATGTACTTAGGTGCTGGGGATGGGTAGTCTACTGGTAGGCTATGAAAATCTGATCTAACAGTGGAGTCACTAATTTTGGCAGCTGAGAATTCTCTGCTCCATATTGTACGGTACGAATTGTCCGGCCCGAATTGTCCGATCCGAATTGTCCGGCTCCAAATTGTCCACCCCAGAATTTTGTCCGAATTGTCCGCTCCAAATTGTCCGGTCCCGAATTGTCCGGGACCGTTTTGCACACTCTTCTGCATTCCGCGATCTCAATAATCATAAAATAGACACTAAGACAATTCTCACACTTTCAGTCTGTACGATATTATAAGTTAATCGTGACGGGTCTTAAGCTACAAAGTTATCCTATGGCTATGCAATGTTGCATATGCATAATAGGCCTATTTCTGTTCTGCGGTCAGGATTAGGCTACTATACGATGAAATAGACAAGAAGATCATAGGCCTATTCTAACACTTTTGAAACCAAACTCTTGCCAAATCAAAGTTAACAGCTTCTGAAATACCAGCTGGTTTACTTGAAAATAAAGGTCAGACGAACTTCGAAAAAAACGTTCTTTTGTTCTACAATAGGCTACTAAAGATAGTTTCTCCAACAATCTCGAACCATATCGTGGAACCAAAATCGCGTCTTCATCACTAGTCTTGTAGTTCCTCAGACTTATTCACTTATTCAGTGCCGCTGAATAAGTTACGTCGTACAAAATAATGTCAGGTTTCGGACGAAGGTTGAAAATAACTGACCCGAATAGATGCTATTTGCATTTGCCCCGCCGCAAAATGTGCTCCTGTTGCCGGGACAAGTGGTGTTACACATCGATTCTTCCAATTTACCGTGCTTATTGTAAGTTTCTCCGCAGAAACATTGATGAGTAAACTGAAATATTTACCACAACGCAGCCAATGTAGGCTACATGTAGCAATTGTAACATTGTTAAATCGTTTCAACTTTCAAGAGATCACTCTCAGTGGCAGGCCTTCAGCATAACAAATTTGGTTTAGCTTTGTTTGAAACTTCTAAAACTGCCTGCTTCAGTTTTATCCGAGGAATGACATTTTGCAAACGCGTTTATCGATTGAAATGGACTACAGTAAACACAGCACTTAAGAGTTTAAAAATAGATCTGCCTATGGTCCATAGACCCATAGTTTATTATAAATAGTGCGCTGTTCATTCAACTGAGCACTATTTAGATTTAGAGATCCTGCGTGGTCGAGTGGGTTGTAGCTTGCTCGCCGCGCCGGCAGCACGGGTTCAATTTCCGGTCAGAGATTAATTTCTCGGATCTTTACTGCGGGTGACTCGGTCGCAATATAAACGTGGAGTGTGAGGTTGTACTCTGCCTCCGACACTAATCATCTTCGATATGAAACAGTGTCGTTAAGCCCGAAAACAACAACAACAACAACAATCAACTGATTTCTTTTTTGACTCATTTCATGCCTGAGTTCCTTCTAAGAAGCCTATCGTTTTCGCAAATATTACGTTGCGCTCCGACTTTACAAAGGGTTTGCTCAGGTAACGTGTCAAGTTATTATAACACCTAATTTATGCAAAATACCTGGACTCCTGCATATGAAGAACTAATATCAGCGCAAGATGATCGGCATAATTCTTGTGTATTACTGTGATGATGTTTGTATGGTCTATGTTCCAACGCACGACTTCCTTGTCTATCTCTGTAGCAACCGATGTATTGATCAGCCAATTTTGCTGAATAGAAACAAAACAAAGTCATTTCAAAAGTGTTTGCAACTTTGCACTAGCCTAGCTATATAGCCTAGCCTAAATTCATCAACGAATTACTTACAAAACATTGAATTACCGCACGTCAGATTACATCTCCGACTTCTTCATTAGAGTACCAGAAAACCCGACTTAGATCCTCATCGAAACATCTGATACAAGTCCTGCGTTCTTCTTCGTCTCCACGAGTTTTGTCGACTGTTCATTATTTGTGACAGAACCCGATGCATGGAATAGTCTTCCCGACCACGCGAAAAACACGCCATCTCTGGATGCCTTTAAATCAAAGCTCAAGACCTAGCCCTATATTTTATCGAGTAGGCTAATTTTATGAATGTAATTAATTTTTGAGTTCATGTATTGTACAGTGTCATTTCATCTATCCCGGCAACACAACATCCCTTCGCAAATAGTCTTTTTTATGACAGTTATTATCATTTCAAGAATTTTTTGGCAGAAGTTGTGAAACAACCAATGACAGGACCGCCTCAATCCTCATTTGCCTGTTTCTAAAAATGCTTTAACACCATCGTGCTCGACAGTGGTTTACTTGCGTGAAGTTGGAGGGGAATCTGATGAGCTTCTCTTCGGGGATCTGATGAAATGCCTCAAATTGGCGCTATATAAATTCAAAAATCACGATAAAATTTTTATTTCTGCTTTTTGACCACGCAAACATCATTGGATCCTAAGGTCACAGATTTAATCCAATTGAATAATTATAAGGTGTATTATTGTCATTTATTGCTTACTTTCATTACACGATCGTCCTGTATAATTTCCATCGCATCCATTTAGACAATATCCGGTCCGACGAACACAAGAAATCTGTCGTTTGCAGTGGCAAGACTTATTACAATCAGTGCCGTAATTTCCAATTGGACAGACTGTGGCAAAAGAAAAGAAAACCAGTTATTTACACGATGAGCTAAGCTTATAAAGAGGTGCTTCGGAAATTTTCTTTACAACATCGACAATTCGACATAATGAAATCAAGAGCTGGTTGAATGGTAACGCGTTGGAACAAATAAGGACGAAGCCTTGATGTTTCTAGCCCATGAGGTTAATTAAGCCTTCCATTTGCTGCGCGGAGTTGGTGAAACGAGCCAGCAGGACAGATAATTATAATAACTACGACAGGTGGAAGCTTGCACGTTGCTATTCAGTTAAGTTTGATCACTGTTAAAACATGTTATCATCAGATTCTGTTACTTCGGTGTCATACTATGATCTTTCTGCGCACATTGAATTAATAGAGAAGAATATTGCATGCAATTAAGAGGCCTGCATTGCAATTGCACGCTTTCTGTCGGCTCTAGCAAACGAATTTTAGATTTATTTCTTCTAACGTAAAACACTTTTTACCTGCGTACACTACAAAAGTAGATCCAATTATTGTTGTTCCTCCGCAGTACTCCGACTGATTTCCATCACATTTTATGTTGCACGCATCGTCAGGCAGTTGATCACCGAAATCATTGACGCAGTGACAAATTGTTCCGTTCTATTGTGTTTACAAGAAACCAGCGTCTGTTAAATAATTAGCCTACAATTCTATATCTATTATGCCTATACAAATTTAGAAATTCCAATAGGAACAGGAGAATAATTGAAAATGACCGGTGAAAGAACAACCTCCATACTAAATGGCAGCGAGAGTAAACGACTAAATAGGCTACCGTACATGCGTAGAGAGAGAACCGATTGACGGACGTGAGGGCACTGAGTGGTGGACGAAAGGTTAGATAGACTCTATAGCAGATAAAGAGTTTCTCAGCGATAGCATCCGGTTCAGATCGATGACACAAAGGTTGCAAAACATTCAAGCAGCTTTCGCTTTTGAAAATTTCATTCTTATATATAGGCTACATGTACATATAATTATAATCACATAGATCTATCCAAGGCTGAAGGGCCTACTGGTACATTTTGAGGTGACTACACGCTGACCGGGAGAAAACCCAAACTCCCTTTTCTTGGGCAAAAAATTTCTGACGACCGCCGCCGTCGGAAAAAGTTGAGGACCTTTTTTTAGTCATCCGGCCAAAATCTTCGTGAAATTTTCTAAATTTTCCCGCCCGAAGAAGTTGATGACCTTTTTTAGTCGTTCGCTTCAAAATACGCCTGAATAGACGCATGCACTCTGATTCCCTAGCGTGTAGAATAGATCTACCCTATTTTTTTCAAGCGTGTACCCTGGTTTTCGGGAGGTGAGTAGGCTATACGATGCCGTTTTTCCCCGGACGTGAATATACGCTGTATACCCGCGTATGCCCTCGTGTACAGCCCTGCATATATCTTACCTGAAGTGCAGAGTATGTTTTCATATTATGCCGACATTTCCAAATGCAGGTCTCTATTGTAAGCTCATAGTCGAGCGAGTTGCTTTTTCCAGAGTCTAGTGCCGTTGTGTTAATGTAGTCAAAGCAGCCGATGTACTGATCCTGAAGATTTCCTACACGTCGTGTAAATAAAATAAATTGCTAATGACTCGCGTCCTTAACCAATAACCAGACTAAACTAAATAAATTTCCAGGATCGCCAATTTAAACATGTCTAGGCCCTACATATGAATTCCAGGTCGATTACTGCAATAGCAGCACATTAAATTAGGGGACAGCTCTGCCCTTTTTAACGTGGCCGATCTCATAGAATCTGATGTGGTCTGGGATCAAATCTTAGGTGTCCATATCTCATCCCATGATATTCTGCTCAATGTAACCACTTTAGTCGACTGAACATAATTTCTTGGCGAAAAACTCTAAAATACATTTTATTATAATTACGACTATAGCCTAATAGGGCCTACTAGTACATAAGAATGTGAATCAGGATGAACATAGTTTTAGATGAGACGCAAGTTGCACTAACCTCTAACGTGCAAGACGAAAATTGACAGTACGAAGTACCATAACCCGCTTCCCTTTAAGTTTATTTTGTTGTAAATCAACCATTTGATTTTGCAAGAATCCATTGTGAGATAAACGTCACTCCATTGCAGGCTCTGTCTACTTTGATCGAGATGAGTTTGTACTGCAAAAGTAAGCTGACTATGCTCATTGCTCATCCAGACATAGGGGCCTGTAATCATACTAGACCGATGCAATTCATACGATTCTTCCGGGTCGCTAATGCCTCGACTTGCCGCTATGGATACACAACATAATTATAGTAGGCATACGATGCCGGATACGCAGATAGTTAATGCGACGGCCTTAATATAGCACTTCAGTGCTTTGCCGGTGATTCAGGCCCAAATGCGGTAATAATTTTGACCTACAGGCGGATTTTTATAATAACATTGACCTATCCGACACAGAGTAGATTTATATCGAAGCATAATTATCATCATATAGCATCCTTTATCTGGTAATTCTCTCGTTAGTCACCAATTACTACTTTGCGTTTTCCCGTCTCCCTTGCCATGTTCCTTACCACTGAATGTGAGTTTCAGGCCACCATGCAGCCTGGAGGTAGGCCAAGCCCTTTGCTGAAAGTGATTTTGTGTTGTGTTAAACTATCTGCAATTGAATTTTGCAGAATGAAGGTGCTATCCAACTCAGCTATAGCCTAATGATCCCACGGACAGTAGGATTATGGTATTGTCATATTAGACATCGAAATAAGGAATTTGTCATCCGCACTTATATGCCTAAGTCAAAGTGTCTACATGTCTGTTTTGATAGGAGAGTTGTACCCAAAGAGTAGGCTAACTATGCTCATAAAGACATCCTGCAGTATAAGGGCATACGGAGGCAAACGAAGTCGGTTGCACATCATATCCAAAGATGCTCCGCAGGCTATGTAAAAGTTTGATCGCCGTAAGCGCCTTTTAGTGGCTCACAATATGTATATGCACTCCGAATTGTCCAGGTTCGAATTGTCCGTTCCGAATTGTCCGGGTCCGAATTGTCCGGATCCGAATTGTCCGGGTCCGAATTGTCCGTTCCGAATTGTCCGGTCCGAATTGTCCGTTCCGAATTGTCCGGCTCCGAATTGTCCGGACACCGGTGGAACCGCCTGTCTTTTTCTTTACCGCTCTAATCATTGATTGTTCATTATTGTGCGCGTAGCTATGCCGTAGAGCAGCGGTTCCCAACCCGCGGGCCGCCGGCCAAAAGTGGCCCGCAAGGCTTCAAAAAATGGCAAGCGATTCCTAAAAAATGGGCCTCATCTCTCCAAGAATTAAAAAAATATAGGCCTATATGAAAGAATTGACAATTTGGACAGGATAGAACATTATAATTATTTTCTATTACAAATTATTTTATTTTGACGTCTATAAATAACAACAAACATTCTATTTTGAATCAATTATAACAATTGTTTATGCTTTTAGTTAATTAAATTTTAACATTGTGGCCCTCTAAACGGCCTAATGTCCTTTAACTTAGAAAAAGTGGCCCTAAAGTCAAAAAAGGTTGGGAACCACTGCCGTAGAGCATTGTCATTGCTGCTGTTATCTTTACTTCCATGGGTGAAGTGCACCTGCGAGATTGTTTGCTTGGTACTTGTGTGCTTCAACAGTGACATAACGATATTGCAAATTAACCGATTTGTTATAAAGCTATAAACGTTCGATTTCTGTTTTGTGCATTCTATTATTAATTACATCTCTAACTTTATTATCAGTATCCTAATAATCAACATAAATTCAGTATGCCTAAAAAGTCCTCCAAAATTAGCATAGGCCTACTCTCAAACACTGTTCATCACTGTCGTGTTCTGCATGTGCTTCATCTGTTGTGAATTTAAATCTCCGCTTATGTTCAATCAATCATATCCGGGTATCATAATTATAGCTAGTACTCTATCATAATATGTCTTAATTGCCACTAGTTACGATTGACAGCTGTCGTCATATAGACCACAAGCAGCCAGCCACAAACAAAAGCAAACTGCTGACTCATTTTGATGTAGAATATTATCATATTAATTTTGTATGCAGCCTTGCCCTGGATGCGAGTGAATGTCGTAGAGACATACAGAAACTTATGCTGCTTATTACCACAGTATTAATTATTTATAATGTGTTGATACCGACTTTACCGAGTAACGTTGCGGTTTCGATCGTTCACCTTAATTCTTTAACGAATATTTGCGAATATTTACGAATATTAGAAAATCTGAATATTCACGAATATTTACGAATATGAAAACCTAAAGTCACGAATACTCAATCTATGGCTGTATCAATTGAGGAAAAACCCTGTCAGCTGAAGAATAATCTGTGTGCCACATGCATTGAAAGTTTGCCTATCAGCTGAAAAATAAAACCTGCAATATTGATTAAATAGCCTATCAGCTGACAAGTTGGATTTATTATATTAATATTGATTGAAAATAGATACATCAGATGAAAGATAGCAGCCTTTACATTCCTTTTTTCCGAAAGTCACATACACTGGGCCCATAACTGGACAGCAATGTGCCTTAAACAGAAATCTTTAGTCAGTTATTGGCTTTGAGACTGAATTAAAGGTAGAAACAGTAACCTATAGACCAGTGGTTCCCAAAGTGGTGGTCCACGGACCGGTGCCGGTCCGCGGAGGTATGTATGATCGCCGGTCCGCGGAGAAGAGTTAAAAATAAAAAAATAAACTGCAATTATTAGTTTTTTGGTTTGAAATTATTGTGAAATTATTCAAATTCTTGTCCAAAATTTGTTCAAATTTATGTCTTAATGTGTAAAAATTGAAATAAATAAACACGTCTTATTATAAGTTTATAACTTGCCAGATAGCGAATTCAAACAATTTAAATTTATTCTAAATTTACTATATCGATGACTGCAATCAGTTTCGAGCTTATTTATGCTGATCATCGCCATTAAGGCCTAAGTTAGCGGTCCGTGAGCTTCAACAAAAATTATTGCCGGTCCGCGGCCTACTGAAGTTCGGGAACCACTGCTATATAGACCATACTGTGTTTCACTAGTCGGCTGGCTACTTGTCAT
This sequence comes from Lumbricus rubellus, assembly GCA_945859605.1. Classification (NCBI taxonomy): domain Eukaryota; kingdom Metazoa; phylum Annelida; class Clitellata; order Crassiclitellata; family Lumbricidae; genus Lumbricus; species Lumbricus rubellus. The sequence goes on along the minus strand of OX243811.1, from coordinate 58,360,887 downwards.
TACCTAGGACGGAAAGTATCGGCCTCAAGCCTCCATAGATACTAATTTCAGATGCATTTTCTACTTTGAATGCTCTTTGACTGACGTGTCACAAACGGTGCACTTTAAATTTTAGACATAGGCTACCCCACCTTGTACAAAGCGACTAATATATGCACCAAAATGTCCTGGTCTACCTTCATTGATAAACATCTTCGCCGATCGGTATTACTAGAAGAAGCAGGAACAAGAGAAGGAGAAGAGAAATGATGATGATGATGATGATGATGATGATGACGACGACGACGACGACGACGACGACGACGACGACGACGATGACGATGACGATGACGATGACGATGACGATGACGATGACGATGACGATGATGATGATGATGATGATGATGATGATGATGATGATGATGATGATGATGATGATGATGATGATGATGATGATGATGATGATGATGATGATGATGATGATGATGATGATGATGAGAAGAAGATGAAGAAGAAGAAGAAAAAGAAGAAGAAAAGAAGAAATAGAAGAATGGAGCGTGGATTATAATGTATACATTCCTAGGTGATCTCTGGCCCCTTTTAATTTAGGACGCAGTTACTCGGAGGCGGTGGACGCCGAAGACCACAGAACACAGTTTGTCGTTTCGCACAGGACTCTTCAATTATAGTTCTCCAAAGACTGTACACAGCGTAACTTTGTAACGATGTTGATTTTGGAAGTTTTTACAGCTGTCTGCATCATTTTATTAATAATTCTCGTTTACCACGTAAGTTTTTGCTCGCTATAAGTCTTACGGTTGTTATACACGCTAGCATCGATATTAGCTTTAATAACAAATCCTTTTATACATAGTTTTATCTCCACTGGTTCCCAGTTAAGCAGTGAATCGAGAAGGCTATAGAATCTCCACTCTTGTCTGGCGTTGCCTGCTAGGCCGCGCTCCTTCCTACCGTTGTGAACTCTGTAGTTCTACTCTTGGTGCTCGCCATCTCCGCTCCTTTCGTTCGACTGAACAAAGTCTGCTCTCAGTGTCTTTTGCTAGTACTTCCACTGTGTAGAACGGTGTTTTCTCGGTGTTCGGACCTCAATCTGTAGGCCTAATGACCTTCCTCTGACACTCCGCTCCCTTTCTAAAAGTCCTTCACAGACTTTCCTCTCTCATCTGAAGACAAGTCTTTTAGTCCGCGTGGAAGTTGAAGGCGCCCCTGAATAGCCCTCTAGAAAAGGCACTATGCAAATGCATTTAATGAATGAATAAATGAATATCGGCTTTGTTGTGCTACTGTACACAGGTACATTTTCGAAGATGTGTCGCACAGTAAGGCCTTTAATTGGACTTTGATGTTGTAGGCCAATGTATACAGGCCTAGCATCCAGCAGGCGCAACTGCAATCTGGTCCAAAACCTCGATATGCTAACGATTGTAGATCGTCGACTAAATTAACAGCAGCCTGGAGTGAGAATGTCTCTCGGCAATTATAGACTGTCTAGAGTAAACATGTTTCATGACATTTCAGCGCAGAGTATTTAGGCCTATTAATTTGTTGTACCTAAGTAAACTTTGACCATGTTTAAGGCTGTAGCCTACTTCCTAAATAACTTAACCGATTTTCCAAAACGATGTCGAACTTGTGTGAAAACCGGGGTTTAGGCCCTACACTTCAAAAATGCTTTGAGATAAGCTGTTAGTAACTGCCTCTGCACATGGCGTTGCAATAATGTTCAGCCATTCTTATATTGTTCAGACACCACAACAATGCACCTGATATATTACTCGTCTTAGGTAATATTGTATCCCCATGTCTAAATAAAACCATTTGATATTATTCTTATTACTTAGAGAATGAAAAAACCGGTCATCAAAGGAACTTCGCAGATTCCTGGACCAAAACCTGCAAATGATCTGTGAGTTTATTTAGCAATAATATTCATTCAGGCAAATATTATGATAAGGTCACGTCACCATATAGCATTCTTGTGAACCTTAATTTTGATCTAGAAAACACTTGTTAACCTAAAAACATAGCGTGAGTGAGTAGGCTATCTCCTGCTCACACATCTCGAATCTTTAATCTCTTTCTTCACGCTACTTTGAGGCCTATAGCTTAATTACATTTCGCTTTATGTATTAAGCGCTAGGCCTAGTAGCCTAATAAATTCCTGAAATCCTTTAGTTTGATAGCTTGTGGCCTCACTATTGTAAATAAACTTACACGACACGATGTGTAGTTTCGTGATTCTTTCTTAGCCTACTTCTAAGATTCTAATTTTAATAGATAGCCTGCGTGTAGTAGGCCTAGGGGAGGTGGGGCAAGAGTGGCATAAAGTCATAAAATGTTGAATAAAACATGTAATATTAAAGATATCAGGATAAAATTTGTTTTGTGGTGTAGGTAGATCATCGGTGCATCCATAAAATTGCTTAAATTGCTACTGGATAAGATTTCTTAATGAATCACAATCTGGCTTGGAGTGGAGGCACCCAAAAGGCCACTCTTTCCCCACCATGTGGGGCAAGAATATCATGCCACTCCTACCCCTAGTTGGGGGCAAGACTGGCATGCCCTTCGTACCTCCAGAGACAGTAACATAGGCCATGTATTCAACAATTTTGCTGTACAACAATAAACAGGAATTTATGTCTCGCATATTAAAGGAAACAATTGCACACAGCAATGCATAATGTGAGGATAAGATACCTTCCATGAAATCTCTCAAGTATCGGTTTTGTTAAGCAATCTAAATAATTGACACTCTGTATTAAGCTTGAATCACAAAAATTACAGCAAAGTTAAATATTTTCTTATATCTAAACAAAAGTGTTAGTCAGTAAACAACAAAGACAAAAGCACACAAGAAATAAGTCTATTCTGATTTTTAATTTTCTGCGTTTTAAATGCACTTTTGTATTTCTCGGCTTCCATTGTCATTCCATTTTCCGTACCTGCCATCGCAGAAGGTAGCCCCTCTTTGCTCCATCTCAGGCACGTTTTCCTCTATAGACTTGCTTTGTACGCACTTGTTTTTATGCAGCATTGTTAAATATTCGCTCTTTCTTTCACGCTTGCCAGCAGCAGTAGGCAGAAGAACCTGGCGATGGCTTTTCTGAACAAGAGAACTAGCCTTTACATGAAGCAACTTTATTGCTAAACACTGCTCTGCTTGCCTGAATTTCTTCACAGGTGATGATAAGCTGAGTATAAGTGGTATCACTTTCTGAATTTCTTCGCAGATGAACAATCATTGAGCATATGTCTATGTTATATGAGAGTCAGTGGCATCACTGTTCTGAATGTTCTCATAGGAAAAGATGGGCTAAACCCCATTGGTAGCCTATCATGTTTACTTTTCTTGGAAGGACCAGACAGGAACAGTTTCTCTCTTTCTCTCTCGTCACTTATCACAGAAAAATATATGCAGTTATATACTCTTATACTATTTTTTCAAAGGCAGGTGCTACCTTAATATTTATTGCACTATCTTGTGTTTTGACTTTCAGTTGTTAGTGCTCCCAGATTCCTCAAGACAGCACACTGGTTGAGCACAAAGCTTTGGTTTTCCGGGGCGATTTGAGCTTTGCATTCTTTGAATTCTGGTGATGTTCCAAGTTTTCTTTTCATCATAAGCCTTTAGCCTACAACCTTTTCACCTTCGTGTCCTGTTTTAAAGTTGCTACTGTATATGGGCTATTGGTGCTGCCTTTCCTCATGTTGTCTTCTCAACCAAAGTCCGTGACTTGCTCTGGACCAAGAGCCCAATTGTGCTTCACACAATCACTCCGTGTTTGTTATTATCAACTGCGCACTGTTGCTCGCTCGCTTACTCATATTGCTGATCTTTCTATGCTTGCCTGAGGCTAAAAAGCACGGATGAGTGCCTGTATGAGTTGCTTTGATCGCGTCCTGTTCTCTGCAGCCCGCCATATTGGCCGCATACCCAAATCCAGTCATTATTTCCAGTTATATGCGTGGCTTTCTCAACTATAGCCTACCTTCCTGTCTGGCAGCAAATTGAGAAAAGGATCTCTACCCTAATCTGGCGCTACCTGCTAGGCCTTGCTTGCTCCTTCCTACCTTTGTGAGCTCTGTAACCCTACTCTCAGTGCTCCCCACTTCCGCTTCATCGTTCGATTGAAAAGTATGTTCTCAGTCTTTGCTCGTGGCTTACTTCCACTATATATGCAGAACGGTGCTAGGACAAAATGTCCGGACAAAATGTCCCGGACAAAATGTCCCGGACAAAATGTCTCTGGACAAAAAGTCCCCGGACAAAATGTCCCTGGACAAAAAGTCCCCGGATAAAATGTCCCTGGACAAAAAGTCCCCGGACAAAATGTCCCTGGACAAAAAGTCCCCGGATAAAATGTCCCAGGATAAAATGTCCCGGGACAAAAAGTCCCCGGACAAAAAGTTCCTTGACAAATAGTCTCTTTAAAGAAAATAAAATCGCATGTTCTATCACGAGTCCCTCTGTTTTTTGGCAGCAGTTATTTGCGCAAAACAGATTTATTGTCAGTAGTTTTAGATCTATAAACCTTCTATTTAGGTCCCATGCTTTTCTAAACGTTCTAATCTAATTTAATTCCGATCAAGCAAAATAAGCAATTGGCATGATTGGAAATTACCAAAAATAGCGAATACATAATAAAAGACAATACAATAATATCAAAGAATATCACAATAATTATGATTATTAATATTACAAAATTAACCACTTTAGTACAACCAGGCAAACATTTTGTAGGCAACTGAAAAGAAGCGTAGTAATTCTTTGCAAAGTGCCAGGATTCCCAGGGCTGTAAACACGGTAATCCTGGGTGATACTGTAACGTCCTATAAGGCCGCTACAATTTAACGTTCTTTAAGGCCGCTTCACTCGCTTACTCACTAATCGATTTTATTAGATATCGTGGTGCTATTTATAGATCCTAACATAGAGGTTATTCTTTTAGGAAGGCCGTAATATTTTTCACGAAGGCCTAGTAGTGCTCTGTAGGAAACTACTGTACGAGGCTTCTGTCGAGGCTTCTGAATCCTCTTGTGGTAGCCAAACACTTTATTTTGTCCGACCTATCAGAGGCCGAGGTTTGCGTCCGACGGTCGGTTTTGCGCGGTAGTCGTTGATTGGTCGATGCGGCCCACGTGACCGCTGCAACCGCCGAAAAGCGCAGTCGACCTACGGTTTTCATCAGGGTAGGAGCTCGGCTCGTGAAGACAAGAATTTGTGTGGGTTTTTGTCCGAAATTGTTAGTTTGCGTGGCTGATTGCCTGACTGCATGAATAAGAAGATACCGTTGACTAAGCAACTGGTTTTGGCACCGTTTGCAACTGGTTCTTTGTAAATCTTTGATTACATATATGCATATATTCCGGCAAGAAGTGATCCGATCTACCTTTCATATTCAAATTCGAGAGTGACTCAAAATTTCCCGAAAATGCAGGGAAGTATCAAATAATTTAATTGCTCCATAACAGAATCCCAAACCAATTAAAGTTAATTAATTGATAACTAATGTGATGGATGATAAGAATTGAAACTTATGTTGTTGCTGAATAACGGTCGATAGAAATTGAACCGAAATGTAATTGATTATATCATAATGTTAATAATCGACCATGATTACTAGAAACAAGGTTAGGCACACTTGTTGATTATTTGCTTTAATTCCGTTGGAGTTAAAATACATTGAATTATTATTGAAGAACAAAATTTAGGCCTAATCACGAATGTTAATTGTCAGCAACACTTGTTCATTATAATCAGTTGAAATGTTTAATTAAATATATCAAGTCAGACGTTAATTAATAATTAGAAGATGGAAACTTCTATAAGGTCTGAGGATCACTCTGATGAGGATTTAGAGGAATACTTAACCAAGGGGAAGAAGGGAGGAACCCCTGACAGACTAGTGGAAGGTGAGGTAATGCAGGAAAAGAGAAGGGAAGGGTCGATCGCACTTAAGGATTGGGGATTTAAACAATCTGTTGAAGGGGAGTTGAATCCTGATGGGCTTCCGTTAGGGGAAGCCGTCGTCCTCAGCCCGAGGACCGCTGACATATGTCGCCACTCGACCGAAGCCATTCCTGGTACCAATGAGAGACATCCCCGTCCTGAGGTGGAAGACCCAACCCTAATCTATAACTTTACCTCGGGGAAGGAGATTGGTCCCATTGATCTTACTTACTTGGGTGAACCTTTAGGAGTATCTGACGACAACGAACCCCTTCAACAGTGCGGCGCCTCGTTTGAGATCCTAGGGCAGGCTCCTACCACTTGGGAGGCTGAAGAGCAACACCAAGGGTGGGACCCCAGGTCACGTGGTTTTCTTACGAGGGGGCAGCAGGCCGTTACAATACTGTGGCTTCCACGGCCAGGACGCTACTTGTTCATGGGTCGGAATGAACGCCAACCCACTTCTCCGCCACCCGAGTCACGGCCCTGTCTACCTTCAGTGCACAACGGTTGTTCGCCGTAGGCTACCCATAATCGCAGACCCTGTATATAGAAAAGTACAGAGTCAATCGCTTCTGTAAGAGAGAAAACACTAGGGAACTCTGCGCTGGAGTCCGACTCTGCCTTTTTCGTGGTGATTATAGTGGGCAGAGCGTGACAACATGTATACTCTTTCTGGGGATAAGGGGAAAGTGTCACAAAACGTCAAGGGTGGTCGGGTGTTGAGCAGTGTCAAAGACACCAGCGACTTTATGGCGATCCAGCTCCCCGCATCAGTTTATCAATTATGGCAGCAGAACCAAATTCAACGTAAGCTCCTGGGTGTCCGATGGGTCTGCACTCCTGCGGTCTATATGAGAAGACAGGCTGTTGTTATTCTAGAATTCATGTCATTGACTGGGTAGCTAATGTCTATCCGGTGGCGTCATGTGTCTTTGAATCGGCAGTCATGAACTGGTGATGGGCTCTCCACCATGGATCATCTAACCTTTTCCGTATTCTAGTACTGAGTGCTGCAGATGAGACTCTCCTGTTGTGCCGTGTGTTATGGGTGTTTTATCCTGGGACTTTCTGTCAGGGGACATTTTGCCCGGGGACATTTTGTCCGGGGACATTTTGTCCGGGGACATTTTGTCCGGGGACTTTTTGTCCGGGGACTTCTTGTCCGGACTTTTTGTCCGGGGACTTTTTGTCCGGGGACATTTTATCCGGGGACATTTTGTCCGGGGACTTTTTGTCCAGGGACATTTTGTCCGGGACTTTTTGTCCGGGGACATTTTGTCCGTCCACGATGCAGAACCATGCTTTCACGGTGTTAAGACCGTCAGCCTGGAATGGCCTTCCTCTGACACTCTGCTCCTTTTCTAAAAGTCATTCTCAGGCTTTCCTCTCACATCTTAAGACAGTTTTATTTGGCCGCGCTGAAGTTGGGAGCGCCTCTGAGTAGTCTCCTTGAAGAGGCATTATACAAATGCATTTAATGAATGAATATCTTGTTGAAGTTTCTTAACTTTTTTGTTTGTCTGATCGTTCTGTGTCATTGACCGATTCCTACCTAACGTTGGCTACCTAAATTCTTCACTTCATCCTGCACTGGTCTATTATAGCAGATCGGATGCCAGATCCCCAAGTCACAGACATGTTCCGACGCTTTATTAAAACGTCAATAGGTCTATAGGCCTATTGGCATGCACAAAGCCAGGATTCTAATGGCGCAGGCCAATAGCTTTATCATTGTCTGGAATATCGAAAAATCTCCACTAGCCACCATTTTCATGGCATGGCAAAATATTTCGTCAGTGTGAGTTTTTCGCTGAGTTTTACGCTTCTAAATATATAACGTTGAACCACGTAGTAGGCTACATTATGTACAACGCCAATTCATAGAATATACCTGTATATAGGCTACCTGTGGGCAAAATTGGCATACCGCTGGGGTAGAACCGGCATACCGCTGGGGCAAAAGTGTCAGTAATGGGGCAATAGTGGCACGTAAAACGGGGGTAAGAGTGGCATACAGTGCTACTTTTGCCCCGAGTTGGATGCTCATAATTACGAGGATCTATCAGCATTATTGCGTTGACTAATTTCTTAAAACTTTTAGCATTGAAAAGAACACGCAATCCTGCATAATACAAAATAAAACTTTAACAAGTGCGATATTAATACTGAAAGTGAGCAACATATTTGTGATACTCATGAGAGTTGCAAATAACGCGAAAAATCGAAAAAATGATATAAAATTTTTACCATTCAACTTTTGGAAACTTTTGTCTTATGAAAACATAACGCTTAATGATAGTCTACGTTCGCACTAGGTAAAGGTTTCAGAAAATAAGTACATACTTCGAAAGTGGGGATGCCACTCTTACCCTACCCTGCCACTTTTGCACCACTTACCCCTACATGTAGGTTCCTAATCAAAGTTTTCAAGGTTACAATGCGGTTTTAGATGTAGCAAAGTCAAATTATTTTCCGTTTCCGTTTTTTATCGTTTCTTTGTCGTTTTTACTTTTTCGAAAAAAACGCCGTTTTCTTGTTTTTAAAAATTCCGTTACCATCGGTTTTTACATCTATGCGTGATATCATATTTGAGTTAACGGACAATCAAGTGAACTATTGCGAGACAAAGGAGCGTGAGATCTATCTGAAAATCACGCAGAGAGAACGGTTTCTTCATGTCTGCTTTGTTGATTTGAATATTGTTATTGTGTCCCGCATAAGTGACTGTGACTGACTCCCACTTAAACATGTGGATGTGTAACACAATGACTCCATTGTTAACCAGCGCTATGAAGGCGTAGGCCTACAACAGGTTTGTTTAACCTTACCATAAATAGGCCTAGGCCTATATCTCCTCGACATCCTGACGGGAACCGAGCTACAGGAAATTGGTGAATCGTTTGAATTGAGCTTGTCGCAGACCTGCTTGATCTATCAGATAAGTCATTAACGTGGATAAAACAGACTATGACAAGAATGGCATGGTCGACCACAGACGATATGAGTCGATTTGAGCAGGTTAGCACTTTTCCATAGCTGGGTTTAGGCTATAGTGTAATCGGGGATGCTGAGAGTAGAAAAGATATTCGGTCAAAGAATTTCATTTGCGAGATGAAAGCATTTTAAATGGGGGAAAATAAATATAATCAGTTCGTTGACAGTCGAAGTAAATAGATGACATCTTGCTTCAGGGTTTGGTTTGGTTACATTACATTCTGCAACAGAGTTGCATCTTCTTCAATGGTTTACTTCAGTGAATTTTAAGTAACTTGTGGAGCTTTGTCGCTTCTTCAGCAAGTTATTCTAAGCATTTCAATATTTGCATATTGCAGTAATTGTTTAGGCATGATTTTCCCATACATTGGCTCATAGACCTAGGCCTATATAACTTAATTCAGCAGTAGGCCCATAACTGGAGATAAGAGAAAATAATATTTATGAGTATGAATTTTAAGGTGCTATACCTAGGCTACAGTTTTCTTAGAAAAGAACTTAGGATTTCATCATTGATTCATTTATGAATCAAACCTCTTCCGTATATAATTGTTGTTCTTGTATCATGAATATTATTATTGAATATGGATGGTTTCAGGTGCCTGTAGTTCATGCACTTGGTGTGAGCTTTCATGACGAATCAGTATTTCCGAATCCTCTCAAGTTAGTGCATTTGTTTCAAATAACTTCTTATGGACTTTTTATTGAATGATAATAGGCCTATAACATTGAAAGTGGGCATGCATCATTCTCAGCACCACGACTTTCTATTATTAACCGCTCCGGAATTATGGATCTTGTTTTGCTCTCACCACTGGGACATGTAGGCCTATTGCAAGCCGGATTGCAAATTTATAAAAGCTGTTTCAGACATCTGTATATTTTGCTCAGTTTCTCCAAACTGAATGTAGACTTATCTTTTGCAGATCTGCATATTCAATACAGACAACTTAAAAAGTAAATAACAGAACAAACACCCGATATAATTATTGTCTACACATGGATTTATCAAACGATCTCTCCAACACATAGGTCTGCGTGTAGATTATTCGGACACAATGGCATACATGATCATTCATAACACTAAGTCTTTTTAAACTCAGGCCAAAATATTTTATCCCCAATGGAACGATAGTCGACAGAGTGGCACTCAGGCACATTGTCAATTAATCTTATCCCAATTCTTTCATGCGCGGCTCTTGTCTCGGTTTTGAAAAGAAATGCTAGAATTAGGATTGTGTACATTTAAATATATTAAAGCACGAAAGGCATTAATTCAATTGATGTTCACTAGGCCTACTAGGCCTATCCTAGACACTTCAAGGGTTGTTCGATAGTACAGAGATCAGCGCGCTGGACTGTCGACCGAGAGGTCGTGGGTTCAATTCCCTGCCGGGGGCAGAAATTTGTATCGAGATTTCTATTCCACAAGCACCTTCTCGCCGACTCAGCTATGATGAGTACACTGACCTACACAGTCAGTGGGTAATGAGACGGTGACGGAGAGGATTGGCCACCGCCCTCATATGCCGTGGCCTTGAAATTGAAGTCGCTAACATGTCATCCCCATTGGCAGCCTCCGGGCTAGCTAGAAGGGATCTCAGTAAAATAAAAAAATAATAAAATAGATACTGCATATGAAAAACAGTTCTCTTTTAATACAACTTTGTGATTGATATTTATAGGCCTGTGCAGTTTTAGCAAGGTTTTTATGTAGGCCTAATGCAATTTATATGTGTGCATAGGTTTGATCCAGATCGCTTCAGCCCTGAAAATGAGCCACAACTGCCTCAGTTTGCTTTTGAGCCTTTCGGATTTAGCGGAAAGAGAAAGTGTCCTGGATATAACTTCACATATGCCGACGCTACAGTGTCCCTGTCTCTCATTATTCGCTACTTCAGGGTTGAACTTGCATGTGAGCAGGTGGCAGAACCAAGGTTTGGAGCTTTAACGAAGATGAAAGATGACTTGTGGGTGATCGCAAAGCCATTGTGACCATGACCATGAACAATGATATTAAGATCACTCATTTTAGAATTACAACTCCTCTGAAGACGCAGCCCTCATTTTATTTTATATCATGTAGTCGCTACATCGTCCTGTTTGCAGCGCCTTGTTACTCCCACCACTTGGAGTTAACTCTTCTGTGTAAGATATAATTGCTTAGTTTATTGCACTTTTGATGTTTCATGTTTCCAAGCGTATTTTGGTATCCGTTTCTGCCTATTAAATGCCGGGAAACATGAAACATAACATGGTGTATTAATAAAACTGTATCTGCATGGTATCTGTCTTTGTAAATTATTGTTCTAACAATGAGCTCATTGATTCCCACAATTTTGTCACATTGCTATAATTATCAGTTTGCTACTAATAGCTCGGCACTTTCACAAATAATATTCACAGTAACTCGATCATTTCACTACGTATGGGTGCTTCTCTTATGCATACAAACGTCTACAATGATCATGACTTCGACCCAGTGTTATTTCAGTTATGGTTTTTCAGTTACAGTTTCAGTTACAGTTATCTTTTTTTTCAGTTACAGTTTCAGTTACAGTTAACTGCAATGAGATTTTTCAGTTTCAGTTACAGTTATTTTTTATTTTTCAATTACAGTTTCAGTTACAGTTATTACGTGTATTTTCAAACGTCACAACTACTAAAACACTGATCACAGTCACACATATTGCGCAAAGTTCCCAGAAAGTTGAATAGGAGATCAATCTGATTTTACATATTATCGGTTGACTTTAAGGAACACACGACGTTCCAGGTTTACACTTAATCTGTTTCGCTTTCTTGCACACAAGTCCCCACAAACTGAGAAGACGCGCTCAACGTATGCTTGTGAAGCAGGCGCGGATACAAAGTCTTCTGCAATCAAGGCCAGAGATGGATAGGAGCTCTGTCGATCCACCCAGAAGGACAGTCCATTATCTAGGTCACCGTTGAAGATGGTTGCTTCCGCCAAGTATCGATCAAGCTCCCCATCGATACCGGACGTCCTTAATGCTGAACTCAAGGAGCTTCTGGTCCGGTTATCCTGCGATAGGAGCTTGAAGCGCTTCAATGGCGGTGGCTGATTGTTTAACAGTTTACCGCCGAAGCTTGAGCAGGAAAGAAATAGGAAAGAGACAGGAACTGGAAGTGAAATGAACATAGGGAACTTAACGTGTAGTAGAGTAGAATTTCCGTTCAATAAGTAAGTAAGAAAAAGCACTTGTTTTATTTTCAAGTTAACTCCTTTTGATTCTTCAGTTATACAGTTATTGTTTTTCAGTTACAGTTTCAGTAACAGTTATCTTTTTTTTATTTTTCAGTTTCAGTTACAGTTAACTGACAGAGATTTTTCAGTTATTCTGCTATTTCAGTTACAGTTTCAGTTAATAGAAATAACACTGCTTCGACCACACTTTCACTTGAAGCAATGATCATTGATAGGCCCTGTGTCATAATGACGTCGCAATGGAACTAAGTAAGCTTATTGATTCAATAATTACAATAGGGTTGAAGAGGGCCCTTGTGATACATTTTCAATCACCGTTCGCATTAGTCTTTCAAACAATGTTATGCAATACTCAACGATTCTAGGCTATATAAAATAGCCTAATATAAATAATCTTCGTTTAGTTTCATACTGACAAACCCCAGTATGATGACAATTCACAGTACGACAAATTTGACACCTGTAATAAATTCTTATGATCTATATTCTATAAGAAGTTATTACAGAAGTTGAATTTGTTTCTCTGGCCGCCATGAAAGGAACCACTATCTGTCGAATGGAAGGTTGAGTAGTTCATTTGAAATGGCAAGTCTTATAGCGGGAAGCGATCCCAGGTCCACGCATTCTTCATGCCAGAGTGTCACCACGCAGTACCCTAAACCTTCCTCCATTATAACGATGACAATCTTTACCTTTGCCAATTCGAGTGGATGGCTGGTCGCCACATTTTGGGTATCTGTGGAAGATGAAGAAAATAATGATGATGATGATGATGATGATTATAATGATGATGATGGTGGTTGTGGTGTTGTTGGTGTTATTGTTGTTGCTGTTGTTGTTGTTGGTGGTGGTGGTGGGGGTGGTGGTTGGTGGTGGTGGTGGTGGTGGTGGTAGTAAAGGTGGTGGTGGTGGTGGTGGTGGTGGTGGTGGTGGTGGTGGTGGTGGTGGTGGTGGTGGTGGTGGTGGTGGTGTTGGCAGCGGCGGCGGCGGCGGCCGGCGGCGACGACGACGACGACGACGATGATGGTGATGATGATGATGATGATCATAATGATCATGGTGATGATGATCATACAGATCACGATGATCATTATAAGTGTTTAACGCAAAAATATAATATCGAATATTGTGTTATGAAATGACAGCAAAAATAATAATTATATTGAATCACCTGTCTCGTCAAGAATCATATATATTTCTTTATTATGTTTAGCAATAATTGTAATAAACCAAAAAAGTCAGAGTTTGACCAAATATTATTGTCTTTTCAAAATTTATTAATCACTTTGCAGTCATTGAGGATGAATCATTATGGAGCGACTGACTAAGGAACAATAATTATTATTGTCGGTTGCCTACAACGCTCTTGACGCAGTTGACCTAAATCGTCATCATCGGCTTGTACAGTATACAATGTACATTGTTATGTCGATGATGCTTCTTTCTCATTCATCTACAGAGGAATATACTGACAGAGAGGACACATCTTTTTCCCACATGGCAAATCAACCCAATGGTAGTTCGATCTGTTAATTATACTTGCGCAATTTTCTATGCCATTGTTACAGTTGGGTTCACCGCCCGCCCAATAACGGTAGGTTATCGGAACTTCTTGTCCAGGTTCTGGTTTCCAGACAAAAGTTGAGTTGCAAATGTTTTGACGTTGAGCGCCGATCCAGATTGATTTTCCAGTAAAAGAGGGCGTCACATATGCGCATGTACCATTTGTGTCATCTGCAATGTCAACAAATTCAATGTTGTTGCGATGTTTACACGATTACTAGAACTCACAACGATATAGGGCCTGTAAATCTTTGAGAGCAAGGAGGATCAAAATAGTCAAAATAATAATGTAGCGCAGCAATTAGCAAAAAGAGGAAGAAACAGAGTAAGAATCAGGCCAAGCAGATCAAACTTTGTGAGCGTTTAGAATGTGAGATCAGATGCAATACGAAAAGATGTAGCCTATATTTGAATTAATTAACATGAGAAGGTCTGCTAATACTAATGTCTGCCATCCAAAACAAGATGAAGAATGTCAAGAACTTCATGCTTCAAATAGCAGAAGAATAACACTTCCCATTCAGATTGTGAAGGAAGGTCTATCCTTCGGGGAATAATTGTACAATCTCAAGCAAACGAATCATTTTTAATTTCTTGAAGAACTGTGTCCCAGAAAATTATCTTTGGTAATTTATAAACCCTGGCGTAAATTAGAGGGATCATTCAAATGATAATCGTGCGTAAGCTCACTGACTAATGGTAGTAAGTAAAATTGAAGTCCAAATCTGCCATCTTCCCATCCTCCCCCACTCCAGGCCCCAACCCTCCTCTGTGCTTCGTCTCATCACCCAGTCAATTGTTATCAAAAACAACAACGGTGTCAAAATACACCCCTGCCTCACCCCTGTGAAGATCCGGAACCACTCACCCAATTTCCCCTCCACTCTCACCGTGCATCTACGTTCCTTGTACATTCCTTTAATGATGTCTATAATTTTTGCTGGTATTTCGTACTGTTCAAGCATGCTCCATACCGCCGGTCTCTGCACACTGTCAAAAGCTTTTTGAAAACCTATGAAGTTGATGAGTATATTTGCATTTCCTGCCTCGCATTTCTCTATGATTTGTTTTAATGTAAATATCTGTTCACAGCAAAATCTGCCCTTCCTAAAACCTGCCTGTTGTTCTCTTAACAAGACATCTACCGCCACTTGAATTCTCTCCAAAATTATGCTGGCTAGAACTTTCCCCGGTATGGATAGCAACGTTATTCCTCTACAGTTATTACAGTCACTAAGGTTCCCCTTCTTTGGGATTGGTATAATAATCCCGTCTCGCCAATCTCTTGGCACCTCCCCAGTGTTCCAAATTGTATTGCATAAGTGTGTTAACGCCTTAATCATCTCTTTTTCCTCCGTTTTTTTAGCAGTTCCGGTTGTATATAATCAATTCCTGCAGATTTTCCATTCTTTAGTCTTTTCACCGCTTCCTTTACCAGGTCTAGCTCTTTCTCTTTGATGACGTCTACATCCACATCCAAGGCTGGCAGGCAGTGGTCACGGGGGGAAATCGTGCGTGATCTCCGGTTCCGGGCAATTCAAGATCTTGTCGAAATGTTCTCTCCATCTTGCCGCTTGTTCCTCGTGTGTTCTGAGTGTGTTCCCGGTAGCTCCTTTGATGGGCATCTTCTGCGTGATTTTTCCTGTTATCTCCTTTGTGATCTTATACAGTGTTTTGGAATCTCCTCTCTTTGCGGCCACTTCTGCTTCCTCCAGTCGTGCCTCTGTCCATGCCTTTTTTGTCTTTTCTGCATCGACTCTTGACTTCTTTGTCTTTGCTCCGGTGGTCTTCGCATATAATTATTTGTTGCATCATCTCCTCTACTGTATGCTTGGTCCCTCCTGCTCTTGAGCTCTCTGCATTCATCGATTGCTCTCCATGTATCCTCGCTAATCCATTTTTCTTTCCTCTTTCCTCTTCTTAGTCCAAGAACATCTCTTGCCGCTCCGTTGATCGTGGTTTTCATCTTCTCCCAACTTTCCTCCACCGTCTCATCTTCTTGCTCTTGTTCGCCTAATATTTCAAATTGGTTCTTTAATTCCAGCTGAAACCTATCCTGCGTCTCTGTTCTGCACAGTTTGGCCACATCTACAACTCCATGCTCCCAGCTCCCGTCTTCTACCCAATCTCTTCAACTTGAGTTTTAATATTGCAATGACCAGGTGATGGTCTTTAAGGGTTGTTAAGTGCACATAAAACCTTGGCTCAACTCTGCCGTTTCTGAGGTCATGCTTAGAAGCCTTAGACAAGGCTTAGAGGAAGTCAGTTGAAGCTGTGAGACCACTTACTTTGCCTTCTGATCATACTAAGTTCAATCAACAGTCTGATCATACTAAGTTCAATCAACAGTCTGATCATACTAAGTTCAATCAACAGTCTGATATCACACTAAGTTCAAGCAACAGTCTGATATCATACTAAGTTCAAGCAACAGTCTGATTTCATACTAAGTTCAAGCAACAGTCTGATATCACACTAAGTTCAAGCAACAGTCTGATATCATACTAAGTTCAAGCAACAGTCTGATTTCATACTAAGTTCAAGCAACAGTCTGATTTCATACTAAGTTCAAGCAACACTCTGATTTCATACCAAATTCAATCAACAGTGCAAACATGTGCGAAAGCTGATTTCGTCGGACAAATCTGAATACCTAACTAATTTAATCGTTTATAATGTAGGCTATTATGATTATATATGATTGTAGAATATAGAATGGCATGGACAGCATATCACATTATCTTAGCAGGATCGCGTGACTCACTTAAAAATGAAGTGGACAGATACGAAGCAATTGCGTTTTGCTCATCCGTGCTGTTAATAACGACGAGGTGAGAGCCACTGTAATACGCTTGACATCGTTGAACGGCTGTAGTCCAAGTAACCGCCTCAATTATGAGCATGTAGCAGCGTCCAGCGTCAGATAGATATTCAAAACCTGCGGGACAAACTAGAGACAACATGACACTTGTTAGACAAGCAACTATACACAAATTATTATTATTATTGCTTACAGACATATTGGAATCCATACTGTCGAATCCAATGGCCGTTCAGGGATGGCGACGCCTCTTCACCTTCGGAGCGGGAATTTTGGAAGTGCCGTTAAGAGGAGGTCGGCGCAGAAACCTAACGTCTATCATCAAGAAGCGCGTTGACGACTTTCACTTGAGTTGGCCGATTGTCGCCGAAAACCTATTCGATCCAGACGTGGATTCTAATATCAGACGCAAACCTCCGGACTTGGATGGGAAGCGGGCGTTAGCTTCGGCGGTGGCCGCCAAGATGGAGGATGGAAATATCAGTGCTGCAGCCCGTATCCTTTGCTCAGATGACATTCCTGCGCCGATTAATGAAGAGACGTTTGAAGTTCTGCGGAAAAAACATCCGGCACCACCACCTGATCGTCCAGCTATCGTCTGCTCGTCATCAAGCGCACCGTTCCAGGCGACTGAGTTGGAGATTCGAACATCAATACGTTCTTTCCCCATGGACTCGTCGGGCGGTCCGGATGGCCTGCGTCCTCAACACGTCGCGGAGCTCTTGAGCGATCCGGATTCAGGACCTGGGCTACTGAGGGCGACGACCGCGTTCATCAACCTACTTCTGGCAGGCACCTGCCCTCAAGAGTTTCGCTGCATCTTATTTGGTGGAACTCTTTTTGCGCTTCGCAAGAAATGTGGCGGCCTAAGACCGATAGCCATTGGTTATGTCTGGCGTAGACTCGCATCTAAATGCGCCAACGCGTTTGCCATCCCGCGTGTCACGCCGTACCTAACTCCTAAACAACTTGGGGTTGGTGTACCAGGAGGCTGCGAGGCTGCATCCCATGCCGCCAGACGATTTTTGAAAAACATGGGCCCACAGTCAATATTGGCCAAGCTTGACATTTCGAACGCTTTCAATAGTCTACACCGTGATTCCATGCTGGCGTCGGTTGATGAAATCATCCCTGAATTGGCCGCATACTGCCACCTTGCCTACGCCGAGTCGACATCTCTACAATTCGGCAGGTTTAATATACTATCGCAGGAAGGTTCACAACAGGGCGATCCCTTGGGACCTCTTCTATTCTGTCTGCCGATCCATCCAATTCTAACCCGCCTGATGTCGCCCTTGGCTTTTGGATACCTCGACGACCTCACGCTTGGCGGGGACCCAGAGATAGTGGAGGCTGACGTAGATTCGATTGAGGAAGGATGCTCGCGTCTAGGCCTCACGCTCAACCGTACAAAATGCGAGATCATCGCGACCGACTTCGACTTTAACAACACCAATCGAGGCGCTATGCATCATTTCGCCAGAGTCGATCCCACGACGGCCATGCTTCTGGATGCTCCGCTCACATCGTCGGAGGCCCTTCTATCGGCTCTCGACAGATGCGTGACCGACCTCAAGACCTCGATCGACAGACTACAACTCGTCGCCAAGCAGGACGCCCTCTTGATTCTGAGATGCTCGCTGGGCTCGCCACGGCTGATTCACATACTTAGATGCACCTCTTGCCACGATCACCCTCGATTGCACGATTACGACGAGCTGCTCAGGGGTGGGCTTGAAAGGATATTAAACATTTCGCTGACCGACGTCCAATGGATGCAGGCCTCCCTTCCAATCAGATTAGGGGGACTGGGAGTTAGGAGGGTGTCTTCGTTGGCACTTCCAGCCTTTTTGGCTTCTGCCGCTGGCACCCTCTCCATCCAGTCCCTCATCTTGGGAACGGCCTGGAATATCGACGACGATTCATCCGATTCAGCGCGGTCCGAGTGGATGCGGATTTCTGAGACGGGAGATCCAACGGAATATCCAGGTCACAAGCAGTCACTACTGGACAATCCGCTGTTGCTTACGACCGTGCTATCCATCGAGTCTAATCTACAAGACCCATACGATCGGGCACGTCTAAAGGCCTCAATGGCACCACACGCCTCGGACTGGCTTCATGCCCTTCCGCTGACCGCTTTCGATCTCAGACTGAGCGACGAGGCTGTGAGAGTTGCGGTTGGCCTCCGACTGGGAACGGCCATCTGTGAGCCGCACACGTGTGTTTGTGGCGCCCCTGTTTCAGCAAGGGGCTCACATGGGCTTTCATGCTCCCTTGGATTCGGTAGACAGGCAAGACACGGCACCATCAACGACCTAGTCTACCGAAGTCTTAACAGAGCTGGAACTCCTGCAATCAAGGAGCCGTCGGGCCTCGCCAGGACTGACGGGAAACGACCGGACGGCCAGACCCTAATCCCATGGAGTAACGGGCGAGCGTTAATTTGGGACGCGACCGTGGTGGACACGGTAGCTGCCTCGTATGTTCTCGAAAACGCGACCGAAGCAGGGAGAGCGGCGGAGAAAGCCGCCACAAGGAAGCTTACGAAATATTTGGACCTTCAAAGAACATACCTCTTTGTCCCGTTAGCCGTGGAAACTATGGGTCCCATCAACAACGAAGGTTCCGCCTTTGTATCCGAGATCGGTCGCCGGCTGTCGAAGATCTCTGGTGATTTGCGCGAAACAGGATATCTGTTCCAGAAGATCTCAATTACAATCCAACGCTTCAATGCAGTTGCCTACCAGGGCACCTTATCTGGATTGCCCGGGGCCACGGTCCGGCAGCCATTAGAAAACTGAAATTGACCTTTGAAATCTTCATCATAATAATAATAATAATGGTTATAATAATAAATAATAATAATAATAATAATAATAATAATAATAATAATAATAATGGCAGATACCAGGAAGGAGAAAAAATATCTGTCAATAACAACCTCACATGACTTCGTTCCGCTGGCCCTGGAGACGCTGGGACCCATCAATTCTAGGGGAATTGATATGTTAATTGATTTGGGTCGTCACCTGTCACAGGCGTCTGACGATCTGAGGGAGACGTCGTTTCTATTCCAAAGACTGTCAATTCTTATTCAGCGTTTCAACGCTGTGGCCTTCACGGGATCTTTCGCTAACAGTATGCCCGATTTGGATTAACCCCTTTATTATTATTATAATAATAATAATAATAATATAATTATAATAATAATAATAATAATAATAGTAATGACGTGTTTCGATGCTGGCTTCTTCAGCCTATTTGGCCTCAGCTGCATCAACCAAGTCGCTCGTGGACGCCGTGCTCAACACGGAGGTGTGGAGTGACGCATACGAAGAGGAAATCCTGGAGGCCCGCAAATCAACACGCCCGGGAGGAGAAGAGCGAGCCCTGACAAGCCAGAAGACCTGGGACAGGCCTTTAATAGACGCTGACAAGACTGCCGTATGGTCTGCCAACAATGACCCACTAAACCGAGCAAGATTGGGCGCCGTGACATCGCCCCACGCTGGAGACTGGCTCTCGACTGTACCCGTGGTCTCTTGTGGATTGGGTCTCAGCAATGAGGCCGTGCGAGTCGCGGTCGGCCTCCGACTAGGACTCGACCTCTGTGCACCGCATCAATGCCAGTGCGGTGAGATCGCCGATCCCGGAGGTCACCACGGGCTTGTATGCCGTCGATCTGCAGGTAGAGCCGCACGCCACTTCGCTCTGAATGACACCATCTGGAGAGCACTTGTAAAAGCAGACATTCCAAGCTCTAAAGAACCACCGGGCCTGATCCGCACAGATGGCAAGAGGCCGGACGGAGCAACGCTGGTTCCCTGGGCGAGGGGCAGGTACGTCGCATGGGATGCAACATCCATCCATACTTGTGCTTCCTCCTACCTCAGCATCTCGTCATCAATGCCTGGAGGGGCAGCCGAACATGCCGCGAACCGGAAGTGCGCTAAATATTCAACCCTTCCGACCACCCATGATTTCGTCCCCATCGCCATCGAATCGCTGGGCCCCGTCAATCGGACAGGACGCGAATTCTTGACGGAGTTGGGAAGCCGCATGACCGCCGTTTCTGGGGACACTCGAGAGACTATGCACTTGTACCAACGTTTATCTGTATGCACTCAGAGATTCAACGCCATTGCCTTCAGAGGAACATTCTCACAACCAACCGGGGTCGAGGACGACCAGCCATACTGATAATTAAATGCACTATACATTGGTTTTAAGTATGCTGCTGTAGGCAATCTACTAGTACATTACGATGGCGTTTTGTCATGCGTTCACTGTTCAGCAAGCACAGCCAGTTGGCGTTGCACAGTTTGTAACAGAAATAAATGATGGTTATAATAATAATAATAATAATAATAAAAATAATAATAACCATAATAATAATAATAGGAACAATGACGATTTCTATGGCGCCGTAATACAGCCATGCCGTTACAAGGGCGCCTCACATAGGCTACTAAACTAAACAGCAAGATAGGCCTTGAGGACTAAAATAATGAGTCTTGAGTCCAGATTTCAAGAAGTCAATTGAGCCAGCCGCTCGCAGGGCGGAAAGAAGAATGTTCCATGCAGCATCTGGGGCCGGCCACTGAGAAAGCGCGGTCACCGAAACGGGTTTTCATCCACCGTACACGAAGATCGCTTTAGTAAGGCCTACTATGCATTCATTCCTTCCTTCATTCAACAATTTACATAGCGCCTCTTCAGGATAACTACTCAGAAGCGTTTCAGGCTCCAGCACGCAAAACCGTGCAGTTTTGAGTCCAATAAGTAAGAGCTCCAGGACGCAGACGTAGCTTCTGTTGGAACCCATTCCAGGTCCAACCGGATTCGTGATCAGTCACTTTTGATTTGAGATCCACGACTTGAAACACCCTAGCTTGTTTATGTGTGTTACCTATAAAGTTATCATTGCGATATTCCCATATATCTAAAATAAACTTTACATCACATTGTTCCCATTTCATCATATTAGCAATCAAACACATTGTAAATCATCGAAATATTAATCACTCCAAGTCTCTGAGATCCTGTTCAAACATCAAACAAGATCGTTCAGGAACTGAATGCTCATTCGCTCTCTAGTGATTTACATGCCGGAAGCGTTTCTTAATGGTTGTTGCTGTGATAGGCGATATTTTAAGTTTCACATTACTGGTCATAGGCGTAGGAGGCGGGGGTCCAGAGGGGGCAAATGCCCCCCAAATTTCGGGCAAGTCTGATTTTTCGGGAAAGCAGACCCGGAAAAAAAAAGTTTTAAAAATTTTTTACTTTTTTTATTTTTCCGGGTCTTCTTGCCCGAAAAATCAGACTTGCCCGAACAAAAAACCTTTCGGGCAAAAGTAACGAGAAATTTCAGAAGATTTCGGCCGGATGACTAGAAAAAGGTCGTCAGAATTTTCGGGCAAACGTAACGGAAATTTTTCTTAAGATTTCGGCGGGACGAAAAAAAATTCGGGCAAAAGTCTCATTTTTGCCCCCCCAGCGCTGAAATGTCCCCTACGCCTATGTTACTGGTACAATCTTTTACATCACAAAATGGTCAATATGAGGTACCAAAAGTCTGCAAATTTCGTTCTCTTTACAAAGTGAACCTAAATTTCTCTTGGTCTAGAAGCAATTTATAATGTAAATGTGTTGTGTAATTGCGAAATATACGATTATACGTGGACCTAAAATTACCAATAACTTGTGCTGTAAATGGTGTCTCCGTTGAAATCTGATCTTGACAGGTGTACAATCCTCCATGTTTCGTTGTAACATTGTTGATGATTAGATTGCAACTGAGGTCATTTCTATCGACTGCATACAGGTCGGTATATTCGTCCACCACTTGACATCGATCCACGATGACTTTTGATGTTGCATTGCTTTCTTTAGCATACGTCCACTCCACCATTTGCGATGATCTTCGACATTCAAGTTCTGTTGGGGATCCGATGAATGCTACGACGTCTTGCGGAGAGATTTCCGGTATCTACAATTTCAAACAATATATAGAGCTAGTGTCGGAAGCAAGACTAAACTTCTAAGACGAAGATCATGACTAAGAATGCATAGTTGGAGAGTAGAGTCTAAGATCAAGACCACAAGATTCAAGACTGGTTGAAAATCGAGGATTGAATCACATCGGGTACATAATTCCATATAAGCAATACCGTAATTTTGTGGAACCCGTGGCGCTGTCTTATGCCTAATAAACAAACAGCAACGTTATTATGAATCAAAAGGAAGCACTAAGTTGTTTAGGCAAACTGTTTGCGATGCTGACATCGACAATAGTGATGAAAAATAATAGTATCTAGCAACAAAATATTCAAGACAATAACTTCCTGATTAGGTCGTGTTTGAGAGCTAAGTTAGGACGTAATATGAATATTATAAGCTTACATGTAGATGCTGCATTAATATCATGTAGGCCTATATGATTATAGGCATAGTGGCACACCTATGCTATAGGCTACTGATGCCAATTTTTTCATAAAATGACAATACTTTCAACTGACTGCTCTATGACAGCTAGCGATGAATAATTTATAGTTTTTTGTATACTTATTGTGAAGAGTCTTTCAGGTAAAGTAGCCTAACTGACTTATAAGCGATACTGACCAAGATTCTGTATGTGTTGCACGAATCGACAGACGCAAATGTTGTAGGCAATGAATCAAAGATCAGACATCTCTGCGTTTCCTTTGTGTAGCTGAAGTAAGTGCAGGTAGGTTCCGTTGTGCATGAAACCCCGCATTGGATGAAGTCAGAACGAAATTCTTCGCTGGATGGAACTTCAATAGCGCACGACCTTCCATCATTGCCTTCCGGAATAACCAGAGAAAACGCTTTCCCCACAGCTGCATCAGAATACTTGATGCAAATGATACTGAAGGCAAGAGAAACTATGGGTATAATTGAAAGATGCATTTCTTCTTCAGTATTCTACAACACAATGTAGCACTTCATTTTTATCGTCGAGGAAACCATGAAGATATTATCTGATTTAAGAAGTATTATTTTAAGTATATTTCTCAATAAATTTTGAAAAGACCAATTAGAAATCAAAGATTCTCGTTAATTAGTGGTTTCTGCCAAAGTTTGGGAGCAGTTGACAGCCTCCTTGGCAGCGCTGCCATAATAGGTCGCGGCATATAATTTGCACAACCGATTTTTTTACTCTTGATTAGACTTTTAAAGTAATTTTTACAATTGCGCAATCCCTTCTTTCCGCTCCAATCATCCATGGTGAGTTACTCCCAATTGCACGACAATTACCCTTTAAAATTACTTTTCACTGCACAGAAGTGTTTCTGCAACTGCATAAATCCATTTAGAACTGCACAGCGCTCATGTTAACTGCACACTAAAAGCCATGCTCTTGATCTGCCTTATGACCTGCCAAAGTCATTGGAATTTTAATGTATCAACTTTGCATTTCATTGTTCAACACGTTGACAGGCTGCTGAACAGGCTGCTCCTGTCAGCCTGAAGTTCTGAATAAACGAAAATTGAAAAATTGAACAACTCCGATACTACTGCCGAGATTGCAGGCCTATCTATTGGTGGCGCCGCCTCTGTTTTAGCCTAAAATTATATAGGCCAAGCGATTGTTTTCTCCATATTCCCTTCTCTAACCGCATAAGTTGATGCTGGTTGTCTAGTCGCTTGTCGTGAGAACCTTTGCACAGATGCTGAGATAACTGACGGTAGAATTTCCAGCTACGTGCACGCGCAACATGACTTTTGGAAGGATTTATGTGCCCAATTTGTTTTATTCTATAGGGTGGGCCAAAAAAGTTCCTTTAGTTTTTTGCCAATATTTTGGTGAGAAGTAAGAATTTTGAAATGAAATTTTGCAGTCTTAAACGCAATTCATATTTACACATGATTGCCAGATTTCTTCAAAATATATCAAACAGAACAAAAGTTATGTCACTTTTAGTGAGGCCACCCCCCGTTTTTTGACGATTCAAAAACGAAACGCAAAAAATTAGTTTTTTTGCTAGTATCTTCACCAAAAGTAAGAATTTCAAAATAAAATTTTACAGTCCTCAAGGCAATTCATATTTACACATTAAGGCAGGCTTTCATAAAAATATTTCAAACACAACACAAGTTATATCACTTTATCGGGACCACCCACCGTTTTTGACGATTCAAAAACGAAACGCAACAAAAAGTAGCAAAACCACGATTTTATTAAGTCTCATCTCAAATAACTGTTGTCAAGTGAACTTGGTAGTGCTCCACAACTTGTGTTCAATGTGCCCACCACCAGTGCCAAAACTTCTTTTGCGTCTCTTTGCAAAGTTCTTGATGGACCTGTTGATTAATCTGACAGATTCCTTATTTACCAATTTGATGTCATCTTGCTAAGTGACTTCTGAGTGACGTGCAGCTACGCTGACGCCCTGTTTATTTTCTAAATAGTAATAATAATAATCATCTGGCAATATGAAGGCTATTTGATAACAATTATTTGAGATGAGACTTACCAAAAGTCGTGTTTTTGCTACTTTTTGCTGCGTTACGTCTTTGAAACGTCAAAAAATGGGGGGTGGCCTCACTAAAAGTGATATAACTTTTGTTCTGTTTCAAATATTTTGATGAAATCTGGCTATCATGTGTGGGTATGAATTTTATTTAATCGTGTAAAATTTCATTTTGATATTCTTACTTCTGGCCAAGATATTGGCCAGAATAATTGAGTTGATTTTTTGTTACTTTTTGTTGTGTCGGGTTTTTGAATCGTCAAAAACGGTGAGTGGCTTCACTAAAACTGGTATAACTTTTGTTCTATTTGAAATATTTTAATGAAATCTGTCCATCTGGTGTAAATATGAATTGTCTTTAAGACTGTAAAATTTCATTTCGAAGTTCTTACTTTTGGTGAAGATATTGGCAAAAATCTTAAGAGGGTCTTTTTTTGCCCAACCTGTATGCCATTGACTCACATAATGGACGTTAACGTCAATAAACGGTGATGAAAAACTGTTCAGAAAGAAATAAAAAAATCATCCATTAGCGAAAAAATGTGGATAAAGTCGCAACCGACGAGAAACCTGTCAAATAGAAACAATTAGGCCTACTGCAATCCGATCTGAGCACAAAATGCATCACATTTGAATGCTTATGTCTACTATTTAAAAAAATGCATGAGCCATGCGGTCCTATTCTATGCTGTTTGTGTCATATTCCCCACAAAAGCTTCAAGTTACTAGTTACACAAATAATTTATGCAGCTATCAAAGTGCATATTGTAAATATAGGGTGGGTGACCCTAACTTGGGCACGTTACTAAAATGGACATCCCCTTGTATATAAATATATAGAGGACATAGAGTTGTGCCTTCTAGACTAGGCTTCTATAGGAAATATTATCAACTCTATATGTATTGGTGTTATAAAAAAAGAAAGTATGAAGGTGGAAAATTGTAGGCCTACCTGGAGATAAGACGTAGGCCTAAGTGTTAATTTTGCATGAGAATGTTTAAATGTTCGCTATTTGGTTCGGAAGCTGTGGGCGAGTTGATTTATGGTTTATTTTCTATCGGATTTTTGCAAGAGTTCTGAAAATTAGGCCTATCGCTAATTATTCACCTCTGAAAGTGCATGAACGAAAATGCTAAGAAGGTACTACATATAGCATAATTTAGGCACTATTCTGTGTTCTTAATTAGGGCAGTGCAAATTCTAGGTAACATTGTAGGCTATGCCCAAAATAAAGTCACGTTTAGTAGGCCTACTGTATAACACGCTAATATTTCGTTTTAGTTCCATAAAATTTTCCCGTAATAGGCCTTGGTTAGGCAGGACCCTATAGTCTACGAGTGTATAATTTTGAAACTTCTTACATTTTGGACCTATCATTCTGATGATTTTTTTAATGTTCAGTATTATTTTGCGATTGGAAACTTGAGAATCATCTAGGACAGGGTTCCATTATTTGGGCACGTTAAGGATAAAATACTCGCATTGAAGTAGGCCTAATTTTGATATGCATACCTCTAGGTTGGTGTTATTTCTTTGATTAAACATTAGACTTAAAACTATTGAATACATGCACTTGAGTGTTTGACAATATTTGTTGTGCAGAGGAGAGGACATACCCCCTCTCACGGTCGCCTTCACAAGCCAACAGGCGACATCAATTACACCGGTGAACCTCTCAGAGCAGGTAATGTAAATGCATTTAATAACCGCTGGGATGGGGCCGAACCAATGCTGGTGTCTCGAAATAGAGTATGTATCCCCCGTATTAAAAGTATCCCCAAAATGAGGAAAAGTCGAAAAAACACTTCCGCGTGCTTTTATTTTTGCAAATTAATTTTCATCTGCTTTGTTTTGAACAATGACACTAACAGGCATGTTTATTCCTACTAGATAATTTGTTTTGCTTTGTTTTTATAGCACTTAAAACGTTTAAAACACTTAAAAACACTCGGAGACACTAGATAAATTCGAGTTGCCTTTCTCTTGGCATTGCTTAGGTCACTTAAAACAATTAGAGTCACTTTAAATTTTGATTAGAGTATAATTGTTTTAATTATACACATTTTTCAAAAAATGGGATAGAATGGTTTATCCCCCCGGATAGTCTAGACCGGTTAATTCCATCCGGGGGATAGATTAATTCATCCGCCCGGATAGCTTTTGGGGGGATAATCCTTTTCGTGTCACCGGCAGCTATTCCAGACCAATCAAGAGTGAGGGGAGGAGTGAGGTAAGGTCAGAAGGACAACCCTCAAAGGAAAAATTGAAACAAAGGGGTCTCTATTTGACCTGCCCATACCTACCGAAATTGCAAGAACGCGAAGAGCCGAGAGGCCGATAATAATCAATCACGAGTCGGGTGCGCAGTTGATGCCGTTGTTAACACCAGTCCGTGGACCGGTGACCAGAATGAAGGCGTCATAAAACAGAGAGACACAGAGCCTAACTTTGACCTGAAGATAAGGGAGGCTGAGGTAAATGACAGCGACGGACAGACAGAGGCAGACGAACCATTCATAGACGCAGACGAATTTAATTTTATGTGCGATCCTACCTGGATGTAGCCTACACTGTTGTACAGATTGATGGTCTGCCTAATCAGCAGGCGTTACTGGACGGAGGTGCGGAATTGTGCTAGCCTATATCAATGGCTCATTAGCACAGCACCTAGATCTGCCTGTCCATAAAGGAGTAGGACTGTGAGGCATACAAGGTAGGACTGGCATGGTGGACGTTGTCAGGTTGCGTATGAAGCCGGGGGTCAATAAAGAAGACGGGATCGTAAAAATCGCTCCCGCCGTGCGAGTGTGGTACGCAGTGGTTCCTAATCTCATTGGGGTAGTCATTATCACCACAACCGTGGCTAATCTGTTAAGTTAAGTCTCCAAGTACAACGTGCTATCTGTTGGAAGAACGGAGGCAGACATAACTAACCGACCAGAGGGAGAAACACACGCTCCCACTGATGAACAAAGAAAAGAGTCGATTAGCTTAGGAACCATAGGCCTAGCGCTCAGAAGCAATCATTTGAAATTAAGAAAGAGAAAGAAATAGGCGAAAAAGAAAGAGACATGCAAGATGCCGACATACCTAACTTATTATATCCGACAAAACCGAAAGAACCATGTAGGCCTAATGAGCGAGCGCGGAGCATGGTAGGCCTACCTTACAGAAAGAACAACGTGACTGCCATAGGCGTACGAGGCGGGGTGCAGGGGGGCAATTGCCCCCCCCCCAAATTCGGGCAAGTTCGGTGTTTTTTTCGGGCAAAAACCCGAATGACTAAAAAAAAAGGTCATCAACTATTTTGGCGGATGAAATGGTACGATTTTCCCAAAAAATTAGACCAATGACTAAAAAAAAGGTCCGTCAATTTTCGGGCAAGACTTAGTGTGGTTTTTTAGGCAAACACAAACCCGAACGGAAAAAAAAAATTTCACGGATGTATTTTTCGGGCAGAAGTTCAATCTTTGCCCCCCCTCCCCCACTGCTGAAATCTCCCGTACGCCTATGGTGACTGCCCTGCGCTTAAGTCCATCTGGAACTTGGCGTCATGCGATGTACGAGGTCGACTACCTTTTGCTCCCTGGAGTTTCCGCGAGAAGCTCTTGGCGTCCACTTAAATCAGTCCGTTTACTTTGGTTTATGACACCCGGCCTAAGTGACATCTGAGTATTCTGAAGGAGTCTTGGTCTGAGGAGCGGGAATCGCCTTTCATTATCGGCACGAGGCCGAAGGAATAGCCTATTATATTCACAAACGTTAAAAGAAAATCTAGAATTTGCTAAAATGTAGGCCTACACAGATTTCTATCCTACCATAGAGCAGAAACGACACAATGACTTTTTCAACCTGCGAGACACTGATAGAGAAGATCAATTAAGAGAAAAAGTAACTGTCGTAGGCTTAATGCCTGACTTTGTAGGTTCGGGGCTCTATGACCGATGGCAAGGACCGGTTACAGTGGTGGAGGTCAAGTTATTATAATCAGGCCTGGCCCTAGGCTCAACGTTCCCTCTAATATTTTTCCTGTGTGCGCGGAACTGACGGCTGTTTGAGCAACCCAAATTTCCGCATGAGCACCACATTTTTAGAAACAAAATTAATCAATTTGTGTTGAAAATCTATAGGTCTGGCTGCATTAATTACACGTCTGCAATAGAGTCCCTTTTTTTTATTAAAGATGATGCATTGAGCAGAAATCATGTGTGTATATATATATATATATATATATATATATATATATATATATATAATTTATATATGGTTTCAATACTTATCGGAAACGAAAATATTATGATACGATGGCGAATGCCAAGCCGAAACTTAATTAGACCTAGGCTACCTTAGGCTACATGATGAAAGGATTATATTCCTTATAAGGAGGAAATAAATTCAGACTAGTTCTTCATCTAGTATAAAAATAATGTTCAGCGCTAAAGTTTCTGTCTCCTATCTTTCTGTGACGACCATAGCCTAGTTGATAAATTCTGTCGATATTGACTTACAGTCTCGTTCGCCTGTGCTCTAGGCCTACTGACGTTGGAAGCTCCGTCTCTACCATCTCGTTAAGCCAATCGTCTTTAAACTTAGAAGAACACTTTTTTGAACTGTTTAATATACTCTCATTCGCTTTGCGTTTCGACATAACTTACAAGTTTCACTCACTAAAAATATTAGACTACTATGTATCAAACCAACTTCCGAAGTAGAATCCGACTTTGATGAAATGATTGAAAGACAAGCTCTGCAATATACGGCACCATCCCAGGGCTTTCCCCTCACCTAATGGAGGGTTCTTTGGCACCACCTGTTGGACGCTAACTTGCCACCCGGAGCAGCCGCCTAGGACGGCAAAGCAGCTTATAAGAATCATCATACCCCTAAATTGGCTGGTGCCAAGTTAGTCTTCTGGTTTCGGATCAAAGCAGGAGTCGCCAAGACGTCCCAGTTAATGACTGACAGATAGACTCTTAAGATGAGGTTGGAGCATCCCTTGTGATTACTGATTAGCTATACATTAACAGATGTCCCTGGTTGTGATTCAATGAGTGGTGCGCTCAGCTCGCTTTTGGACATCATTCGTTTGATCAATAGCCGTGACTAGATCTTCCCTCGGATTCAGCCTATAGGAGGAAGCATAGGTGCTTCCAGACTGTATCCAGCCATTACGGAGGGAGGGAAAAATAGTCATTAGTTGGGGAATTAACCCGGGATAATCGATAGTCGGATGGTTAGATGGCAGCTCGGTAGTCGTCCGCGCACACAGATATTGACCACACGTTGGAAAAAGATGAGCTAATAAAAATCAATGACTTGCCTCAAGTTATAATATTATGCACTTTCTTTCAAAATTTGTGCGCGGAAATTTGAAACTGCTGCGCCGCATTTTCTAACGAGCTGCGCGGCCGCGCGGCCGCGCAGCTTAGAAAGAACATTGCCTAGGCTGTGCGGGGACCAAGGCAGCAAGTGATTAGGCCTATAACGGGTCCTTCAGCATTGGCCAACTTTGCGGAGTTGACTTCCTGCCAATACAGTAGGCCCTATTGATAATACTGATCGCAGGCAAGTTTAGATAAAAAAAATTCTTAAATTGCATTTCTGTTATTTCCACTTTATTAAACGTATTTTAGCGTGCTAAATTATTCGCTCGTAGCAGTATTTTTTATTTTTAGTCAATCCAACCTCTAGTTTCGCAGGAATCCTTTTCATTGATCCAGTCTCTGTTAAGGCAAGAAGTCGTGTCATCATGCCCGCTTCTCTTTCGGCAGCTATTATTTTTCATCTATAGGCCTACAACTTCTATTAAAAATTATTGTTTATCAATGCAGCTTAAATTTCAGCGAGATGTTTTTTATAAATCCCACTTCTTTTTAATTAAAATTTATTTTCATCATTCCAACTTCTATTTAGCAAGAATTCTTTTCATCAACCCGACTCGTATAATAAATTCTTTTAAAATCAATTTCATGAAAAGACAATCCCACTACTATACTAGGCCTACTATAAATTGACATATTGCCACAGATTTGGAATGCAAGGTCGTTATTCTGCTCAAATGTGTTTTTTGCGATTTTAGGCCTAAAACATAAATAATTTTAAAAGCGTGTGCATACCGTTAGCGTCGTTGATAACAAGACTGTGAATTATTTATTGCTATGTAGGAACTACTGGTCTACCAAATCAAGTGCTGTCCGAACTTCGACTGACACAAGCGAAAGTGGTTGCCTGGTGTTATGTCTATGAAAATCAATATTCAGGCCAATTGCGATGCGTAGCGAAGAGGCTACGTCGCATTCGTGGATCATTAAAAGACAAAGGCAAACGTCACAAAAACTCTAGTCTCTGATTTTTCTGTAGTCGGGTTGAATTCTTCTTCTGCATGCAATTATTTGGCAGGACATTAATATAAAGTCCTACCGTTTGCGCCGGTCTCCGTATAGTTTGCGACCTCTGATGGGTGCTTAGAAATGCTGACGTCTTCCAATGAAAGCAGTAATTTCCGGCGTCCCTATTTATAATTGTATGCATTCTTGTCTGTTCGGAGGCTTTGACAAATACGGTGAATCTCTATAGGCTTACAATTGTAAAATAATAGTATATGTAGGCTATCATTATTTGAAGAGAAGTGATGGATTTATATAATTCGTGCTTACGGAAGTGCGTGTTAGGGAACCGTCTATACAGATCCACGTTTGTTCAAATAGAACCATTATGGTTTTGACGATCAATTTCCGTGGTCCTGGAGAGGTGGGTTAGTTATGTATGGCGCAGTGGCAGTTCGAATCCCGCAGGCCCTCTGGGTTTAGCTCTTCTTTCATTCCCTATACATGTATGTGGCAGCTAAAGGACATAGAGCATGCACCTAACATGGCTAGCAGACACCACAATGATTCCTTTAAATTACAGCCCAAAAGTTTCGTTTTGCCTATATATTCGTAGCCTATATATTTCCTGCACAGTATTATGGGTCTACAACGAAAACATCGCTGGATGTTGACAAGGTAACTTGAAAGCTTCCGATAGGCTAACAAAATTGTAGATTATTGACAATAATAAATTAATAATTCATTGAATTTACGACCAATGTTTCATTGTAGATTTTTAAGTCCTTACATTGAGGAAATAAACGATGAGACTTGAAAAGACGTGTTCAGAAATAAGCTGTTTTAGACAAATTGACATGCACAGAAGTTCCTCTTAATCCATTAACAGCGCATAAACGGTTCCCGCCGCTGTTAAAGCGATGTGGGCAGATATAGCGCAGTTAAGCAATAACTTGGAGTTCATGGAATCTTATACCGTAGGCCATTGTTCTTCAGAGCATGGTTGAAGCAGTGATAGGGCTGCTTTGTCTCGAAAGCCTGACGACGAGAACAGTTTGTTGTAGATCAAATTGCAGATGTTGAAAGCATGATCACATCACACCACAGCATCGCGACTTAGCCTACTGCACTGACTTCCTGTGCTGTACCGTATCGACTAAAACGTGCGTTGCTTGTGTAGGTCTACTAAGTCTTGTCTCTTCACGGTGCAACGCCGGGACACCTTGGAGCACACACACACACAAACACACACATTGCGCGTGAACGTCGTTATCAGTAGTATAGAGGAAGCCTGACCGCGAACTTAGGTCCGGTAAAAAGAGTCATCTGAGAATGAAGAAATTGAAACCTTGTTTCAGCAATAATGGTCTTCTCCGTAGCTAGATCCAGCTGCAGGAACAGCATCACACCTTCTTTACGCTCGTCAGCCACCTTAGAGGCATTTAAGTCAGGTCCCAAGTCACACCACTTCAAAAAGTTTGCTCTTACTTCGTTGTCTTGCCAAAGCGCCCTTGTAACGGCACATGCGTTGTCGTATTCATCATCAACATCATCACCACCACCATCACCATCATCATCATCATCGACAACAACATCATCATCATCATCATCATCATCATCATCATCAATTTGACTTTGTGTATTTCTCTATCCGTACTACGGTATGGAGAGAATGGGGAACGATACGAAATCAGACTTCGTTGGAGTTGTAGGCCTATAGGCTACTACAGTAACTGTAGGCCCTATGGTTTATATTTTTATATTTTTTGGCGAATATTTGCGTTCCATTGCTAATAATTATTATGTAGAATCACTCAACTGGTTCTGTGAGTTGAGACTTAGCTGCTGGCGGCCGAGAGTCAGTTATTTTCTTGTTTGCTATTTGATTTCTTTAGTTTTTGGCCTTATGGGTCTAATTGTATTAATATAGAAGCCTAGATCTATCAAAGGGACCGGTATTGTCACACACGTAGTTGCGTTTTAAAACTCGCTCTAAAAAAAGGTAGACTAAGTCCAATTTTTCAGTTTTTTACGTTTGCAATTATAGCCTATAGCAATCGAGAATTTTCATTCTTAGAGATCTTGTCATGCCTGTTGTCAGTTAGGCTACCTGATAATTCAGTGTTGATCTAGTTTCCGCATAATTGAAGAGTAGCATCTAATTTTTTTTCGAAGACCGCTTGTCTCTTAGTCGAATCGATTTTCGACCGGAGTGCACGTAAAACGCCAACAATGTCATTAGCTTTCGTCGCAAAAGATAGGCCTATAATTACTAGGCCTATATTATATTTATAATCAATGCCTGAAGTAGGAAAACAATGGTGTGGTAATGAGTAGTAATTACGCTGTAGAAATTACACGCGCAGAACTAGAATAAAAACCGCAAAAGCTTTTCAAACACAACCTTCTCGTTGTATGTATAAATGTATGTATGTATGTATGTATATATGTATGTATGTATGTATGTATGTATGTATGTATGTATGTATGTATGTATGTATGTATGTATGTATGTATGTATGTATGTATGTATGTAAGTATGTATGTATGTATGTATGTATGTATGTATTTATGTATGTATGTATGTATGTATGCATGTATGTATGCATGCATGTATGCATGTATGTATGCATGTATGTATGCATTATGTATGCATGTATGTAGGCCTATGTATGTATGTATGTATGTATGTATGTATGTATGTATGTATGTATGTATGTATGTATGTATGTATGTATGTATGTATGTATGTATGTATGTATGTATGTATGTATGTATGTATGTATGTAGGTATGTTATGTATGTATATGGCCATTTACATAGCGAATTAGCAAGAATCTCACGAGGGCGTTTAACATAGGTACCCAACAGATCTAAGTAGGTGAGATTTAGAAGATTTACACAATGTTTCCTGAGATGTATGCGGTGCAATGTTACGAATTGTTCCATAAACGAACGCAAGACGAATTCGCACGCAGGTAGCCACGATCGGTATATACACGCACACTCGCACAGCGAAACACCGTCTATTACTGACAGAAATTGTATGGCAACGCTGGTGCTTTAGAGAAAGTTTCTGGCTTCTGAATGCCCATCACGGTTAAAAAAATAATATGTTCGATATCTCTGTATCTGTCTGTTCATTGCGTTTTTGCACCTTTTTGTCCTATAATAATTGCTTCCAATGATATGTTAAGAACTCGTTCAATAGTTTTTGTGTGGAAAAACAAGACAGTAGGTCTACATACGGACTTTCCTCAACATTGATTCTACACAACTGAAGCTTCTCTAACTCATTCAAAACTCACTAGCCAGAGCCGTGAGTAGAACTCCCAAACAACATCGCATCACCCCAATCCTGAGATCACTCCATCGGCTAAAAATCCAAGAACGAATCCACTTCAAAGTTCTCAAGATTCTTAACCTAGGCCTACAACTTCTTACAGTACTCTCAGCCAAAATATCTTTGTGAACTCTTCAGCATTCAGCACACCCGCTCTACCCGATCATCCGCCTGTCTCACTCTTTCTCGACATATGCGCCACTATTCATAATTATCAGGTTCCCTAACCGAGCCATTTCAACCTCCGACCTCGTGCCTCTAGAATGATCTCCCTCCTGAATTCTCTTCTTTTTCCTTTCCTCCTCCATCCTTGCTGGTCACCCACCATCTCCTTCCTAAGGCAATCCATCACTCCTCGGCCTTCCATTTAAAACTAAAGTCTCACCTCTTTAGTCACTCTTACTCCGACTCACCTGATTCTCCGTCTTCCAACTCTTGACCTGAACGCCACCCACCTTAACAGCTACTCTGCCACCCCTCATTCTATGATACTCTGACTGCGACCTCCTTCGGACTACTCTTTTAGACAACCCTACTGACTTGACACAGCGCTTGTGAATAAGCTGGTAGGCCCTACCCTGCGCTTGGCTTTGGAGAGCGTTGGCTTCATTTATTCATGCTTTTCGTTTACCAGATAATTAGTATGATTCTATAGACGCTTGCTATTGTTTACCACACGGAGCGGATACTGGTACTTGACGAATAGTCTCTAGTCTCTACCAGACATGGGTAGAGTGTTGGGATGAGACTTCCTTGCAAGTTGCACGGCCTACATCCACATCGTCAACCAAAAGAAAGCCACGTTACCCATTGCCAATAGAACACGTGAATCATGTTGCTAGTCGAACTACGGTTCTGTTTTCAATTAGGTCAACTGACAAGTAGGCCAACTGACAGACCGTGCACACTAAACCAGAGGCCACTAAACGGATTTGACATTCGCATAGCACGCAGTAGTAGCCTATTCATGCACCGCTTGCAACATTCGCTATAATGATAAACTTGGAAGTTTTTGTGGCTGTTTGCATCATTTTACTCATATTTTTCATTCTCCGGGTAAGTTATTGAACACGTGCATCAGTGTTATCTGCGTGAACACAAATGCTACTTACTTCAATCTGTTTAGTGGTTGCTTTGCTAGAATGAACAAGACTCGCCTGGATTAGGCTACTACTTAAACATCTGTAGACCCAGAGAATTGCTATGTAGAAGCTGTATAGCTTATACTTACATTACTCACCTTGTCCGCCTCTCTCCTTCAACTCGGCATCGTTGGACCTTCACATATGACAATGCTCTTATAATTATTAATTATTATTCTTGTTTGAAATCTCAACACACTTGAAATTAATAAGCTAACCAAATCAACCGGCCTCACTTTGATTCAAGCAACCAATAAGAGGAATTAAGATTACGATTAGGCCTACTTGACTCCGCCACTGGTCGCATTCTGCTAGTGCCAGTCCAAAGCCTGGATAAAGGAGGAGGGCAACACTGATACTGATCATCTTTGATATGGCAGTGTCGTTAAACATGTTACAAGCAACTGACAAGTAGGCCAACTAACAGACCGTGTACACTAAACCAGATACCACTAACCGATCGGTTTCTCAATAAGACGAATATGCGACGTTGTGCGATCTAGTTGGGGACTTAGGATTGTATGTCATTATCTATAGGCCTACTAGGACTTTAAACCGTGTTGCATTAACAGCAGGCGTAGGCCTATTTGCAATCTGGTCCCTTGCAGACTATGCATGTGAGACTTTAAGATATACACAGCAAAACACAAGCACACATACACATACACGTACATATACAGCATGGCGAGGTTGACATTCCAGACCGATGTTCGCGTAATACTATGATAGTCACATGAGCAGAACAAAAGAAGGCGAAGCTATAGACATAC
Organism: Lumbricus rubellus; assembly: GCA_945859605.1. Lineage (NCBI taxonomy): Eukaryota > Metazoa > Annelida > Clitellata > Crassiclitellata > Lumbricidae > Lumbricus > Lumbricus rubellus. Next base: position 58,324,244 of record OX243811.1, on the reverse strand, counting down.
ACAGGCAGACATGGAAGGAGAAAGAGAGAGAGAGTGAGTGATGGACGGACGGAGGCAGGGAGGGAGGGACTGAGGGAGGGATGGATGCAGAGAGGATAGAGACTGTATGAATGGTTCGTAGGAGTAAAAAAAACTCGGCCACTGCTTCTACTTTGGCAGTGCCAGTCCCAAGCTTGGAGAAAGGAGGAGGTGACACTAGTCATCCTTTAAATCATACAGTGTCGTTAAACAGCAACAAGTGCTTGACGTGGCCTCTTTCACGAATAAAGAGCTTAACATGTGACTGGCGTTTAGCCCAAATTTTTATCAACATAGGCCTATAGCACAATTTTATTAGTAAACACTAATTAAAATCAATTTATCCTCTACAAAATTATTATTTTATTTACGTTATTATCGACGCAAATTGGCTGAGTAGGCCTACTTAAAGTAAGGAGACAATGAATGAAACATCAGACAGAAAAAACTAAGCAAACTAAATTAAAATAATAATAGACAGTGTCACAGTAGACAAATAAAGCAGCATAAAAATATAAGCTTATATAAAAAAAACTGAAAAGACGTGAACAAGAATAATAAAGATTCATAAAAGAAATAATAATAATAATAATAATAATAATAATAATAATAATAATAATAATAATAATAATAATAATAACGATGACCTGCGAGCCCCACACGTGCCCTTGTGGGATGAATGTCACTGCAGAGGGTTCGCATGGCCTATCATGTAGCCTAGGCCCGGGCCGAATAGCCAGACACGCGACTCTAAACGACATCATAAGCCGAAGTCTCACGCAAGCTGGAATGCCGAACATCAAGGAACCAACCGGTCTCTCACGCACTGATGGAAAAAGACCCGACGGAATGACTTTGATTCCGTGGCGAGGAGGACGCAGCCTCGTGTGGGATGCCACCGTAATAGACACGGTTGCTCCTTCCTACCTCCATGCCTCGGCTGCAACGGCGGGGGCTGCGGCTGAATTGGCGGACACGAGGAAAACTGCCAAGTACGATCACCTGTTGGCCAACCACCACTTTGTCCCAGTGGCCCTGGAGACCCTGGGCCCAATTAACAACAATGGACTTGATTTTATTAAGGACCTTGGAAAACGTCTAACACTAATCTCTGGAGACATTAGAGAGACATCTTACCTTTTTCAACGCCTGTCTGCCACCATCCAACGCTTTAATGCTATTTCTTTCCGAGGCACTTTTGCTCAACCAGACACTACCGAGTGAGCCGTTCCAGAGCAACATTATTTATATCTCCGGATATTGTTTAGCAACAGGTTGTTTTAATTAATAAATGATATTTTAATTATAATAATAATAATAATAATAATAATTAATATCCGGTGAAACTGAGGGATCAAAAAGAAGAGGAAGATCAAGGCGATTGTGGATGGACGACGTGATGGAATGGACGGGACTGTCGATGGAGCGGTTGGTGCGAGCAACACAGCAGAAAGATCTCTGGAGAAACATTGTCCACGATGCCCCCGATTTTTGGAGTGACGAATAGGGAACCGACGACGATGAAAGAAATGAAAAGACAAAATAAGTAACAGTGGTGTTCCATGCTCTGAATTTGAGGCAGTCTGCTTTGTTTCATGAGCCTTCTCCGAGTGCACCACAACAGTTTGAGTTTATCTCTTTCATGCTATTTGTCACAGGTATTGTTAATTCATGACTTCCAAAGTTTCAAGATGTAATCAACAACAGTACTAATCATGTAATTAAATTTATATTTCACTAAACTTGAACACTCATCCGAGTTTTTAAATGTACATTTTATATTTATCATTTAGAGAATGAAACAACCTGCAATAAGAGAAGCCATTCAGATTCCTGGACCAAAACCTGCAAATGATCTGTGAGTTTTTTCCACTTCATATAGGCCTAATGCGATACATCGATAATAATTGTTTAATTGTAAACGCCATAGCAAAGTTGACCGAGTGATTATCATTTCCGTTACGTCAGCAATTATACTCTTTTAGCTAGAAATTTCTTGCTAATTTGTAAAAACACTTATGACATAATTGTGGGTAACTGATATTATTATTATTATTATTATTATTATTATTATTATTATTTAAGGCCTATTCCCTTGTCAAAGAAATTTTACCAAGTAAATAGGCTCCTCTGTAGCCTATCCATGTCAAGAATGGTCGTACAGTAAAAGGATTCACTCATTTATTTATTACTACTTGTTTCAATGCACACAGTTTAGAAAGACAACATTTCGTGATTGTGTTATAACTTAGTGACAGCTTTACTGTGTTTTATTTTAAATAAATGAACTTTACAGGGAAGGAAATCTTGGTGAGATCAAGTCATGTGAAAATATACATCAGTTCTTGGAAAAATACCACAAGCAGCATGGACCTATCATTGCCTTCTGGTTTGGTCCCAAGAAGATCATTAGTATCGCATCCAGCAAACTTTTCCAAGAGCATTGCTCATATTTTGATCGACCTGGTAAGGACATCTTCCTATTTAATTCGGGCAACTACGAAACTACCCATATAATGGCATATATGGATGACTGGATGTAGAATATAGGCCTATGTTACTATATAATTTATGTATGCACTCGTATTAGGTCCATAGGTTCCATAAAATTATGTTTCTTTATAGGCCTACCCTGTCCCATTATAATATTATGTAACTCGACTCAGCGCGGACACTGCATCGGAGTTTCACACCGAAGCGCTGAGTAATTGCTATTGAAAGACTTGCCCAGGTCCCTACGAGGCGACTTGTGGTGGATTCGAACTTGCAACTCTCCGGCTGCAAGACAACAAACATAGCCTACCCATTGCACCACGCGCGTCGCGCGGTGTATGTACATGTATCTTTGTACCATCTTAATTCTTTTCTTCTCTTCACTCCAGACTAGAGTTGACTAACTGAATAGAACGTTGTGCCATAAAGTTGATAGTTTACATTTGAGAAACATCTTTTTTTGCATCACACAGTTTAAATGTAACAAGTTCTAATGCCAAGACTACCCGTACATACTGAATTTTGCCCTCAATAAACACAACAAAAGAAGGCCTATGACAGAACCATAATTATGGTGTCTCATCGTGGCCCTATTTGCAGGTCAAACTACGCTCATCTATTTCGACGACGCCATAAAAAGACTAGACATAAAAACAAAGTTATTATAATGTAGCATGCGTAGATCGACATCATAATTATGACTTATTTACTTAGTCCTTCCAGTGCACGTCTGCACATCTGGCAACGCATTTGATTATAATTATGACATATCATTGTACATAAACATTAAACAATACATGTATAATATATAATTATTTGTGTAGACTATCTGTAAAAATTTCAGCGGAGTTATTTGAGGGAGTCTTACCATTTGTGGGCAAAGATACGATACAGTTGGCTAATGGTGATGACGGTCGCCGAAGACACTCTGCTTACTCTAAATCTTTGAACCCGACTGCAATCAAACAGTTCTACACAATATTCAACAAGGTTTGAGTCTTTAATCTTTAACGTCTTTGTAATGCTTTTCTAGTATTCGGCTTTGCATGAATGATTATCGTATCGTAGCCTAATCGTAATCGTGAGACTTTTACAGCGCCCACAAAAGCGAAGTCGCGGGAACAGGCTTAGGCCTATTCACGGGCGCTTAATTAATCAAAACAGCATCGATATTCAGCGGGTCAAGTCCGGAGAGTCAGGCAGGCAGACAGATGGACGGCTAAGGTGGGTGATGTTTAGGGTTGAAATGACGAGGGATGTGAGAAGAATCAGGATAGAATTTGTGAAAGAGCAATCTTTTCAGTTTTGAGCGAAAAACCTGTGGGGGGATAGCGAGACGTGGAGTTTTGGAGTTTATTGCCAGCTTCATCAAGAAAGAACACTGTAGTGACCTGCTGCCTTTAATTATCATGCCATTCAGGATTATGGATGAGGAACGACTCGAATGAGGATTCAGTAGCAGAGTGTTTATGTTTTCTTACCCATTTAACTAAATGTAAAATCTTGTAAATTTGCCATTTACCATAATATTCAAATCAACAATAATGAAGCAGTTAAAACATTTCTAAACATTTATTTAATCTTCATTAAACTTCTATGCAAACATATGCAATCGAACTGCTATCAATAATAATATTATTATGTAATTATGCTTATGTGTTGTGTATTTGTGCTGACAGCTTGGGAAAGAACTAGTCGAGAAATGGCTGGCATGTCCAGAGGATAAGCACATTTTAGTTCAAGAGGAGATGTTTCATTTAGCCATCAAATCCATATTGGAGGCTCTGTGTGGAGAAGAATTGGAAAATAATGAACTGGTCGCGAATATCAAAGCCGCTTATGACCATGTGAGTCACCTGAAAGTTCTTTCGTTTTTGAAAGCAAAATTTCTGTCTTTGGATGTGTCGTATTTAACATTATTTTCTAATCTTGAGGTGCTAAGTTAAATGCTTCTGTTGATTTATGTATTTATGTATTGTAAATGTATGTTTGAGCACTTGTTTATAGCGCCCCTTCAAGATTTCTTCACTCGGGCGCTCCCGACTACAGCGCGAACACGATTGGAGTTTAACACCAAAATCATGAGCATTTGCGAGTGAAGGACTTGCTCAGGGTTCCTACACGGTGGCGTGGGGTGGATTTAAACCCGCAGCCTTCGGGCTCCAAGGCACCGAAAATACTCTTACACCAACTGGCCCCACAAAACATGTTATTGTTGCACATCGTTTTATGTTCACAAGACCAATCTTCCTTCCATCCGTTGCAATTAAGACAGTGCTGGAAGCCGGATCTCGCCATTCGTTTAGTTAAGATTCTGTTTGTCTTAATATGGATGACGGCAACTTCCATGAGTTGACTGTTCTCTAGAGATAGTTTGTAAGCTCATCATTATTTTACTGAGATGTAAACGCGATCACGCTTCGATTGAAAAGTAAGAATTATTTAAAATGATTGATTTATAGCATACGGATAGCCTACTCGGATAGTCTAAACTTTGCCTTGGTTATTTGCCTGCTACTTTTCTAGTGTTGGAATGAAACAGAAAAGTACATGATTGGCGATATGCCACAGCCAGGCAGCTCAAGAGAGACCAAGTTTAATTACAGTAAGTTGAAATGAACGATATTTCTCGCTCGTTAATCTGTGCCAAAGTTGCGGGCTTGAAGCTTCGATGTTACAAGGTGCCTATTGCTTGTCAGTTTTTTTTATCTGGCTGAAACAGAAACAAAGTCAATTGCTGCGGATGGTCAAAAGCAAATTAGATTGGCTATCGGTACAACAAGTCTAATAGCATAGTCTTGTTTGCCAGAAATGTCAATAGATTGAAATATGTAGGCATACACTTGTACAAAGAACTCGCAATCTTCTTTCAAGCGTTCGGATTTTTCTTCCATCTGGCATCTCTGTTGGCGTCTTACCCTTTCGTGTCCGGTTTATCCAGAGAATTTTCTCCCATTTTCTAGATCGTAGCGAGCCCAAAATGCACACCTCGCTAATTTCAACCGATCCAATGGGCTCTTTCTTCCGCGCTTTGACTCATTCGATTGAATCAACCCTCTTACTGCCAATATACACTCCTCGCGAAGATTCTCGAGCCCCATATTGTATTGTAGTGTAATGCATCCGTAAATTTATACAGCGCCTCTCACAGTGCAAACCAATCAGAGGTAAGCTTACTCAGAGGTGTTGTGCAGGGATAATATGGAACCCGCTAAATTAAGTCCCTCAAACATTTACATAGCGCAAACCTCCTTCGTCACTTGCATAAATGCGAATAGGCTAATATTATGTTTTAGCAAAGAAGACTTTGGATGACTTAATTCGTGGAATTTTGTCGAACCGGAAACAATTGTTTCGATCAGAAGATGACAGATTGCCAATCGATGCAGTTTTAGAATTACATCTTCCTGAATCGACAGCCATCAGTGATATGCTGACATTGTTCATTGCTGGATTCCACACATCAGCATTGTGTAATGTTTCAAAATCGATTCCGTCATTCCACATGAAACAAAATTTATTTTAAAATACAATTTGTTTATGTTTCTTCCAAGCAGTTACAACTTTTTGGCACAATCTGTAATCATTTCACACATTTCCTCACTTACTTATGCCCCTACGGCCTACGTGATACCATTGGCAGATATCTTTCAGGAATGCTTTGAATTGTGTTACGAGTCATAGATTACCTTTTAAACTATATTAATTTTTCATTGCTACTTGGCTTTAAGGCTAAATTCAGGGTCTCGATGTAGCGTTGTCTGGTGACTCTGGTCATGATCTCTGCTTCAGCCTCTGCTCTTCGTCAATTGACGTCGTTTTGTTGCAAGTGTGCTGTAAGTTAGATCAACATCATCGCAATTCAACTGCGCATGTTTCAAGTAAAATCCTATTAGAATTGTATTTTTGGTCTGTATAACAGGTCAATTCCTTAGTAAAGTAGTGGGTTATTCATGAACGAAAGTGACAAATTAGATACGATGGGTCAGTAACATTGTATAGGGGTCATTCGGTACAATAAAACAGTGGTTTAATCCATAGTTGTAAAAAACGTTTTTTTCCGTTTTTTATTCTCTCCCAAAAAACGTCGTTTTTTTCTTTTTTTCTTTTTCCCATCTTTTTTATGGTTTTTTATTTTTTCTTTATCTTTATTTATACATTTACTTTCTATTATCATTTTCCTGAATTTTTATTTTTTCTGATATTTCTTATGTTTTCCGCCAACTCTCAAGGATCCAGCTAACTAAAGTCATTATTTCATCGTTTAATATCATCTTCTAAGAGATAGCCTACGTGTAGTAGGTTCCTAATCAAGATTTTCATGGTTAAAATGCGGTTTTAGATGAAGTAAAGTCAAATTATTTTCCGTTTCCGTTTTTTATCGTTTTTTGTCGTTTTTTATTATTTTGAAAAAAACGTCGTTTTTTACCGTTTTTTATTTTGTTTTCATCGTTTTTTACATCTATGGTTTAATCTTAACGCACGAGATCTACCATGAAAATAATATGATAAAGTGCTGTGTACAGATTTCACTTAATGTATTTCAGTGTTGACATGGTGCATCTATTTTCTCGCAACTCACCAAGAAGTGCAGAACAAAGTAAGGACAGAGTTACTCACTGTCCTTGGCACAAGCACTGAGATGACTGCTGAGATGACAAACAAACTGAAGTATGTGCTGGTTAAAATTGCTGAGATATTCAACTTTAATATTATGCTATTAGCACAATTTTAATCTTACGAGTAACATGTTCGTTCATTTGAACTTGCGACGAATTCAAACACTTGAAAATGGTTCATCAACTGATCGTCGTAACTTTCTTTCCTTTTGCTATTTTCAATTTCCAATTTGTTCCGCTAACCTTCTCATGAAGTTCTTAATACAAATTAATGTGTATCTTGCTAAAATTAATATTCAGATTTGTAGGGCTATTGAGTAAAACTCAGTTATTGTCATTGAGCTTTAAATAGCATGTTTGTGTGATATTGTGTTTGTGCAGATATCTGAATCAAGTGTTGAAGGAAACTCTGAGAGTCTCGAGAATTGGAACGTTCGCAGCTCGTGTCCATCATTCTGATGTCCTGCTTGGTGGATATAGAATTCCAGCTGAGGTGCAGTCATTGCTTGCTCCATTTCATCCAACTAAGTATATTCCAATATATCTGGAATATTTAGTTATAGATTACAGTAAAGAGAATAAAGAATATATTAATATATTATATATATAGTATACATTATTGTGCTTTTTGAATGTTGAGGTTTTGTTGAACGCTTCAAGGCAACAATGGCTGGTTACAGCAAACAAAATTCACTATCATCGTAAACACGTAAAACGCTGTTTGAACCCGAAAAATACTGAGAGCCTATGAGGAATCTGATTTTCTTACATTAGACTCTAATAAGTCACATTAAAGGCAGTGAATAAGGTACAACGGTGTGCTGCTCCACCAACGTTGTACATTGTTCACTGCCTTAACTTAGTGTGACTGAGCATGCTAACGACGAGATGTAGGCCTAGTGATTTTCCAGTCGCTTTTAGCATAAGCTTATTCTTGAGTCGTCAGTGTATTGCTTATTAAGAAGCTTTAGCACTTCTTCATATACATCTCAGACTTTTTACATTATTGACAATTAATGTTTCTGAGTGAATTCACGTAGGCCTAAGCCTAGGCTACATTAATAAACACTGCAGACATGGACAGCCTATGAAGATGCTGTTTCCGACTTTGCACCGTTTTGGAATTGTGAGACTTTCAGTTATGCACTTGTTTTGAATTGACTAATACTTTCTGCCAGGTATCATCTAAAGATTTTCTATGCATTAATTGTTATTTAAAGGTGTTAATGATTTTAGATGCCAATCCTTCATGCACTTGGTCTGAGTTTACATGATGAAGAAGTATTTCCTCATCCTCTCAAGTTAGTGAATCTGTTTTCTAAACGTTTTCTTAGTATTTACTTTGTGTAATCTTGACTCTAGTGTCTGCGTGTGTGAAATAATATTTAACAGTAGGCCTATAGTTCACGATTTCAGAGTTATTTCAATCCCAGATAATGACGGAAGATATTCTTGAAGATTCAAGAGGAAAACGCGTCGCAAAGTTTAAATTGACCATTTAAGGCGCACAATGCTACGTCTATCCTAAATTTAATTTAAGATAAGGTTTGGGCTGCAGTAATAATGGCGTAGTTTCCCATTTTTTTCAAACTACATTTTTTTCTAATGCAATCATGATTAAAGCCTTATGTTTCACAGATGCTATAGGCTAATATGTTCTTTGCAATCTTTTAATCTTTTTGTTGCGTATCTATGAGATGTAGGCTATGCATTAACCTATATTCTGGAAGTAGGCTACATCCTTCACATAAAATAAACTGTGGGGATTGAGCTGGAAGTTATGACGACTGCATCACAGGCCCAAGAATGGATCTGTTCTGTGCGCCTTAATGTGCTTTCGCTTAACATAATTTTGCTCTCTTCATAGATTCGACCCAGATCGTTTCAACCCAGAGAATGAAGCAAATCTTCCTCCATTTGCCTTCGAACCTTTCGGATTTAGTGGAAAGAGAAAGTGTCCTGGATATAACTTCGCTTATGCTGAAGCTACTGTGTACTTGGCCTTGCTTATTCGCTCCTTCAATATTGAACTTGCATTTGATCAAGTGGCAGAATCAAAGTTTGGATTTGTGACCAAGATGAAAGATGACTTGTGGGTGACCGCCAAGCCAATATGAGAAGTTGTACTTTGTATAACTAACCTACAATGCATATTGTGTATTTATCCGATTAAGAATAGCCTACAAGATTAAGACGTAACCTAATCAATCATAGGGCTCGATGAAAGAAGCGGGCGTTTGTTGATCTAAATTGCGATTTGCTCCATTCTTTGTATGGCGAGATAAGTCTATTGTTAGACCTATTATAGCAGATCCCTTTCCCTGCCAGGCAATTTGTGGTATTGTGCTGCCGGGCATTAAGATCAGTCATATTCGACATGTAAGCAACGATATTAGTTATAAAAATTATGCAATTTCAGTAAGTATAGGTCTACGCGTGCCAATCAAGAGTCTGTCTTGGTTTCATTTCATTATCATAGGTGAAACTTATCCTATTTGCAGCATGATCTAGTATTTAAAGCCAAAACGGTTAAAAAGTAGCCTACCGAAGGCAAACGAAATTACACTAACGAGGATGCTATGCGTCGATAATAGCTGTGATATGAAGTGTAAGATGCAAAGAGCCAAAGACAAGAGTAGCAAAATTTCCATAATTAGCCTGCAGCTCACAATCGCTGTGCAATAAAAACAAGAGTGCGTTCAATGCGTCGCTTTCGTGTTTCAGCAGCGCAATGCATACGATCAGTATAATTTCATTAACACAAGCAATAATTTGTTCAATGTTTTAAGTGCTTTCCCATCGTTGGATTCATACGTCGTGCTCTTGTATCTGGTCGTATATTTCTGCATTATAGGCGTTCACATCGAGTGTTTCGTAATATGTTCTCCCATCAATTATAGTTGCAGCGCAATACGTTTTTTCTGAAAACAGCAAAATGCGAAAACTTATTTTCAGCAGAAATTCAAACGAGTCTGAAGTTATGTTGAAGAAGCAAAACTTTCAATAAACTTGCATAGCCTAATAGTCTATTATCGTTTTAAAGGCCTACATCAAAGGTGAATCAAGAATTATAACTCAGAGGTGCGGTAAAGATGGTAAGATTAGGCTATATCAGGTATTTTTAAAATCAGTTTACAGTCATTAGACACATTAAAAATTAGTGCACGTCATAATTATTTCAGATTAAAGCGTATTTCACGGATTTCGTGCGTTACATGTAGGCCTATGTCTGTTCATAAAGGAATAGGCCTAAGCAACTAGCAAACGTCTACTGTAAGTGTCAAACAGACCCATTATTAGCATACTTTAGATTGCACACATCTTATACAAAAATTCTACCCACCAGTGATAAATCACTAGAACAATTATTATAGTTGAAATAGTCTTAAGTGTCCAACTGGCCCATAGCAATTTAACCCATTTACGAAAACAATACTTTATTCGCTTTGAACGGCAGGTGAATTATTAATAACGTTACCTGGAGAAGTTGGCGGAATATTTCGTTGCTTGCGTCTGAAACATATCATGCACACAAAATGTGTTTAATCATTCAATTGATAGCCTATTTTATTACTAGAATTAATTAATCAATATTCGATTATTCGGAGTTTACGTTGTCATAGACGCTGACCAAGTGACAGCCTACACCGCAGAGTAATAATAATTTCTTTCCTCACGTTCTATTTTATAGTTTCTGATAGATCTTCTACTCCGTATGAAGAATTGGAATTTAGAAGAAATGTTAAATGATCCATGTTTTGTAATCTGCAACCTCTTTAAGGAAAGACGGCACAAAGGCGCCTTGCTGATAATTATGTCATGCCAAGTGTAGGCCAACCGATGCTATAGTAGGCTAAGATGTGCGATATGTGTAGGCTGTAGCCTATACAATAGTTGAACTGTGTCTTGATAATTTTAACAAAAAAAATGTTGTGTTCAGTATCTTACAGAAATGTTAGACCATCATTTAAACACTTCCTTGATAAATTTTGACACATAGAATATTTACCTTTGTATACGAACTACTAGGCCGACAGCAAGTAGGCCTATTATAGCAATCACACAAAGTAAAACTCCTCCAGCTGTTCCCACAATTATCCACGTGTAGCTCGGTTCCATTGCTTCAATACCTTTCACAAAATTGTAAAATAACTGTAAAGTAGCAAATCACAACAGCAAGGTCGAAATTCTAGATAGCAGATGCACGCACATTGCAACTTCTTGTCTAAAACTGTGCTGAATAAAGCCACTATAAACACTGTGCGAAAATATTAGCACATCCTCAAATCCAAATGTTACTAGGCCTACACAATTATACATGGATATTTAATTCCTTATCTAAGATAAGCTTATTTGACGCTTGTTCAGACCTTGAGAGTCCTGCATGGTCAATGACGGATGTTTATTTTAAAGAAGACGATAAAATTATAAGAAAACACAAACGGGCACTGGAGCATTAATTCCGACAGAAAGAGAAAATTTGCACTGAAATAAGAACTCTGTGCTCTGTTTCGTCATTAATTCTACTACACGAAAAACACAAACGGAAAATAAACTTTTTTCAGCATAAATCAATGATAGGCGAGACATTGGAGAGGAAAAATTTGAACACGTCATTTTAAGCAAGAACTGTGATGCAATGTTTTATCATGCGTAGGCGATAAGTGAGAAACAATTAAGATTTAAATATTGGCTACTCACCAAATGGTTCGTCTTTCTCTGCAACATACATGTATTACACAATTCGTTGCATTCGCATATTTATAGACTTGTAGACCTATTGTCAAATCTGCAAAATTTATGCGTTAGAAATAATTACCCAGATTCAAAGTAATCCATTAGTGTTGACTAGAAAACTCCTCTGCCAGTCATAGATTCTGTGTGGAACCTCGTTTGACCGTTGGAGCAAGGGCACTGATAATAACCGCCAATAAATTCTTGTAGGACTATTAATTATAACCTGTGTAGTTGAGCGCATTAATTTTCGATAACGCATCGGCGGTATTTTGGAGCATTTGCTTTTAACCACAAGTAGGCCCTAATAACATGCAATAAGCTAATCTCCGAAGTGTCTCACCGTTCACAAGGCCGTGTCACGGAGAACCGCTCATTAGCCTACGAGCGATAATTAAGATTTATTTCCACAAAAAGGTTTTTTGTCATGTCTCAGTACAGGTCAGAATCCAAGGAAGCTAAAGCCGATGAGACAGCACAATGTGCTACTTTATAGAAATTGTTGGTAAATGAAGTTGTGGGGTGATTCAGGAGTAGGCTATAACCAGGGTGGAGTCTTTTGAAGAGTTTTCGGTTTTCATTCGTCGGTGGAAGGCTGAAGAAGAAAGAGTAAGAGCAGGTGAGGTGAAAATGACAGACGAAAGAGGAGGAGGAGGAGGAGGAGGAGGAGGAGGAGGAGGAGGAGGAGGAGGAGGAGGAGCGAACTGACGGCGATCTTTTCAGAATCCGTTTGAACGAACTGGTGCAATGTGGATTAGGAAGTTCGGCGGTCCGGATAGGATTGATTACAATGAAAAAGAGGTAGGGCCTACACTAAACCATTTTGTTAGGTGAATAGCTGTTGAGTGTTAGAGGATTGCGATGTACTGTATCATGTACATGTATGAATGGCATTGTATGTAATAAATGCGATTTGTAAATAAATGTGCATTGATAGAGCTGTTATTTGTAGCCAACCTTTTAAAACAATCTATTTCATCAATGAAAATGACAGCATAAAAATTGCTCACCGATGACACAGCCTGCGTTGAAACTCGTGTTACCGTCAGCGCACAAGCATTGATAACCACCAATTGTATTTGTACAGTTGAGCGCATTTTGTCCACACACTGACGACAATTTGGAGCATGGATCCATATCTGCAATACATACAAATGCTTCCATACATTGCTACGTACACTTGTCATCATAATTTCGTCATCTGTGAATTTACAGTGACAGCAAAAATTCGGAATTAAATTGAATGTCATTACAACTTTAATTAAGGAACACCAACCGGTCGAACAAGCCGTGTTGAACATCGTCGGACCATTAGGACAAAAGCATTGATAACCGCCAATTGTATTAACGCAGTTGAGCGCATCTTGTCCACACACTGACTGGTCCTCGGAGCATTCGTCTTTGTCTGAAGTAGATACAAATGACTGCATTCCTACACCGTATTAATACACTTGTATTGTATATGTTTATCAATTTACGGAAATAGCCAGTAGATAATGAGATGAGCCTAATGTAAAGCAATTTACCAATGCAGTTCTCCCATATCTTTCGTCTCTGGAATCCATCCGAACACCGACACATAGACAACTTAGAGAACTTCAGATCAACTGCAGAGCATATCTCGTTCTGGCTGCAGTCTCCATTATATGACGTACAATCTGTATAAAAAACCACATAGATCCTAATTAAATTTGGTTAACTTTGAATTCAACAATTATCATAAAAGATTCAGTAGGAATATAAATTTGAAACTTGTTTTACTGACCAATATGAATCGATAAAATTATAAGAACGCATATGGAAAAAATAATGGTCTGTTATCAGTAAACCTTTTATGTTATTTATGGACGCTTGTCTACACCAACCCAAAAGAAACGGTAGAAAGAACGGTAGTTAGCCTAGCTGAGCTGAATCTACAAATTTGGACCCTCTAGCCAATATATATATATATATATATATATATATATAATTAATAGTAGTGGTGTTCATAAAGCATAATAATTTATTGTGCGTTTAAATAAAAGCAATGGTAGTAACTGTTGTCTGGTCATGTCTCTGTGAAGTGTTTTACCTCTGATATTGCAACTGTCACCAGTCCATCCAGGTTTGCATTGAGACAACGGACAGGAACCGGTTCGATAAACACATCTTGCATCGTTCCGACAATTGCATTTTTCCCTGCATCCGTTTCCATAGCGACCAACTGGACAGACTGCAGACAAGAATAATTATTTATTAGATCTGCTTTTAGGTTATTTTCAAAAACTTATCACATTCAGCTACAGCGGTCCACTTGAGAAATGACGAAAGAACCGACGGCTGCTCTAGCCTCGAGAGTCAAGAATTTAACACAGCTCCTGATGAGACGGAGCTGGCGAAAACAATTGCCGACCGTCAAAGCAGCATGGCACCTTACGGACTCTAGTCCCTCTAGCCCTAACGTGGCGATCACGCACGAGGTAGGCCCTAATTGTAGTTGCAAAATTAATAATTATACTAATCATAAAAATTCTATGATGACAGCGAAAATAAGATTTTAAATAGTCTATAGGCCTATGACAAGAAAAAATGTTGCTTATGGTAATCAAAATCATATCATGAAAGCGATGGAATCAAACAAGGTTGTGAATTAAGAGTGCACTATCACCTCTTTGAAGGTGTAGGCCTATATCTGACATGACCCACTTATGGTATCCCCCCCGTGCCTATTGGTTTTTAGACTGGCGTCACCGTTGGATTCTCGTCACCAATTGAATGTGATGTTAGCCTACTTGATTAAATGACCATTTTAGTCCACACATTAAATTAGTCTAAGATAAAATCTGCAAAAGTTAGGCCCTATTTTAGATTTCCAAAGGTTTTTACAGATTTTTCAAGCGCTTTGTAAGATCTTCAAAACATCCCTGTGTGCATACATAGGCCTATAACTAGGCTATAGGCCAGCTATTTATATAGGTTATAATTATATCCGATATAAAAAATTATATGAACATGAAGCCGAATTCAACATAAGTTCCAAGCAATGGAACATTACTGACCTGAATAAACGGTGTTTGCATTCCATCCGCCACAAAACGTGTCTTTATTACCGGTGCATTTAGACGAACATTTCGTTTCTGGCAAGACACCGTGATTGTCGTAACTTTCTCCGCAATAGCATTGCCGCGCAAACTGAAATATGCAACGTGATTGGTCTGATGTCATTTAATTAGATGACTAGTGAGGAAGAAAGGCAAGAAATGCCAGCAAATAAAGAACTTGTTTAATTTCAGTCTTAATCATAAACTATAATATAAGCTTACATCAGCGTAACTCCTGTCTAGTTTAGGCTACGTGTTGAATGACTGTGACTATGAAGACACTGTTCAATAGTTGGTGTGGTAGAACTGTTTTTAATATTGTTTTGTTGCTTTGTTTTCATCAAACTCTCAAGTCTTTAAATTAAAGAAGACGACTCTGAATCTAACAAGTCTAACTTTGTTTGCCCGGTTGACACTTCAACTTCAAAACACATAGCCTACCATATTTAATTACAAAATAATATGTATATTATTGCCTCGATGTTCTGCTACCTGTGATTCAACCAAGATACACAATCCAAGTAGGCCCTACCTGGAGTCCTGCATATGAGTAGCTCGCATTAGTGCAAGCATTCGTGCACATTTCTATAGTGTTCCGCAACATCCAGAGGTATACCACATGCGTCAAAGCATGGCTGTTACTTTTATCTTTGAAGCATCCGATGTGTTGTTCACGCAACGGTACTTTGTTGAAATAAAAACAAAGAAAAAAGTCAACTAACTACGTTTTATATCCGCGCAATAAGAGCAAGGGTATTGCAAATCCTCATATTATTATATTATTACTGTAGACTAGTTCATTGACGTCCGAGTGTTAGTGAGTAGGCTATTGGTAGCACTAAGATTACAACCAGTGTGCTGTGACCTACAAAACAGGTCTTTATGTCTTCTTTCAAAATGTCAAATCTTTATCTACTTCAGATAGACCTATTCAAGCTTTGATATAGCATCATTTTAGTCCATTATAACATTACATTATAGCCTAGTAAACTGACCTCGCTTCTTCAATTTAGATAGGGCCTGTCGTATTGCATTTGGCCAAACACGTCTGCTGGAGCCAGATGGGCATGTTCGCAATAAATATCTTAATCCAATATGTCAGAATCATCATGATCTTGATTAGACCTACATGGTCAGAATATGCCTTAGAGCAACGCCTATAATTATTAAGGTTGACGATCCCATACCAACTATGTGCACTGTGCAGCCTCCTTCCATTCATTAACCAATTAAAATCACAGCCAAACATGCGTCTGAACAAGCCTAAATAAAAATCTCTTGCTAGCGAGGAAAGCAATAGCCTAAGTAGGCTACATAGGACCTACAATCCTACATCCTTTTAACAATTTTACATCATGCATGCTTAATTGCTGATCTACGTCTACTGTGCATAATTAAGGCTAATTATATAGAGGCATAGCTTATGTTTGAGATATGGTTGTTGCTATAATAGCCAAACACTATTTGTTTAAATTATATTCAAAAAAGGCTATAGGCAGGCCTAAATATAATGACGACGGCAAAGTAAACTCTGTTGAAAAGCACTCGGATGTAGGCCTAATGTAAAATCTTTAATTATTTTCATGGTCTTTCCGAAAGAAGTTGAAGGAATGTCCTGGACATGTATAATAACATTGTGTATTAACAGTGTCTTGCTGAACATCTATTCCAGTCCCCTTGAGTCCACTCATGGTTTGTCTAAAAAAGCTACTTTTTTAGTTTACATGTCATATTCAATGTGTGACGCATACAAGCACCAATGCGCCATACTAGTGTGTGTTATAAACATTCATCAGATTTCTGGTTTGATACAACCGAGTTTTAAAAGCGTGTCTGCTTACTTGTGTTGCATGATGGTCCGGTGTATTGTCCATCACAATCATCTGGACAATGTCCGATTATACGATCGCAAGGAATCTGTCGCTTACAGTGACACAATTCATCGCAGGCAGGTCCGTAGTTTCCAATTGGACACACTAAAAACATGATAAAGACATGATAACGACATGGCGTTAATTAAGTGAAAGAAGTAGGCTACCAGCAGAAAAAGAAACAAGAATTGCTTAATTTTAGTCGTCATTATAAACTATTAAATTTTATTAAGTTGTGACACAGTGTAAAAATTAGAGAATGCTTTTACCATAAAAATTATTTGGATGAAGATTTGTCTATTCATTTAATTTAATTATTTATTTGAAAATTATGCTATAATTATGCATAAGCATAATGCCTAGATTCTATACTTGCTTTGAAAGGGGCCGTGAAGTCAGGAAGAGATTTTGAATGAAATCTTAAGTTGATTTTTAATGGAAATGAGGAAGCTAGCATATGGTTACATCGTTAGATAGGGCCTACTTAGATTATTCCAGTGTGCTTTTGCATATGAAATAATAAAAGATAAGCTCACTTACTTACTTACTTAATAGGCCTAATCTCAGTTGCGTGGCTTTTTTATATCATACAAGAATTCGTGTAGGCCTAAGTAAGTTATAGGAATACAGTGTAAAATACTTTACCAGTATACACCACAGACACAGAGTATATTGATGATTTCGCGGCATCAATGGCTGCACCTCCACAAAATTCAAATTGATTTTCAGAGCACGTTATGTTACACGACTCATCGGATAGTTGAGCACCGTAGTCATCGACACATTGACAAATTGTCCCGTTCTATTTTCAAGAAAAAATTCGTTAGTTAGTTTGTTCGTGTTAATATGCACATCAACAAAGTTTCTTGAAGGATGAGAAAAGTGAAAAAATAGCAAATTAAAATGATAAAGTAAACTGTTAAATTTTATTTGTATGGACACGGATTGAATAGTCTAATGGACAGCGTATGAGTGGGGATCGAGATTAAAGGTGTAAATTTTCAACCTACATGTACATGTGTGACCATTTTATAGGCCTGTTGAGAACGATAAACATCTTTGAGGCTTAGCGTTATCTAACATGTTTAGGCCTATAAATTATGTTTCATATTTTTAAACAGTCGAGCAAGATGAACTGAGTTTTAGAACCTGGACTTCCCTTGACTATGCGACACCTCCAAAGCTGTTCTCAATTTCACAAACTGTCGAAAATTGTTTCTTTCGCTTGCTCTCGGCCGGGGGCGACACTGAGTAGGTACCTTGAGGGGTGCTATATAAATAATTATTATGATTGATTGATTGATTGATTGATTGATTGATTGATTGATTGATTGATAGAACTTACCTGAAGAGCCGCGTACGTTCCGCTTTGAATCACACATTTTGATATGCACTTTTGTATCGTCAGTTGATAGTCCTTTGAGTTGTGCTCTGTATTTGATGATGTCAATTTAAAGCATCCAATGTACTGGTTTTGCAGCAACCCTACAGGTTTAAGAAGATACATTTCAGGCAAGTTTAGGGGACGTGCATTACGTGGCATTTTATGGTAGGCTATCATGGATATGTTAACATGCATCTAAATTGTCTTGTTCATTGTGTAGGCCGAGCCTACTGCGATTAATGATTCCGGAAAGATCTTGGAAGGTGCAATGAAATAATTATATTTGCTGTGCTACATCATCAAGAACGAAAGTTGACTTACTGTGCTTAATTGCTTGGAAGTGAACTGAGACCTAGGACTCCATAACATATAATATCGAATGATAAAATTAATGTTGTAGGCCTATGCATGGAGAGTTATACTTAGCGCCCTCGTAGATTTGAATGCTTGAAGAGAATCAGTGTTTGATCTCCCAGCCTTTCCTGCGAAGGAAGTATTCAGGTTTTTGGGGTGGGTAAAACGGGTGTTTTGGGGGGCGGACGACAATTGCTCAGCCAGACATCAAGAAACCCCTTTTGAAAGAAAAAATTCTGGCGCCCTTTATCTAGTCTTTTCGCCAAAACTACCTCGAATAAACATGACTGTGATACGTTTTGTGCTTACCCCAAATATGACTTTTGAAAGTATTTTCGTTACAATTTTCCAATTTTCGAGAAACATGCAGTAAATTCCATAGGTTTAATTGGTACTGACTTTTATTAGTAGGCAACTTCAATGCTTCGCAATCGAATTATACTTTGCGCGGGAAACTTGAAGAGCTGTCGAATGAATTTCTCAGTTGGGGATGTTGAGTAGGCCTATATAATTTTTCTAGGGGGAATGGTACTTAAACATAGGCCTACACGGGATTATTTCTGGATTATTTATTTTTGGAGGGAAATTCTCACAATCTCATTCCTGTGAGAACTCCCTTTCAGAGACCCCTCTGGATAAAACACTGGAGGAGAGTGTTTTATGCGTATGCCTACCGATATTATGGTAGATATTATAAATTGCGATTTCGTAATTTTAATTCATATTGACTTTTTAGTAGCCTGCTTCAATTCTTCTTAAGTCAACCCACCTAAGCTGTAAATCTGAATCGTTCAGCGTGACTCAAATGTTACTAACCTCGAGTGTGTGATATTATGTCCAGTGTAAAGTATACCAATGAGGTTCGTATGAACCATGTAATCCAGCAGAGTCCCTTTTTATTCATTTTAAGGATAAATGGATAATTTACATATTATGAAGTAAACTTCATTCCATTTGATTGTGGGTGATGTTCATTTTAGATTAAATCCAGTGCAAACGTAGTCCTAACAATACAATACAATGTCAATGTCCTATCAATACGAGGTCGGTAGCCTACTGAGCCAAAGTATGAATCATGCTTTTCTTCCGGTTTGTTAATTGCCAGCATTTGCGTTCCAATTATTGAGTAACATAATTGCAGTTGTAGTGTTTAATAACCGGATTCGCAGGCTTAATGAGGCCTCACTTTTTGATACACCATAGGCCATGACGTCAATTAGAGTATATTGGAGGCCTATAGTTTTCAGGCCTGTTATAATTGGCCTATGCATCGCATTGAGCTTCAGCTTTAACCGCACTAGTAGACCTAAACCCAATGCATGTGAGGCTGCATAATCAGAATAACAAGGACGGATCCCAACACTAAAAGTGCCGGGTATACGTCCTTGTTATTCTGAATAGACGATTATTATCTACTTTTGATCATAAATGAGAAGCTGTTGCTGGCAATGTGGCAATGATATCAAGCATTGCAAACGCTGGGCAACAATAGCGTGTAATGTCTGATAGCCGCAGCTAAAATGTCATCATGGGTCTGTAGGCCTATTTATCAATCCATTTCATGCGTAGGCCTAATTCTATTGATAGCATTGACTGAATATGCGACAACAATATTATTAATAGTGCACGCACTGCACGCTATTGCTAAAACATAGGCCTACTGATAAAGTGGCGCAAACTAGCAATATGCATGATAGAAATGACGAAGACATTCCTATAGCAGCAGTAGCAGATTGAGCTAACCTAGAAACGTTGTGGTTAGTAGGCTATCCTACGCCGGCTAAGTAATTACGCAGACAAATTAACGCGTTCGCTTCGGTTGATGAGTAAGCTTAAATAATTAATAGCGATAGGCAGAGTGGGGAATAACCACAGAGCGCATATACATGTAGGCTTGCATTATCTTCACAGGAATGGGAAGGCTAGGCTTACTTCTACAAGGATAGGCTCTGGATGCATCGCGAGAAACTTCCTGGGCAGGAATTCACCATATTACATGTATGCCTACTAATAGCCTACGTAGAATTGTCCATGATATAGAGATAAAGCAGGATTTAGGCGGTCGTGTAGGCTCTAAAAGAGCAGGCTAGCGTTTTCGACTTAGGTTTTATTGGTGTAAGCCTGCAGTAATTAATTATCTTTATGACTCAACACAGTCCAAAATATGACAGTTAATGTTGAGAGGCGAAGAAATCGGCCACACGCATTACATTCCTGATTACAATTCCAATGCATAGGAAGGGTCGAAACCAAATGTTGGGCCAGTGTAAATATTTCCAGCACCAATTGACATTCGGGCTTGCCAAACTGGTTTGGAGATGAAGCAGAGGGAAGAAGACGCCTACGCTAATAGGGCCGAGGTTTCAGAGAGTGCTCGGGAGCCTATTTCCACAGCTGCTTCTGGTGGCGAAGCAAAATCTTAAATGGTGCAATATTTTGCATAATTCTACACTGAAAATAGGCTTTACAGCAGACTAACGTTTAGTGCGATTAAATGAGATCAGATTGTTCAGTTGACTTAGAGTCTTAGATTCTTCGTCGACCAGAGGATGGTGCCTCAAGACAGAACGTTTTAACCCCTTCCTTGGGGAAGCCGTATATATACGTCCAAAACAGGCTTAAAGCATATAACCCCCCAGGGAAGGGATTAAACACAGTATTTGCTTCACGTCAACAACTCAACATGGATACAGACACTTATGCATGTATAAAACTGTTGCATAAAATAGTCATGGGGTTGAAAGTCCTACATGTAATATGATTGTTAACTTCGAAGTAGTTTGCACGGTTACCTATAACTATAAATTCTTACGCACAATGCTACATTTATGAAACCATTATAAAAAGGCAATACTGTGTGTGCTGTGGAGTATAATGTCACGCAAATTCACTTTTAAGTGTTGCTATTGCAATTGTTGGGCTACTTGTAATTAAACATTTATGCAGCGCTATTCAACGAACAATGCCAATCGAAGCTGCTTTCTGCGCTAATGTAGGCTACATGTACATGATGCCGTAACTAACTACTAACTAGAATTAGTCTACTGCAATTAAGTAGCAAAGTAATGAGTGGAAAATAATAATCTATGTGAATCTGTATTGTATGATCAGCAGAATTATCCAGTCGACAGTTGACAGAATAAATAGACTTTCATAGTCTGCAGGACATTGCAGGTGTATCACAGTATAATAGGTCTACAATAAGGAAACAGCTCGCGAGCAGTTTCTATTGCCAAGTTTTTATCCATCAGGCATCAATCATTTAAATCAACGCAACTGCAATATAATTACAAATGTAAACAGAACACTAACTCCAGAATAGGTAGATTTGCATTTACAAATACACAATAGTAATTATTAATACCGTTTTATCCAGCAATCGTCACAATCGCTTAGTAATAATTAGTTAGCATTTCCCTTTATTTAAGACCAGTAGTCTATGTTTCGTTATCAAGGAGTTGGCTCAGACCTAAACTAAGTAGTCACACATTTACACGGTGCCTAACATTGCCTATTGCATATTTAAGCTAACAGTGCTTAGCAACGGTTAACTGGAATGCCATGCGTTTCATAGTGATTCTTTCTAATCATCATGTCACAAAATGAAATTATGAAACTTGATGCAGTGCTGTCTGTCATTAAATCGATGAGAAGCGTACGTATGAATTGTTCGAAATGAATATTGTAGTTTTAAACCGAAATTAAACTTTTTGACCTTTTATCAGTTTAGCTCTATTTTCAATGTTTCGACACGCGTTTTCTAACTGTTAACATTCAAAGTTTTATAAAATTATCCCAAATTTAGTTAAAGTTAAGTTAATTTAGTTAAAGTTAAGTTACTTCTAAAACTTTTCATGACACCTGATACAAGTAAATGGAAGGCATAAAACTTTGTAACCAAATAATTATGCTTTGGAGAACAATTTCAATATAATCTTGTGCTTCTGATTTAATTATATCTGTGCGAGCTGTAGAATAAAGCATGCATTTCAACTTAACAGTATAAAACACTGTTTAGACTACAAATCATACTGATATTTTGAACAGAGCATTTTCACATCTTCAGTTTACATCAATGAGATTCACAAATAACGCTGATAATATACCAGCCAAACTGTCACTTACGATCATGATTGTCAAACAGGGCATTTAAAGCACAAAATTATTTTTAAAAACTCGTTATCTATCCATCGAAAGAAAATGCTGGTTTCAAAGCCTCGAATGAAAGTACGAGAGGCTACTACGCTTCAGCCTTAGCTATGCTTCCACACAACATGCTAGGCCTATTCATCTGCTTCAGCTTCTCCCTGCGAGACAACGCTGATGAATCTGCTGAAGACTTTGTACAGCTCGTCATAAGCCGCCTACAATTGAAAGCAATCCCAAAATCAAAATCAACATAACTGTACGTGTACAGTGTACCCGACATCTCAAACGAATTCTGTAGCGTAATTGGAAACATCTGCAAAGTGTCGGAAGAATAATGTCCTTGCGTTAATAATGCAGTTATGGGCCTATGGCAGTGTGTTGAAATAGCCTATCGTCCATTCAATTTTGCATTTTTTTTAATCAGAAAGCATGTGTAGAGAAAACTACAACAGTTTATTCATAATTATGCCTTTAATGAAAATAATAGTTTAAGCCTCTAAGCATACCAATGATGAAATGAACGAAGATTTTGATTTTCTGATATCTTGTACGATCTGATAGACGTCAATTTCGTTGACTTCTGTCAACATGTCGAAACCGTTTAAAGCCGCCAGACAGAAACCTGTCAGTTCATAGTCAGACCTTCAATGACAAAGTAAAATAAATAGCAGGGTTAATTAGAGTTACCATAATAATCTTCTTTAGAGTAATAAATATAATAATTTGAATTTTTCTAGCGCCAGCGTATCTTAAGGCATTAGTCGATAGTCGCTACTCATCAAAATCGTTGTACAAGCAAAATATATCTCGATCGGATCGGAGGGATCGATGTGTGGACATGGAGTTCGAAAAGACAGAAGCAGGTCATTTACCCATCGGCTTACGATGTGAATCGTAGTCGACCGGCGTGTCACATCTTCAAGCCGCTGACTAGCGACATTCCTGGTATACTCGAACTCCAGATGCAATCTACATGCAGCGTAGGTCTAACTGTGGCCGCTGCAATGCATTACGCTACGGACTGATGGGACGAATATTAATGTTCTTATACATTATTGATAGCTGCGTGTTTTGATTGCTTATCTTTAAAGAATGACAACATTCATCTTACGATGAGACAACGAGGACTGGACCAGCGGTGCTGAGTTTTCGAAGTGCATTGTGAACTGAAAGAAGTCCCTCCAACTCAATTGAGTGAGTCTGCAGAAACTCAGTCATGTGCATTACAGATATGTCGAAATGTTCTCCAACACCTTTCTGCAAGACAAATGTTATGTCATGTAATTAAGACAATTCCTATAGCATCGTCAGAAGCAAGCTACATGTACTTCTAGGATGCTTTACACACGTATTGTCAACTGTCAGAGGTAACGCACACCGCTCGAGAGCAGGTGCACTTTTAAGTGTTTTTTGAAAAATAGATTGGGCAGGCCTATTGATTTCCTGATTACACAATAAGAGAATGTCAAGTAGCCTATAGAGCGCTACTGAATCTGTGAGCGGCGCTATATAAATGTTTAATTACAATTACAATTACAATAGAAGCTGTTGCTAAAGCTGAATGAAGCCCTGCTATAAGAACACTAATCCCAATAATGAATGCTTCTGAAGTTCTCGTTCTGCATTTATTTTATTAAAGTACTGTGTAGACCTAATGGTCAAATGGCCAAAATTACATTAAACATAAGCTTACTTCTATGTTAATTTTAGAAGTGAAAATGATTAAGATCAATGATTGACTATTACTACCGCACTGACAAGTAGTCTATTGTACATGAGCAATTGAGCATAGTCAAATTCACCAAGTTACAGAAAGTTTTGATGTAAGAAACATATTAGGCTATATTCGCCGATTTCAAACTCACGCAGTTTTCATAAATGGCTCTGTTTTCATATGTTGCCTCAACCTGTTGAGAAATCTTGTAACTCAATCCGTAATCTTCTTCGGATTCACTCTGCAGCAGTAAAGTGGTCGAACTAATTGAAACCGGTTTCTCTTTGGTCGGAAGAAATGAAACGTCTTCGTTCTGAAAGAAAAACGCAACACACGACTCACATTGACAACATTCCCGTGTAATTGGAAATCGAAGTTGTGTACCGTATAATCCTAGGCTACAGTTCGGAGGGCTATAACCTACAAAACTGTAGCCATTTAGACCTATCTCACGTAAACTATTTGAACAATAATTTAAAATATCAGGCGGTTACTTTAAAATGAGTTTGAAGGCAATTAGAATCCAATATGTCTGATTAAAATATATAACTTACAGCAAGTAATGTATACAATTATACATATATTCCGATATACATGTATTATTCTGAATAAGACTACGCTATTAGGTTAGTAAGAAATAATTAGCCTATGTTCAGTAAGCTTACGTAAGCAAAATTATCAAATTAATAGTTTCATATCGAGTCATTTAAGAGCCTGTAGATCGAAACATTTCAGTTTACCCTTTTGTCGTCTACGAATAAAATCGTGCGACATCCGTTTTCTAAGCAAATTGTCCAAAAGTCCGGAATTGTGTTGAGAGACGGTTGCTTCACTGATATGTAACAACCAGGCTTCTTCCAACCCTGTAGACATGCACAAGATGTTTTTATAATGTGGGCTGTGTTGCACACCTAAGCACAAAATATTGCTTTGAACCAAATTTATATACCGATAGAGTTACACGGGATGGGCGCCGTGGTTTGGCTGTCAGATTTGGCTTGTAATTTTGTCTTTTACTTCTCGTGTTTTTTATATATATTCATGTAAACCGGAGAGCAAATTGCAGCTGGTACAAAACGATTATAGGCCTACTTACTCACTTAATTAATAGTGGCCTAGATGTCTCTATGTACATGTAGGCCTACACCAAAATGCGATTAGAAATAAAGATTATTAGATAATAAAGAATAAACGGTTGATTTAAATTTTACCTGCACAAGTATTCCATCCACTTGGGCAATCTTGTTATTTCTAAGTGATTTTGATGTCAGGCGAAACTGAGGTTCTGCAATGTAAAGACATGGTTAGTGCCTCACAATATATATCCTGCACCTAACGTACGCCGAGACGCTTGAGAAGGGTTATTTAAACGCCTAGATAACTTTATGCTAACCGACAAAGTTTTTAATATTTCTCAGTTCTAGGCTTATAATATAGAATTATAGATGTTGAGAAGAAGGGAAATAAAAATTATTTGTAGATAATAATTGTCAGCTATACAATTTCCCCAGGGTCATTGGAGTCAGCTTACTTCAGCAGGTCAGAGAAACTAATTGTAAGAAAGATATTTAGACTTCCAAAAATTTTTTGGCAGGTTGTAAAGCAATTCAGGAGTAGGCTATATACTTGCCGGGACATGTGATAGCGCCGCCATTGATAATTGTCAACTAGGCCAAGGGTGCAGAATTGCAGAAGAACTTCGTAAAATTCGTTTGCAGAACAATTGTAAGAATGAGTAACGGGTAATCATTCATATTCTGCATCATCTTATACACGACATTCTTTTAAAAGATGAATGATATGGTTTCCATAAGTTTGGCTTAAGGTCAGTTAAGTACAACCTTTGTCCTTTGATGCAACTAGCATCGGTCATAATTACTAACAAGAACATGTCAAGAGATTTTTCACGTCCTGCATCAAATAGATGAACTGAACGATCACAGCTAGACAACTGTAATTGTAGGCTAGGGACCTACGTCACGATGGCGTGCCGTTAATAATAAAAAAGTACTTGTAGGTCTATGTAAACAGAGATCTGTTCCTTGCTTGAATGTGGTTCATGATGATATTCGGTTTTTAATCATGAATGACTATAGAAATTTACCATACTCGGAGATCTGGTGTCTTGTTTCTTCCAACATCTAGAAATAATAAGCAATATATATTTAAATTAATATGCATACTGCATGATAGGCCTACCATTGATTTAGAGTTTAGCGACGTGAATTAAGGTCGACCTATTGTAGAAGTTCCTCAAGAGATTTTCAATAATTCATTTAGGCCTAAATTATTCAAATTGCTTCCTTTGAAACATAGGCCCCCTATAATTATTCGAAATTAGCGTGATCGAGTCAGCAGCGCTAATTTAATGACAGTCATACTGAAAAAACTAAATATCCTTTGCAAATAACTTTCCGTATTAAATTTCCTTACATTGAATTGTATTTCCAATTTTGTTTTTCCTGTGTCAGGATTCTTCTTTCGCAATGCGTTGTAGGCCAAAGTAAGATCCTCGCCTTGGATTGTAGTGTCTCCAAGTGTAAACTCAGTCAGCAAAGCAGCGTAGATAAATTCATACTGTTTCTAAAATCATGAAAGGACATGTCTTGCCAAATCACTTGCATTTGTTTATTGATTTCAAGGGTCACTTAGGTCTACTTAACGAAAGTGGCGAACTAGGCTTGTGGACTTATCCGCATCCAACTCTTCGTAAAAATAGCAGATAACAAACGCATTGAATGCTATCATGATTTTATAATGGGGCAGAGCAAAAGTGATGATTATTTTCAACAAAGAATTGGCGCCACGTATTAAAATTTAAAATGGCGTCATAGGACATACGAACCTGCCTGAGCGCAGAGAACGTGAAAGAAGATTAAAATTAACAGTGAATTATCAAACTAGATTCCCGCTGCATCCAATGAAATGAGGACGAGACTCTCGTTATGATCTCAGGCATAGCAAAAGTTAATACTCAGACAAATTATGTAGAATGTCATATAATTCCAAGGGGTTAACAGCGAGCGAAAGTAGGCCTAGATCTAAGTGAGCTGATTCTATTGTGGGTCTCAAAAATTTTAATAGGTTATGCTACATTAATTACTATTGATTGCTTTAAATTTCGTTTATTCACCTGTGTCTGAACCATCTGTGATCTTTGTTGTCGCAGTTTTTGAAGACAACCGAGAATGCAAACTGTTCCTTCAGCTTTACCTTCTTCTATTAAGTTATCGACAGCTATGAATGTTCCCGTTCTACCAACTCCGGCGCTGTATTCAAACAGAACTTTCAGTAAACTTACTCTGTCATATTTTACAATAATTCGGCTACAACACACGCAAAATCCAAGTCATTAGCCTAGGCCTACAGGCCTAAAGTTAAAGGTTACAATTAATGACAACGCTCTTGCTTGAACACCATGGATGTCCAAAGTTTCTGCAAGTGTCAAGGTTCGAACCCACCAAGGAAGCCCATCAATAATATTGAAAAAGCAACATATTAAAATTTGGACCCAAGTTGAACCATGTCTAGGCGATACGCACTATTACTGACACACGCTGGTCAAAAATATCTTATACATGTACGTAGCCTATTAATTATGCGCCACTACACGTTAATAGCAAACAAACAACAATATTTGCAGAAACGCTAAAATGAAGTCAACATATAAATTCTGTGATGAATCAGTAGGCCTATTTCGAGTGAGTTGCGCTAAATGCATTTTCTGTATTCACATTTAGAACAGCAGCAAAGGTAGAGTCTTCATACCTGCAGTGGACAACGGTGTACTTTTCAGGTGAAATGGTTTGACGTATTTTTCTGCGAAATGTCAAAAAGCACTTGACGTCTAGCGGTGTTTTGCAGTCTTCCCAAGAAAGCAGCTGCCACTGTTTGACTTCAACTGTTTCTGAACCCTTCAAAGACAAACGCAACGGTCACATATTATATTTTATATATCTGGCTGCATTGGAATTCTTCCTTAACGTCTCTGGCATCAAAGAATCGTACGGATTCAGTAAAAAAAGTGATCACATTCGGCCTAAATGTGCTATAGTCTAATTAAATTACTTCCAAAGTATATGTCTGCATCTGAAGATTACTAGAGTCGAGTTTGATAATACTATGAAGTATGTATGTCAAGGTATTATTAAATTCTAAGAAATGATCTATAACAGATCAATAATTACGAAGGAATTAAAGCATCGTTATTAGCCTATGCATTATTTGAGTAGGCTATTGCCGAGATTAAAATGTAGACTACCATTATTTTTTAAGGTGCTTGACGCTCTATCTGTTACCTTGGAAACTAGAAAATCTCTTATCACAAATTCCGAGTAAATATCTTCTTTATTTGATGTTATTTTGACCGAACCACATTTGCTGCTCTGTCCACGTTCCGGCCAATACTTTTCACACTTTGACTGCGAACAACAAAAACAAGCATTAATTCAAATAATTGTAGGCTATAAATAATTGGCTGTATAATGAGCAGATACTTCGAAGACTCAGATGCAAGAAAATCTCTGAGCACAGTACGATGCAATATAACCGTATAAATATAGGCTAATGATAAAGCCCTCTGAGGTCCTGATAGTTCAGAGGTGTGCATTTAAACCGGCAATCACGAAGAGCGAGCAATTAAACACTAGATAAAAATTAATCAGTTTGCAAGCTTCATTGTCAATTAAATAATTAGGCCTAAATTAAACATTTCCGCATGTTTATGTCGTGACAAAATATCGATTACGACGATTAGTAGGGTAGTCCCAAAATCACGAATTCACGGAAATCACGGAAACCGTGAATTTCGCCGTTTGCCGTGATTTCCGTGAATTTTGCCTTTTTCCGTGATTTTCCGTGATTTTTCACATTTTCAGCACTTTTTTTACAAAAACACGTCAAAAATGGCGCCCACGACCAAAAACAGCGCGGAACCATTAAATTCATATAGGGCCTAAGATTTTCTGTGCGGAACCATTAAACTAATGTATGAATTTATGTTTTGGGGAGTGAATTACGTCGCTGACAAGTGAATATTCATTCATAAATACTCGTTTATGCTAAATTGCAAAATAAAAATCGACTTAATATAGAAATTGTGACTGAAATTTTTTTGCGGCACCGTGAATCACGGTGCCGTGAATTTTTTGATTTTTGCAAAAGTAGGCCGTGATTTTTTCACTTTTTGACCGTGATTTTGGGACTACCCTAACGATTAGGCCTAAATTTTTTAAGCTGGAACCTGAAAAGAGGATCTAGACAAATTACCAGAAGTTGCAGATCACCTAACTGGATGAGAAAAAAACCAGAAGAACCCAACAAGACGATGATCTAGTTTTCTGCGGATAGAGGAAGATTATAGGCTAGCCGCTAGCCTACATATCTAGCTTTAACAAAAGTTTACCCAACTCCTCATAAGCATTTCCTGTTTACAAACCTTTTGGTTTTCAACAAGCTGAGCAACCATGACGATAGTTTCCACTTTATATTCCCAGATCATTCGCCAGAAATCGTCAATTGTTTCAACTCGAGGTCCTAAAAGACACACGATATTCGTGTAATAAACTATTGCTATAGGCTACTACTTTTAGTTCTCCATTATACAGTAGGCCTATCGCTCACACAAAGTCAACAAGATACAAAAACTGTAGTTTAGAGTAACATACATAGATAAGTTGTGCTTACTTAGAGCAGCAGATAGCAGGCCATTTAATAGAGTTGAGATATTCTAAAAATTCACGTTTCTACCAGCAAAGTGAATGAAAGGCCTATTTGCTTTGCGATATCTTCATGATTCACCATGGAATACTGTCGTTAAAGAGTCGTTCTTGGAACATGACCAAAAGCTCAGTATTTTAAGTGAAAATAGAGGAAAGTTGCCAAAGATGGACCACGTTAGGATAAAGGCCTATTTGCTTGTACAATATCTTCTTACCTTGTGTTGCTATCAGTTTGTCCGAATCGTAGTAACCCTGTGAAAAGTATGCAAACAATTAATTCGAATATGGCCTTCAACTTATGCAATCATAGTCATATTATCTCCTCTGAAAAGTACGGATAAGCCATATTTACAAAATAGGTCACAAGGCAACAGACTATGGTTTCAAGTGAAGCGTCTTATAAATTTACAATCCTAAGGATAGCAGCTCTAGGTCGGAATTTATTTATTGCATCCTTTTTATTTTTTATTTAGTTATTGCCAATATACATGTACATGTATTTTGCTCCTTTTAATCTCTATTGCTGTTTTATTCTGATCTCTGAGGCTTTTGTTTTGTTCTCTAGTCTCCTAGGCAACTTCTTTCATGCATAAATTTACTGTTGCATTCTATCACATGTTTTATTTTACATATAAAAACTTTTAAAGTCGAACTCATAAGTCATATAAATGAAAGATTTACCATGGAATAGTCTAGTTAAAGAGTCGTTCTTGGAATATGGCAAGAAACCAAGTATTTTAAGTGAAAAATAATACAGTTGTTACAGCAATTAAAAAAAGGAGTGCATTCGTCACCTGTATAAAACTTGCGTTGATGTAATCAGAACCGGGCGCATTATTAGTAGTCGTTAGAGTGACTCGAGAGTGGTCATCTATGGAGAAAACAAATCATATTTTCAATACTTTTTAGGCATGCCTAACCTAACTGTATAATGTATATGTCGGCTTTCCTATTTCCTCTGACGGCCGCGTGGCTTCAACTCTACTTACTATATGATCTGGTAAGATCTTTGACAACCGTTGCATCATTAATAATATTTTGTTATTCGGTTCCTCGTCCTTTATGGTTCCCATGTAACATAGACGACGTGACACTCGTGCAAAAATAATTGATTCAATAAGCATTGCAGTAAAGCACATACCTGTCTTATGGTCTTAAGACATTAATATTTAATAGTATTATTTAATATTGATACTATTGTTACTGTCTTAATATTTAGGCTACTTTAATTGTCTGAGATAAATAGATAGGCATTGGAAATATTGAGCATAATTTTTTTATATAGGGGGACCTATATATATGGAGACATACATTATTATAAGCCTTATGAAAAGGTCTATATATATAATAGTTGTGCGCATCTGTTACGGTAGTCACTATAGTGTAACTAAATCATGAACTTGCACATTGCGCATGTTAAGCCTTTACAAAGACCAGACGGCAAGTATTATGTGAGTCCGTTTTCCTGCATGAGCATGCGTTTTGGAACACATTCGGCACTGCAGTTGAGTTCCAGGCTTAACTAGGCTATGTTGAGTAAAGATAGCCTATAGGCGCAACAAATGGATCCAATCTACGTGGCTTCAAAACAAACTCTTGCAATGAGATATTACCAAAAACAATGTCGAGGCCATGCTATCGCTACATAAAAACCTTTACATTTACATCTACGTGCAATGAAGCTAACTGGGACATTGGGACAATTTCCTGAAGGGGCCGTCCATAAAGTATTTCACGCTCCAGGGGAGGAGGAGGTGTAAGAAAGTGTGACAGTTTGTGACAGGGGAGGGCGGGTCAAGCCATGTGTAACGTCACACATTTATTTTTTTTTAAATTTTAATTCTAATTCTTTTTTTTATATTTTTTAGTTGAATTTAATAGCTTTAAAAATAATTTTCAAATTTTTTTTTAAACTGTTGAATTAGTTTTATGTCAAAAGAGCGTGAAATGCGTATCCCTGAATGTGTTGTTCACGATTCCTCTCGTTAAGAGCGCTAGTAATGCTGTTGCAAAGCCTTGCTTTAGGCACTATGTATAGCCTTAAGGTGTTAATTTTTTTGAAAATTCGAAAGTGTGACGTACTTTAGGGGGGGGGGGTGGTCCGAGATTTCTGACAGTTTGTGACAGGAAGAGGGGGGTCAAAAATGGTCAAAAATGGCGTGACGTACTTTATGGACGGCCCCGAAGGCAGAAGACTTAATAATTGTTTAAATTTGCTCTACTCACGTCTCTTTTAAAGTTTTCGCATGCAAACAATTCTGATAGCTTCTACACTGTACACAGAATGTAGTTAATCTTACAAGGTATGATGTTTTTAAAGCGATTCTTCTTTTTCACTTCCTTTCCTTTACCAGCAACGCAAGGCGCCTTACAATCCACAGCCACGCTCTGACAAGACAACAATGAAGCTGAACAGTGAATGTTTTGCACTATAATAATTTTCTAGTCAATTTTTTATTGCTGATTAACTTCGTTCACAACTAATGATTAATGATTAATCTATAGCAGACCTTTGAAAATGCAAATGGTTTGCTATTAGACCTATGCACAAGTAGCCTAACCTAGAAGCCGAATGAGTGACTTTTGTTTAAATAACAAACCTGGTTTCATAGACACAATCTTTGTCATCCAATAGTGTTTGCTAGATTGACGAAGACGAAGCTAACGACCAAACAAGGAACCTCAAGACTAAGCCAGTTAGGCCTACCAAATAGTCGCCATACTGTGTCATTAAAGCAACATCTCAATCGGGCTTTGTTTAGGATTTTATAATTAAAAGCCATAATATTGAGTGTAAGGACCTACTAAACCTGACTGGAAAACAATACAATACGTCGTTAAAAGACAATAATAACATTTTTCTGAGTTTTTAAAGAGGTATGTTAAAAATGCTGTACTTCCAAAATACGCCGCTAGAGGTCATAACGTCGAATCACACAAACTAAAAATGTAGCTTAAAAATCCAATATTTTAAAATAACTTTGCTGCCGAACATGACTTGCCTAACAGTAACTGAAGAGAAATTCTTGTCATGGAATGCAAGGCACTTAATAACCTGCGAAAAATGTTTTGAACCTGCTTAATATTATTTATGTCGGCCTACCGAAAATTCTTGTTGGAAACGTCTTGATGCCCTGGCATTGTCCTGCAAGATTTCTGCAAGTTCCTTAATGGACAGTTTCTTCGGTGCAGTTTTAATTGGAACGTAGTAAACATCATTTGCGGAAACATCATCTGCAAGAAAACCGTTTAGACAATATTTACCATGATAAGATTATATAAACTTCTAACTAAAAGCTGTTCTCACTCTGCTAATTAGCTTACAATCCCATTTCAACAGAGCGCGTCCAGTAAAGGAATTATCAATAAAATTAATTGGACCCAGAAATTCTGTGCAACATCATTTTACAGAATAATATCTCTGATAAATTATGACGTAAAACGGCCTGATTAGGATTATAATGTCACAGTAGGCTAAAGAAGAAATCGAAGATGCAGTAAATGTTTGTTTATTTGTATGTGCACTTGTTATAGCGCCCCTTCAAGCTCCCTACTCAGAGGCGCTACAGACTATAGCAGACAATGCATCGGAGTTTCACGCCGAAGCGCTGAGCAATTGCGAGTGAAGGACATGCCAAAGGTCCTTACGCGGCGACTTCAGAGGGATTCGAACCTGCAACCCTTTGGCTGCAAGGTGACGAACATACCCACTGCACCACCGCGCCCCATGTGTTAGGCCTACCGACTGAGACGCGTCGGTAACACAGCAAAACCAAAATGCAGAACACGGTGCTGGTTTAATTAAACGAACGAAATTGAAGATTTCTTGGACAGCACGGTGAATTAATTAATTTAGTTATAGATCACATAATATTATCTTCTACTCACTTGGAGAAATAGGACGTTCGCTTGCAACTGAAACTTCAGCATCTCTCGCTTTAGATTTCGGAGGTGATCCTTGCTGTCTTCGTCTTTATTAACGGACACATGAATATAATGTCAACCATAGGTCAATATTATATAATAGACGCAGGAAATAAGAAACATAGTAGGCTGCTATGGACAAATAACAGCATCGATATATATTGCTACTCTAGTTTTCTGAAGAAAAAAACATATGAATGAATTGGCCCAAATTTCGTTATGCATAGTCAAAGAACAATAAGCATAATTATTAGACTCCATCCCTTAAACACAAAAGGCCTTATCAATGTAATAGTTGATTTGTCATAACTGATGTTTAATAATAGCACCTGAATAACAATTTACCTTTTGTATAACCTACTTATTTAAATAGCTAAGCGGTCAAGGAATTGACTACTAATGAGACAACACAGTCAAATCTTCAAGAATTCTTTTTTACAAATAGCGAACTACATAGCCTACTTATTGTGCAAAGCATTTCATTTTCAGATAGCTTTGAAGAAAACAAAAAACCAGTATTTTGGTTCATTATTTAATGATGAACCTACGTACTGTTTTCTGGACAGTATTATAAAACAGAAGCAGGCCTGCATTAACTGGGCGCCCTATAGTTTCCCGCTGTAACTGCTTCTTGATGCATTAAAATACATGTAGGCATAGGCGCCGAGTTGACCCGAAGAGTGGGGGTGCCCAAAAAACCCTTGAATGGGTGAAAAATCCGCGCGTGAGCGCGGAAAATTTTTTTTACCCTTTTTGGATAGGAGAGTTATTGAAATTACCTCTGGTCCTGGTTTTAGGAGACGAATTCGCGGTCTAAGGACAATCGCCGAAGCGCCCAGCGCCTGTTTAGAGGAAGGATGTGCTGCTCCAAATTTCGATTTTTTTTCACACTGTGATGGTAGCATCTTAGACTGTCATTTTGACGAAATTGATGATCATAGTCATGATTTAATACTTGAAAAGCATCCTTGCCGTTGTTTAAAAAAATCCACACTGATATAGCGACATTTTAAGATGTTATCTCATGAAAGTTTCTTATTACTTCATTGCTTAAAGACATGATTTAAAGACTTCAACAAAATTAATGTTCTTCCCAATTGTTTAAAAATTTTTGAACACTTTTTGGATCAACATGTACTTTTCTTGGAATCCACACGGAAGAAAAATACAATCTTCGTTGGCATAGGCATCTTGAAGCACTCTTCCCTAATAGGCTAGGCCTATAATTAGGTCAACAGACTCAACTTTGCACAAGAAATCAAACAATTCTGTCTATATTAGCCACTATTATTTTAGTGAGCGAATCTTAACACTGTGGAAATAGTTTTTCATATAGTCTTTCAAAAAGTTTAGACAACTTAGTGAAGGCTGATTTGTTAATGCAGACAAAACAATATCCCGCTTTTGTGGGTTTACTATCAAAACCGCGCACACAAAACCGCGCACACAAAACCGCGATTCCCAAAACCGCGCACCCTCATAACCGCGCACGATCATTACCGCGCACTATCATGGTGTCACGACAACTTGTCTACAGACAACTGGTCTAACGACAACTGGTCTTAATACAACTGGTCCAGTGCGTGAGAAATGGAAGCTGGATTAAATTATAAAGAGGTGACATGGAGGCTGGGTTGATAAAAAACGCAAGAGAAATTGAGGCTGAATGAAGGTTCTTTACAGGTAAAATAGAAGCTGGATTAACGAAAATAACGCACGAAAAAAATGGAAGCTGGATGGAGGTATTTTTGATATGAAATAGAAGCTGGATTAACGAAAATGAGGCACGATAAATGGAAACTGGATGGAGGTATTTTTAGATATGAAATAGAAGCTGGATTGACGAAAATAACGCATGAGAAACGGAAGCTGGATGAAGCTATTTTTAGATATGAAATGGAAGCTGGATTAACGAAAATAACGCACGATAAATGGAAGCTGGATGGAACTATTTTTAGATATGAAATAGAAGCTGGATTGACGAAAATAACGCATGAGAAACGGAAGCTGGATCAAGCTATTTTTAGATGTGAAATAGAATCTGGATTGATGAAAAACGCTTAAGAAATGGAAGTTGGATGAAGGTATTTATATACGAAATAGAAGCTGGATGCTTGTTAAAATACTTGAATGTGGTTATGATCGTGCGCGGTAGTGATTGTGCGCGGTTCTGAGGGTGTGCGGTTTTGTGAATCGCGGTTTTGTGTGCGCGGTTTTGACCGGATACCCTTTTGTGATGCTGGGAGATGACTCTCGCAGTGAGGAACATTATATTGAGCACGTAGGCCTACAATAAAGGAATCAGTGTTATTAAAATCGTGGCCATCGTGCGGAATAAAAAAATATATGGAAGCGGATCGAATAAATATATCTATAAGCAGGATTTCGGTGTTTCTTCGTATTCGCTGATTGGCTGCAGACCAATGGAGTTCAGAGTTCAGACTACTGCATGGGGTAAAACTGAAGTAAATTAGTAAGGTAGACTAACTGAGATTAAAAAAATTATAAAAGACGGAATGATTTTTATAGATAAGCAATGCCAGCAGAGAAATAATCCCTAAAACGCAAATCTTGGTGGCTGATTTCTGGTGGTGCCCAAGCATAGGCGGGCCTCGCATGGCCAATTTCTGGCGGTGCTGAGCACTCATGGGCCTCGCAGAGTCGGCGCCCATGCATGTAGGGCACAACTGCTTATTTGAATCCAAACATCTAACGACCATGGTATCACATAGCATTCAATTAGATTTCCTGTCAGTTACCTAACACTGAGACAACTTTTGCCAATCGCATCGATAAAAATAAAAGAAGAAAACAGCTAAAAGATCTATAGCTATTCTATATGATATATTTCGATAAAAATGTCGACAGTCGACTCACCGATAGCACACTACGGCTATGATGATAGCCAGAATGACCAAGACACCGCAGACTGACCCCACGACCGCTCCAATTATTGTAGCCGTCTTCTCACCATTTGTGACACCATATTTTTCATTCGCTGGTTTAATACAAAATTCATTAGATGTAAGTCAAAGAACGACATAATGTTAGATCCACCGTTTACAATTTAAACTACATGTTCCATTGCTTATGATGGCGCCATTCTTACAGCAGGCGTATAGCCTACTAGATTTAACTGCACAATGTGTTCGAACAGTTGGCAGCCTTTGCGCCACACACAGACGACGCCTCGGATCTTTCGTCTATGTCTGCTCTAATCCACTTGTGCTTACTTATTGATCGTTAATCATTTTATTTTTCTAACTGGTCTTTGAACAATTTAAATGCATTGTATTGAACAAAGCTCGAGGGTACGTACCATACGTAGGCCCTATTCTATTTTTTGAAAGGTAGCCTACGTACGTATTTTAACGTACCCTATTTTAGGGTACGTAAACAAGAAATAAAATACGTTAACCATGTCATTGCTCATTATAAGAATGTTCAATTTAATTTAAGCAATTAATCACAACCCAGTATAGGCCTACTGCGTAGTAAATTGCTGCAATGCTATAGGCCTATAATTGTAGGTCTATGTATATCCAGCATACATTGCACTTAATGCACTAATGTCAGTCAGCCGGCTCAGTTCTGCTGCGGCACTTCAAAGGTGTGTTCTTGTGCGGTTGCCTGATCCAACCCAGAACTGTTTGTCGAAATATTGCATTCAACCAAATAAATAATTATTGTTTTTCGCATTTTTCAAAACTTTCGCGTGCGTAGGCCCGACCTAGGCTATATTCCTTCCCATGTTCTCTAGGCATCGCTGAATCGCTGACGCGTAAGTTATAAGACATAGGCCTAGTTAGTGCAACTTTCGAGTTACAGCAATTTGCAAACCAGTGACGTGTGCTTAGCTCTCACCAGAAAGACAGTACAATTTGCATTAAATTAATTATAACTGAAGAATTTATCGAATTAAATTTACTGCTACGCTACCTGAAGTACCGGTTTCAGTGACGCATAGGCCTACAGTTGACGTCAGATTATACGTAGGCTTTGGGTCGCCGAGTAAACCATGAAAAATGTTTTCGTGTACGGTACGTACCATACGCGTATTCTATTTTTTGAAAGGTACGTACGTATTTTAACGTATTCTATTTTAGGGTACGCGTACCCTCGAGCTATGGTATTGAAAGCAAACTGAAATAGCATTCATAGGCTATACTCAATTGCAGATATAATAGGCTACATAATCAATTAATCATATAAACGTATGCACACGTGCAATGTCGTGCACGCACACAATTATAAATTTACAGCTTGAAAAAAAATAAAAACTCTTATCATAGACCTACAGTCCTACACATTGTCATAGGCTCTAATTGATAATGTAATATTGTGACATCGACCCTTCTACTGCGTCGATGCAACCAGGTTCTTTTACACTTCTTAAAGATAACACTTCTTTCAGAATAAACTCTTATTATTATTCAACACAAATAGCCTTTCTGTAGGCATCTAAATTAACATCTTTCAAGAAGTTTAATGTCGTCGCAGTTCTTTCCGACACAGTTCTCCATCCGGGTTCCTCCCCTCTCTCTCCAGACACCAAAGTACAGTTCGACTAGACAGGTCGGCGGTGGTCACTCGACTGACTGTCGCTGACGCCTCCCTAGCTACCTTCCGTGATCACCAGAGGGCGCCAGCAACCGAAGGTGTGTCAGCATGATGATCAGCACGAGGAGTGGTCAAGGAGCGGCGGCATAAACGGTCCACGTGCACGACGGTGATACGTGACACCTCCCATCACAAGAGGATGCTTCTGGCTGGAACGGACAGAACATCCTCCGAACCAACCGACCATTGACCACGAGTACACCGGAAGATGCAACAGAAACCAAACATAAACACATTAAGTTAACTAATATACTAATAACTAAGCCCTACAGAGTACACTCCATCCGGCCATTAGCCTAATCTGGCCCCATCCGGTAAAGTGTAAACAATAACATGCATCGTCCCTCTAAATAATAAACTGTATCTAAAGTCTTGTAACTTAACTATGATCTAGCAAATCTTGTAACTTAACTATGATCTCGCAAGAACATCATACAACCCTATAATAAATCACTAACAAAAACCTTAAATGAAACCACAGGTAGTCGCTAATACAACTCGTGACTTGACTACTGTCAGCCAACTAAAATGTACTGTACACATAAATGCATTACTACTTAATCGACCAACTGGGTCAGCGTCATGCATGATGAATCAAAACACCATTGTTCAGATGCCTTGATGGCTGTTTGCCAATATCTACTGCAAGCATCAAACACTCGGTTGCAAATCGTCCCAACAATACGACGAATCATATCTTGCATGTGTAACATATGCAACAGCCACAAGACACTGAAGCAACAAGACATCATGGCCAAAGGTACATGTACACCACCCTCGCCATTTCGTGCATGTAAATCTTTCAGGTATTCCCAAGGTGGTTTGTCTAAGTCTAGTGGAAAATCACGTACACCACACCACGTTTCATTTAGCACTGCTAAAGGTTCACGAGGCAATCGACCAATTACGAGTAACCAAGGTGCTACCCCACTGGTTTCATTGGGAATTTCCCTCAAATCCCACATGACAAAAGCCCCACACGGAGACCATGGCTGAGTATAGCCTGCATCCATCTTGGCTATAGATGACTTCACATGACTAAACGTAACACTGCTCAGATCACCAGGATCAATGGCAAACGTGTGCGTATCATCCAACTTAGTCTGATCATTCATTACAGAGTTAGTATCAACATGATCCATTACAACAATGCTATTATCATTTCGATCATCATGCTTAATGTCAACAATGTTAGTTGTTAACAGTTCACCATCCCCGTAATCATCAACCACTGTGTTGGCACAGACTGGATTAGTTCGATCATGATCAAGATCGAGTTCACCAGTTAGGCCTACCTTCTGCATTACAGCATTACACTGATAAGAACACGAATGCAATTGTTCAACATTACTCGCAGTAAGTACCAAAGAATCATCGGCTTCTGCACACACAGCACATGTGACTGGTAGCCACTGCTCACAAAAATCACCATTCATCGCCATATCACACTTATGATCAACACCAATGTACAATCTATCCCGATCTGCAGTAACAGGTGCACATTCTATGCCACACAATGCAGTAGAACCAATGTGCTCTACATGTCCAAGGTTTTCTATGGTGCTAAGTTTTGCAACTGCCACCTCTGCCCCACCATCAACCAATGCAGATACAACTTGAAAACCACACCCTGTTTCGCCAGCAACATGAACATTTACATAGTTTAACCTGGGAACATCGTATGCTTTGATTACACCCACTCCCACAGGTAAACAATCAATTTCTCTTTCAGCAGAAACTGGGTCAACGTACTGCAATGCCCCGTGTGGCTCATTTGCCTGCTCCAGTTGGGAATTTTGAATCCCATCATTAATCCCCACACTAGAAGAATGAAATGGCTTTCCCTGCCAGCCCCTGTCAGTGGTACATGCATGAATACGTCGCACATATTGTAACCCCTCAGACCTCTGTCCTTCGTTTCTAACCTGATCGCAAGAAGCCTGTAAATGAAAAATGCTGCCACAAATGCGACACCTCTTAGGTTTTCTACAAGACCCACCCCTGGAAGCTGGGTTCGAATGGAACAAGTAACATAACAGAAACATGCTGCCGCAAATGCGACACCTCTTAGGTTTTCTACCAGCCCCACCCCTGGGTGCTGGGCTCGAATGTCCCCCCTGAAATTTCGGGGGATACGGGCGAAAAGAATTATTTCCACCCCTACCACAATTGCCCTCAAAGCGCTGGACTGGTCGTCCAAAATAATCACCCTTGGGTCGGCCCCCGACAAAATTTGCCCCAATTTGAGACCTATCTATCTCTCTCCCCATCACGTCACTGTATATCCTAGACTCATCCTCATTCTGCTTAAATTCTCTGTCTCTCAACTCTGCTATTCGCACTAATGCTCTTTCTTGCAACTCAGTCTCCCTCTTGTCTTCTTCCTCCGCCTTAGCAATTTCTGCAGCTAGCTGTATTTCTCTCTCTTTCAATTCAGCCTCGCGTCTATTTCTTTCCTCTGCGATCCGAACTCGTTCCGTCTCAAATAATAACTCTCGGGCCCTAAATTCAGCCATAAACTGTATTTCTCTTTCTTTCATAGCAGCCTCTCGTTTATTTCTCTCGTCCGCTAACCTAACTCGTTCTGACTCCCTGAATAATTCCATCTCTTGCACTTTAGCTGCTTGCTGAACGGCTACCCTAACTCGTTCCGTCTCAAGGAATAATTCTCTCTCTTGCAATTTAGCTGCTCGTTGAACTCCGTCTGCTGCCCGAAGCTCCATCTTCTGGTCCCATTCTAGCCTCTGCAGTGCGAATTCTCGGTCCTGTCGTTCATTCTCTTGGTCCCGACGTTTCTTTTCTATCAACCATAGACGTCTCTCCTCTTCAAACTCGGCTCTCTCAAACGTCGACTTCTCCCTCGCAAAGTCCGCTGCAGACTTACCCACGGAAACAGGCCTATCCGTCCCGGACGCCACACGTTCCGCCCAACTATCCAACAGTTCCTCTCGAACCATTTCCCAAACCAACTCCTCCTCACCACCAAGCGCAATCAACAACACCTGCAAAGTGTGCGTGGCCATCTTCTGAACCTTCTCCCACTGCACCAAAGTCAATTTCTCCATTTCAAACGGACCCCACAAATTAAGTAATTCGGCGACAACAAACCCGAACAGCGGCAGAACACACCCAGCAAAACTGCAATGCACAGAAATTATAAATAGGCCTACCCCTATTCTCGGCTGGAGCCAGATTAAACCCAGATAATGGCGGAATGAAGTGACTCACCCTCGAATGAAGAGAACGTGACGACTGCGTGTCTGTACGGCTGCGCCAAATGTGACATCGACCCTTCTACTGCGTCGATGCAACCAGGTTCTTTTACACTTCTTAAAGATAACACTTCTTTCAGAATAAACTCTTATTATTATTCAACACAAATAGCCTTTCTGTAGGCATCTAAATTAACATCTTTCAAGAAGTTTAATGTCGTCGCAGTTCTTTCCGACACAGTTCTCCATCCGGGTTCCTCCCCTCTCTCTCCAGACACCAAAGTACAGTTCGACTAGACAGGTCGGCGGTGGTCACTCGACTGACTGTCGCTGACGCCTCCCTAGCTACCTTCCGTGATCACCAGAGGGCGCCAGCAACCGAAGGTGTGTCAGCATGATGATCAGCACGAGGAGTGGTCAAGGAGCGGCGGCATAAACGGTCCACGTGCACGACGGTGATACGTGACAAATATTTAGGTAATATATTTAGAATCTGAGATTTAAAAAATCACCTATGGCACAGGTCTGGTTGTCAATCGTATGACCGTTTCCGCAAAGACATCTATAACCACCAACGGTGTTTGTACAGTTCACTGAACCTTCTCCACACACTGACGGAGTCATGGTACATTCGTCTATATCTGAAAATCAGTTTAAACAATGCAAGAGTAGTGCAGCAGCAGCAGCAATAAGTAATGACGCTATCATGTTGATGCGCAATGTTAGACATGTATTTAATGCTGCATGTTTATCAATCCATAACATGAATATAAATAGGCTTGCAGCATTTTTGTTTTACTACTTGACATATTCGCTTGCAATCTATGCATTATAATCAGTGACTCATTCGCTCTAAACTTGTTTGAGGAGAGATTTGTCCAACTGAAATTAGCTGAATGTTGATGCCAGTGGCGTTGCCAGAAATTTATGATGGGGTTGGGGGGTTATGGCTTGGCCGTATGCCCTTCCTGACACAAACCCAACAGCATAGGTGCAATCGCGTCCTAAAAGTTGGGGGACCATAATGAATCACGTCCTAAAAGTTGGAGAGAACCATAATAATAAAGTTAGGGGACCACTCAAAAGTTGGGGAGACGCGTCCCGTGGGTCCCATAGTGTGGTTGCGCCTATGCCCAACAGTAGGCCTATCACAGTAAATAAAACTGGAAACGGGAATAAAGTAACAAAGAGAATAAAGTAGGAAAAACACTTGTCCTACAAGCAATTATTTTGGGTTTTTTCTTATTTAAGTAGATAAATAACCTTTAAAAAATTCCTAAGCCAATGGGTTTTGTAACCCCTAAACCCCTTGTCTACACTCTACACCACTGGTTGATGCTACTCGGATATAGCGTTCAGAATGAGTCTCTAGTAAAACTTTTAATTGAATCAGCAAAATTCTAGTTTGAAACTTTACTTGAAATTATAATAACCACTGCATCAACTTAGATGTTTTTGTACAATACACATCTAGTCAGAAGCTTTGCTAAACTCAACTGACATAGTTAACCGTTAGGCTATACATGTAAGTTGAGACGTTGACGGTTGACCAATTTAGGCCTAGGCCCTTTTTACGCTTACTACTCAACTTTGGCATACTTAAGGCCTAGTACTTATTTATTCTTGCTTATTTAATTTTATTTGGCCTACTTTGTGCTCATAAAGGTTTCACTGTGCGACATTGGGAAATATCTGCGCCTGACAAAAGTATGTTGGGGAAATTGGATGGATACATGATCAAACGAAGGGTTCCTTAATTATAACCTTCATGAATTAAAAAAAGACTATCGCATTATAATTCCCTGCACTTATTTTCACCCTTGTCTTTATCTTCAATTATGCTTTTTTTATTTTATGAATGGCTCTATTG
Organism: Lumbricus rubellus; assembly: GCA_945859605.1. NCBI lineage: Eukaryota > Metazoa > Annelida > Clitellata > Crassiclitellata > Lumbricidae > Lumbricus > Lumbricus rubellus. The sequence continues at coordinate 58,280,482 of OX243811.1, read as the reverse complement.
TATCTTCAGAAGTAGGCTAATTTATATCACATGATTGAAGTGCACCCCATTCATTGTTATTAATTGGACAATTAATCACCTATTTAATGTTACTTCCTTAGCATTTGTGGCAGGAATTCCATGGAGTCGTTACTGTTCTTTACACATAGTGCAACATGTATTTAGGCCTACCTGTCATTAAAATTGCCATTAACTTATTGGCGCACTAACTTACCGGTGCAGTTTTGCCATAGCTGGTCTCGTTGGTATCCAACTGAGCATCGACACACATTGATATTTGTAAACTTTAGGTCAACGCTTAAACAAGTCTCGTTTGTAGAGCAGTCGCCATTAGCCACTGCACAATCTACAGAAAAGGAAGTTACTAATATCGATTATCATGGTCCTACATTTTTCTATACAATGACACGTGATAAGAGAATCAGCAAACGCTCATTATATAGGCTACCGAGAGATTAAACTTTAAAAATAACCCTAAAATAAAAGAAATTAAAACTTTTAGACTCTTATTTGTAAAAAATTGCATTGTTTTGGATGAGAAGCATTTATGACGACCTAAACACAGACGTTAATTAAAAGTTAAAAACTATTCTATAGCTTTGAGTTAATAAACATTTGATCGTTCTCACCTCTGTAATTGCAACTGTTGCCTGTCCAACCAGATTTACACAAAGATGAGATACATGAGCCATTTAGATAAACGCATCTGCCACTGTCCGCACAATTACATCTTCCTGAGCAGCCATTTCCGTAATTTCCAGCTGGACAGACTATAAACAGAAAGCTTTTAGACAATGCTGATCGTTGGTGTAAAGTTTGAATCCTCTTTAGCCATGCAGGCTAGACCTATACGGATAAGCTGTCCCATAATACACTTATTGCATTCTTATTTCGAATACTATAAAATGATTAGTGCAGAACAGTAGAATGTGTAGCCTAGAATGTAGATGGACAATTGGACAAAGCTACATCGATATTTTGAAGGAGATGTTGGATCAAAAGATTTTTGAAACATTTCAAACTGACGAAATTTATACAATGCTTTCTCGAATAACTAGTGAGACCTTTGGAGGAACTGAGCAGTCTTGTATTTAGATGGAAAAGTGCTAGTGCACAGTTATCCCATACTTCAATTAGAAGGCGGATATCAGCTACTTGACAATACTGCTATTTGATAGCTGCCTTTGGCTATCAATAGATTGCGGACTCTAAGCTTATTATATCAACGTCTTACCGTCTTTGCCAACCTGATCAGTTCTTAACACAAGTTCTACAGCAGCCTATATCTGTAAATTAAATTAGTACTGCCCAATTTCAAAAGCAATTGGCCGTGGAACACTACGTATTTCTGCTCGAGAGAGATTGCAAAACAAGTCCAATAGCCATTAGGCTACTCAATAGTAACTGTTATCAAACCATTTTTCGGATTTTATGCGATTTATACACATTTCTATGAAAGTGCTACCTGGAGCTGAAAACACTTTTGCATAAAAAAACGTTAAGGCGCTTCTATACAAATTATAATTTAGGGGTCGATATGGATCGAATCTCATAGAGCTATATCGAGTCCAAAGACGAAACGACTAACGATATTGTAGCCTAGGCCCTATATGCAAAGCTGACATCCCAGTTCACCAAAGTAGCCTGTGTTTTAGATCAGACGATTATTCACCGTGATTACTTCATGCATCAAGAAATAATTCTGCAGAAATGGACCACTAGCTTCTTGTATACATACATATGATGCCTAAAAAAGAACTTTTTATAAGCTTATAACCTAATCACGTTGATTAATTTGGCAAGAGCTACAGACGGTAAACTTATATTGGCATTGTCTGTATAATGCCAATGTCGAATAGGCCTACAAAAGATGCACTTACTAGAATAGACGCTGTTGATATTTGCTGTTCCACATTTCTCGGTTTTATTCCCTGCGCAATCAGAGGAGCATGCACTCTCGTTCAGTTGGCCAAATTTATTGTAATTCTCCCCACAGTAGCATTCTGAGCCATACTAGAAACATTAACAAATTTCAAGTTTAGGCTACAGCGTCAAAATAGTTGCGTCAAAATAGTTGTATGTAGGCCTACTACAATTAATTAATAGTGCAACAAAACGCAAATTCACCTTCAAACACTTTTTACGTTTGTAGGCTAGTAGCCTACTTCTTAAGTTAGGCACCTCATGTTGGAACGGTATTCTGGCATCGCCAAAATTTAAGGTCTATAGACTATGCATAATGCAGCGATTATTACTGTGGGTGCCAAGTATTCTATTGTGTACTTGATTGTCAATTCCAGAGGATGTCGCGCATTGCTCTTGCACTAATAAGGCATAAGCTTACCTTGGGGAAACAATTTACATAAAATGTATAAGCTTAGACCTTTGCAAACAAATTGTACTGTAGACATAGAAACGTCGTCCGTTTAAACACTGGACATTAATGAAGGAATTTCTTAATTTCGTCGACGAGACTGAAGTTGATGAAAGATCTAAGACGCTGTAGGCCTACGTGTTGCTGCGCTGAACTAAAATAACCAGGGGAGGGAGAGTGGGAGGAGGAGGGGAGAGGAGGGGAGGGGAAGGGGAGGGGAAGAAGACGGGGGAGGGGACGGGAGAGGGGACGGGGGAGGAGGGGGAGGAGGCAGATGTCGGTCTTTTCTGCCACAGCAACGCGTGGCCGGGTACAGCTAGTAACTTATGAAAAACATTGCGTAGCAGCGAAGCTGTCTGAAATAATAAATCGTCGTAGTTGTCACAGTCCTCTGCATCAGTATGCAGTCCTCAAACACATCATTGATTCATTAAATTCTCACCAACCAGTCAAATCGATTATCATTGCGTGTTTCATTGACGTAGGCCTAACGGTATACCGCGACGCGAATACGCATCTCCTACTTGCAGTGACCATTAATACGGCACTCCACAACTATCCAAGAAAACTACTTAACTGTGAGGACTTTCTCATTGTTTAAAATGTTTTGTAGCCTACAACAATTTGCTTAGCTGCTATTTGGTGTTACCTTATCATGCAGCATTGTAACGTATTGTGCATGATTGTCGTTTTTGAACCAACTGCATGATTGTCTTTTATATCAACTTTTCACTTTTCTTTTGTAGCCTACTTACATTTAACTGTTACTCGTCTTTAACTTACTGTAAGAAAACGTGTCGGACTATGCTAGTTATTAGGTTAACATGATGCTAATAGTAGCCTATTGGAACTAAAAACATTATGCGAAATAAAAACCATGGTTGACGCATACTTAAGATTTTGACCAAAGTTAGTGACTTTGACAGACATTATAATACTGCCAGTGAAGATTCTGTTGAACTGTAGAAAACTTTGAACCCATTAATAAGACTCCCATGCAATATGATATTTTTGCCAATGAGGTCACACCGTCACGGATTTCTAATATGAAGACTGCATGACACAATTATTATGCTACTTAAAGGATATTGTCCTTGTAATTTGGATTGCACTGTACCATTGTTGGTTAAGAACATAAACTCTAAGTCTAAACTATGCGATTACCTGAGCTCCTGCGAACGTAGAAAAGACATCACTACACCAGCCAATGCACGAATCGATTGTCAACTTGCTCCAGTCGTCATAATGCACTCTATTTGGCAATGCACGTTCTGCCAAAGGCTTACTACTGTCGTCTTGAAAACATCCGATGTACTTTGAAGACGTTGTTGCTTCAAGGAAAAAAACTTAGGCTTATCATGTTACTTGATTTTAGGAACAATTCAGCCATGATCCTATTAATAACCAATACTTGACGGTAAGCTTACGTTTGATCATATAGGACTGTTGGTCATAGAACTATTTATCATAGGACGTTTGATCACACGGACCATTAATCACACGGATCATTAATCATAGGACTTGACCATAAGTTGTTTGGTAACATGGTTCAGTCAGCAGCTGGGTTGATGAGAGGAATGATTGAGACATGGAAGCTGGATTTGTGTTTGTTGCTGAAACAGTAGATCAGTGGTTCCTAACCTTTTCAAGGAAGCCGAACCCCAAGATAAATCCATGACCACTCACCGAACCCCTCAAGTTTGCACAAAACATTTTTAACTAATGGGAACAAAAGGGAAAAAATTGTACCAAAATGTGATACAATATTATTACATTCACTAGGCTACATGAACTACTAACAGTTACCTATATTGCATCTTGATGTGTCCTTTGTTTTTACCGTTTGGGTACAATGTGAGATTTTTCACTCACACTCACTGACCCTGAATATGTATATATTTCAAAGGACCTCTGCCGAACCAATGGCACTGGCTCATCGAACCCGAGGGGTTCGTTCGAACACTGGCTAAGAAACACTGCAGTAGATGGATCGATCAAAAGATCGCTTGATTTATATAGCGTTTCTTTGATCAATCCAGCGTCTATCTCTCAAACGGTTTTTCATCAGACAAGTTTCTATTTCAGCATCAAAATCGTTTTCCTGTCACTCGATCACAAGGGATGTTTGCAATGACACACACGATCACATTCACATTGTAAGGAGTAGTTGCCAATCGGACACACTATGAACGTTCACAACAACTTAATTCATATAGGCCATAGTTGTAAAAAACGGTTTTTTTCCGTTTTTTATTCTCTCCCAAAAAACCTCGTTTTTTCGTTTTTTTATTTTTCCCATCGTTTTTTTATCGTTTTTTAGTTTTTCTTTATCTTTATTTATGCATTTACTTTCTATTATTATTTTCCTTAATTTTATTTTTTCTGATATTTCTTATGTTTTCCGCCAACTCTTAAAGATCCAGCTAACTAAAGTCATTATTTCATCGTTTAAATGATGATGTTAAGAGATAGCCTACGTGTAGTAGGTTCCTAATCAAGATTTTCATGGTTAAAATGCGGTTTTAGATGTAGCAAAGTCAAATTATTTTCCGTTTCCGTTTTTTATCGTTTTTTTGTCGTTTTTTTATTATTTTGAAAAAAAGTCGTTTTTTACCGTTTTTTATTTTCCTTTCATCGTTTTTTACATCTATGATATAGGCCTAGACCAGGGGTTCTCAAACTGTGGTACGCGTACCCCTAGGGGTACGCCAGGCGCCGTTAAGGGGTACGCGAAAATTTCCGGAAATACAAATTTTTCTTTGAGCTTATGCACTTTTTGTGAACATGTGATTGGACTCACATACTAAGCTTATATTATAGGTCATGCAGCATGTTTGTATTTAGGCCTGCCATATAAATTTGAAACAAAATAATGTATAAATGGCTGAAAGAACCAAAGTCAGAAATTCTCAGGTAGGCTATTATAAAGCTCAGAAAGGATAGCTGAATTGTTCTATGGATTAATTTCTGGTCGAGCCTTAAAATAAATTTGTGATTCCTTTCAGCACCTCGTATAATTATATATCTGTTTGAAACTAGTTTTTAAATATCTTGCTATCAACAATAAATATGGGATAAATTTGAGTTTGAAAATGACAAATATTAAACCAGGTCATTTTTATTTTAAATATGTGGCATTTCTGTGCTAGTCGAAACAAGCACACGGCAATATAACGCTATATGTTAGTTCTTTCGTAGGGATTATAGACCAATTTCCCCTTTTTGTTGATATGATTGCATGAATAAAACTTTGCATATTTTCAATTTTGCTCCATGTAGGCTCTACGGCTCGAATAGGCCACACCATACAATTATTAAAAAGACTTTTTAGTTGGCACTGCAATGGAGACTGAGCAATGGCATTTTGTTTCTGATCTGTTTTTTCTGGGGGGTACGCCACCATTCAATTTTTTTACTTGGGGGTACAATAAAAATAAAGTTTGAGAACCCCTGGCCTAGACTATTATCATGCGAAATTTGCGAATACGAAATTTAAGGCAATCTAAATTATAAAATCGCTCTGCCACAATAGGCAACGCCTCTTGAGCTTACGGTAATTTTAATAAAACAAAGAGTTCTTCTTATAATCTAGGCCTACTAAATATCCACAAAGTTTCATTTGTGCAAATTGCACAGATGTGTTTGCTGTTGAATGACACCTTAAAAAACATCTGAATTGTTTACAGGAATCTCTGTGAATAACAAGCAGTTGCCTACTTGTGTTGCAAGTCGATCCAGTGTAATTTCCGTCACATCCATTTGGACATTTTCCTGTCGTTCGATTACATGGAAATTGTCGATCACAGTGACACACGCGATCACATAGTGTGGAGTAATTGCCAATCGGACAGACTATAAACGTTCACAACTTAATTCATAATATTATAGACTAATACGCGAATGCGAAATTTAAGTCAATCTAAATTAGAAAATCGCACTGCCGCACATAGCCGATGACTCTAAAGTTTATAAACTATAGCCTACGACAATAGGCCTATTAATAAAAACGAGGAGAGATCTTCTCACATAGGCCTTCTAAAATATCCACAGGTTTTCATTTGTGCACAAGTGCGTTTGTTATTGAAAAATATCTAGGCCTAGGTCCAATGAAGAATTAGAAACTCGTACTGTTTGAATTTAAAGCGAAAGAAACTAATTATTTTAACGTAAATGTGGAAATCACCATTAATTTTAGGGCCTAGGCCTTTTTGTGGTAGGCCGAGAGCTATTTTGTCTTCACTCAAAGTCCAAACAAAGGAGAGAATAAATTTAAGCAGTTCATTAAATTGCACAAATAATTATAATTAATTATAGACAACGACGTGTAAAGAGCTCAGAGGCCTAATTGGGAATGCTAATTATTCTGCAGGGCTGAAAGTGGTTTGAAAAAATTGTCGGGTCTCTTTAGGCCAAAGGCTGCTTTTTATCAGTATTTATTCAAGTGCCAAAGAAAGAATGCCGGGTCACTTTCAGCCCTGTTATTCTGTAGGCCCTAACTGCAGCAAAGCAAAAAACTGTTCAGTTGCTCATTTAAGATTCCGCGTAGGCTATCTATAGACTATCGCCGCGTAGGGACCTTGGGCAAGTAGGGCCTACATAGATAACTTCAGGGTTCTTCCCCTATTTGCTAATACGATGATGACAGTTCAACTATTTTGACAGCAGAAAATTTCATTTACCGGTATAAAGAGCATACGTCATCAGTAATTCAGTGGTTACTCCACCACAGTATTCCGACTGATTTCCAGAGCATGTTGAATTGCATTCTGTGTCTAACGCCTGTGTTCCGTATTCGTCCCCACATTGACAAACGGTTCCATTCTAAAATATGGCCCATTCAATATAAGTTTGTAATAAAAAGTATTCTAAACTATCAAATTAATATCAGTTGGCTATGCGATGTAATTCATTTAACCTTTGTTATAGTCCAATTGTGTAGGCCTACTTTCGTAACACCTTCCTCCTCTGGAGCAGCAACGAAACATAGGCCTACTCAGACAAACCGAGAACAGATATTTTGAACATACATATTTCACCCATATCAATCCGATAATATTTATAATATAGCCTATAATGATTGTGGGGCGTGGTGGTGTAGGCCTACTGGGTATGTTCGTCGCCTTGCAGTCGAAGGGTTGTAGGCTCGAATCTACCTTTAATTCGCCGCGTAGGGACCTTGGGCATGTCCTTCATTCTCAATTGCTCAGCGCTTCGGCGGGAAACTTTGATGCAGTGTCCGCTCTGTAGTCGGGAGCGCCTCTGAGTAGACCTAAGGAGCTTGAAGGGGTGCTATAACAAGTGCGCATACAAGCAAGCAAACATACAAACAAATATCGTATAGTCGTGAAAATATTATTATAACTATGGATTTCAAGAGAGGCATAAGACGTGTAACGGTAATGTAGGCCTATTTCAGAAACTGAAATTTCCCTTTGTAAGCGTCAATTATGTCCTGTGTCCATTGAGTCAAGAAAATTATAAGTCCAACCATTCCGCAAATCCACAGAATCTTTGCCCTTCTGGTCCAAGGCAGTAGTGCTATGTCCTCGCAATCGTAATCGTAATGTGAAATTTCTTTAGCGCCACTCGAGAGCCAAACGCAGGACACCAGCTTATTCACGAGCGCTATCCTCAACTCGCTTTGCTTGTATGCTAATGCAAAGAATCTTTCTCACTGCGTTGCTTGGTTTCAATTAGCAATATAAAAACTAGGCTATAGGCGTCAATTAGGTCTCCTCTGCCCCTGCTTCTCAGTAGGCTTAGCCTAATAATGCTTAGGTCAATAGGTTAACATTGTCATACATTGTCAAGAATAGCTTTACAAGTCGTAAACTTATTTTTTAAATGCAATTCCAAAGACATTTCAAATGAACATGAGATGCTTGTACCCTATCGAAAACAATGTAGGTCAGCTGTTGACCCCGTATATCATAGTAGGCCTATTGTGGCAGAAAGAGCACTCGGTGTAGGTCTACCTGAAGTTTGGCGTAAGTCCTTCCTCCGCCCGTTCGACAGCGTTTGATGCAAAGTTCAATGGTCATTGAACTCATATTAAAAGTATCTTCCCATTGCAGTAACTGACTGCTATTTTCATAAAAACAACCCACGTACTGGTCCTGTATTGAACCTAAATCAACAGACCACAGCCTATAGACTCTACTTAAAGCGAATGAATTAATATAATAGCGATGAGACACAATTCACTTAGGTTTACTGACAGTTTAAATATTATTGAGGTAGCCTACACGTTATAAACGAAATGTGAAACAGACGTGATTTCAGGTGCAAATCCATTGTCTGTATGGTTGAATATTGGTTTCAAACACACACACGACATTAGCAGACACGCTGTCTCAATGTCAAATGCACAGACAACATTTGATGGTTTGTATCTTGAAATGGATAGATAACATCAAAGAAGACCTGAAAGAGAAGGGCGCCAGCTTAGCCGAGATCGGAGAAACAATCAGAAGCAGAGAAGTTTGGAGAAATTTCATAAAGGCCTCAGTAGTGTGATACAGCGGCGCACAAAACTCGTTAAAAAGACATTAAAAACGGCAATTAGTTATCAAAACACAAAGGAATAATGACGTCATCCACTGCCAGAACACAATGGAAAGATGTTCCAAAACCCCGGACCTCACAGAACACAATGGACTGGGCTTTTCAAAACACCGCGGCGGACGGAACACTTAACTGGAGTGGGGGTATGAACTACCCTATAACTGTCATTTCAAAACACCGCGGCGGACGGAACACTTAACTGGAGTGGGGCATTGTTCTAGGAACCCTATAATTATAGTCCTTCTCTTCCACCAAATACTCTTATTCGCATTCTTAGTCTCTCTTTTAAAATCATTGTAGCAATTTCATTCACACACACACCATGAAAAGAACACAAGTCTTTAAAATTGAATCACATTTATTTATTAATATCGTGCAAAAACCTATGAACTAAAAAATCGTTTAAGCCTGTATCTCTTGTGAAATTGTTGCAAACAGCATTTATATTTAGTCCTCTACTTCTATGTAATGCATAAAAAATACAATAATGTCCACACAGCCTACTGATTAAACTCTGAATTTGATTATTTGTGTAAATCCAACGAGTGCAATGCCTGTGTAAAAATGTTCTGAATGGTGCATCTGGCGGTTTTCCCAAACTATCGAAAAATTCTCCATAATTTGGGCTTTCGATATACAACACAACCCAGTGGATACCGGGCTGCCCGTACGTATCTGTGTTGCACACAAAAATAGAAGGTCTGTTTGTATTAATCCACTTGGGTAGACGATTGCACGCAAAAACTCCCACGAACATGGCTGCGCATCTCGGATCTCTTCGTAGAATATTTTCTATCGTAATACCGTCCATCTTTTCTCTAATTGTTGTAGTCGAATATCACGTTTCGGGATCTGTCAATCTCGAGAATATTTTCAAATTCTGCAAAGGCGATGACATTTATTGTACTTTCCAAAGCCTGAGAGAACTTAATATCCACACGCACATTGCCCGATTTGACCAAATTGAAATGGTCACCTTCTGCCAGATCAGGCGTTAAATCGAATGCGTACAGACAATACCCGTTCGCGTAATCTTCTCTGGAGATGTCGTTATCGTCGTTTCTCTGCCATTTACCAGTGCCCATGAAGAGTGAGGCATAGGCATTCACAAACTGACCAGTTGCAAAATTAGTTTCCAGGGGTTTTATACTTTGCTGCTGCCCATCCAAATATACTTTTAATTGAGACAAGTTCATGTGTTTGAAATTGTATGGGCTTTTTGTGTAGGTGCCGTTGAATGCGTCGTTGTCAATGCATCCAAATACGATACGTGTAGGGAGCTGACCGGAGAAGAGGCTTTCCTGTGTCACGTCCAAATTGCCTCTAGGAACTGTAAAAGTCTTGCAAACAACCCTGCGAATGGGAAATTTCAGATTTCCAATTTCCAATGCTTTAGCATGGGCAAGGAAGACAGAGGGACTTAGTCTAACTTTTCTGACATACAATTTGCATTCCAGTATTTTTACTTTGTATGTGGGCCCTACAGCCAAAGACATAAGACAGAATGCGTCCTTATTACGCACGAATCGAATTTTTATATTAATGTCATTTGGCAAGAAGCGTTCCTGAAAGAAGAGGTCGCTGTGAATACCGCCCAACATATCGACCACACGTCCTTCGTCGGTCAGAGCACTGCGCTTCTTGAATCCAACGTTTGTACCAGCATCGTCGTGGGGATTGGCTTCCTCAAAGCGTCTGGCAGTGTCCTTGTAAAATAATGCAGAGGTGAGTTGAGAATTTTTGCTTGAACTGCCGTAACTGAGTAGAGTTTCCAAGTAGCTGCGATACGCATACGTGTTGTTTGAAGCCGTAACCAATGTGTCGTTTAAAGTTATGTCTACTTCTGAAAATAGGCTGTGTAAGAAAAGGTTGACAGGTCCAACGTGGTCGCCAGCATCTGTAGCATCATTATTCGCTCGTACGATAGAGGCTCTTACGTACAGCTGAGTGTTTGACAGATCTAAATAATCTTGCCCAGTGCCAGTAATGCTAAATTCTATAGGTGTACCCTGCGAAATGGTTGCTATTGGATTATATTCCACGTACGACCCGGCTTCTATGCTTGTCTGCGTAGCAGGCACGCTAAAGAGGTCCAATTCGCTTTTTGCACACTCGCAAGACTGAGGATGAACGAACGCCATTTTAAATTATGCCAAATACGTCTTCCTTGATTCTTTTCTTATTTCTTCTCAGCGATCTCTTACGTCTTTTTCGTCCGCTGCCACTCTGCGTATTAAAATTGTTTGAACTTGTAAACGCCTTTATACCTTCTGGGACTCGGCGCTTGGCTGCGTCCATGATCTGATCGCCGTCGGCGACATCGTTGGCAATCTGGAGTCCCGTTCTCAGCACCTGCTTGCCAAGCGCTTTAGCGCCAGTCTGTATAAGTGACCAGGCATTTCTAAAGAGTCCGCCAAGAATACTACCCAAGCCGTGGCCGCGCTGAAGACGAGCGCCTTGAAATACAGACATGCCATTGCCACTCTGTTGCATATAATAGTCTTCGTATGCCGAACGGCTCGCATCGCAGCAAAATGGTTTTTTCATTGTAAAAGGTAAGGTATCTTGCAATGGCGGAAGTGTAGTGTGAGTATGCACTTTCCGCTTTCGAATGGGACAGGAAGGCCCGTGTCGGTCCTTATATCTACTTCGATAGAGTCGAAATTCTTCTGCTGTAGTGGTACGTAGATGGGCTTTTCGTAAGTCGTACGCACGCTGTCACCACTTTTCCCACTAACGTTTACAATTCTCAACAATGGAGCCTTCGTATCTCCAACAGGCACTTGTTCAAGTACGTTACAATAAATGTACAGAGAAGAAAAGCCTCTATTTATATCGCAGGCGTTGTCGCCTACGAATTCAAGAATGTGATTGTTGTCCTCGTGGTAATTGAGAATGGGTGTTTGGTGCACATCGATGCCAAGCATCGAAGATATTGCTTGCGAAAATTGTATGTTTGTACCTTTATTTATAACACCCTCGACTTTTTTAGTTACAGCATCGTATTTGAATTTTGGAAATTTCTCCAACTTCATTTCGTCGGCAGCAAGACTTATAAAATTGTTTATGGAATCGATAAGGTGAAGCGGCGTTTCATAGTAGCCGGCCGGCAAACGCGTTCTTTTATGCATGGGATCGGGACGCATGGCACCATTGCCGTTAAACTTGACGTGCATATACGATATTCTACCTTCGTTTCTACCTAAATTGTTCCACGTATGAGGGTATTGGACTTCGAGTAAACCAACTTCCCAGTCACCACTTAGAGAAATGGCATTCTCCAACCGGGTGGTAAAGTGTGTTACAGTATTGTCTGCGTAAAAATTCATCGAACTGTTGCTTGGTAAGGTGAGATAGAAATGTGCCATTTTTATATATTGGCGCACTGTCTGAAATGAAGTATAACGAGCGACTTCCCAGACTCGAATGGTATAGACTTGTCATTGTCACCTCTCATATATATCTCTATAGAATCGAAAGACTTTTGCTGAAGCGGTACGTATATTGCATTTTTGTACATGACATGCACAGTGTCACCGCTTTTACCAGTTATATCAACTATGCGTAGCAAAGGCGCTTTCGCATCACCAAGAGCCACAGTTTCCAAAATATTACAATACACGTACACGTATGAAAATGCTGGATTTATATTGCAGGTCTTCTGGGAAATCCATTCCTTGTCGGGCATCTCGTCCCATGCTTTGATATAATCTTCGTATCTACTTTCGTATACATAGCGACCGTAATCGAAATTTTCGATAACTTTCTGATTTTCTCCTATGCCAAAAATATCGCACAGGTGCGAAGAGAATCCTACGCTTGTAGCGAGACTTATTTTACCCGTAAGTCTTTTCGTTACTTTGTCGTATTCAAATTTTGGATGTCGGACGAGCGAATGCAATTTGGCCGCAGACTCTATTTTCTCGTTCACTGTATGAACTATATCTTCCACGCTTTCGTAATAGCCGGCAGGGACATGACACAATTCATGTACAGAATACCACTCAGCATTGGGGTCTGTTCTTTTAGGAATTTGGTTATAGATAAAGTTGCCCTGCTCGCCTTGCACATTGTACCATGTATATGGATATTGCAGCTCTGTCAAAGCAGCTTCCCAGCGTCCGGAGAGGGAAATTGCATTTTCCAATTTCGTTGTAAAGTGTGTGGTTGTATTGTCGGGGAAATGGGACATTGAAGAATTGCTTGGAAGAGTAAGATAGAAGTGCGACATTGTCGTTACTGCTTGTGTGTCAGACTGCAAGAATGTGAAGCTAAACTTTGAATATATCGTGTGTCCAAGAGTTGAATTTAGTGTCATAGCCTTTCCACTTTACAAAGTATTCAGTCTTGCCGCCCCGCTTACGACTTTTCAAAAATTTTTCAACCGTGTAAACATCGTCCTCCTTTAAAATTCTCTGCAACTCAAATTCGTAGAATTTGCCCTTTATCTGTTCGCCAGCCAAATCTTCCACTTCGTATGGTACTGGATCGGTAGGCACACGTCTTATAATTTTAAAAATTTCTGTCGACCAGGTTGGTAAATATCCCTTTTGAAAAGCTATCCTAGCCTTTACTATTCTTACCTTGTCGTTCACCTCATATTTCCAATTGTGTGGTCGTTTCTTTTCACCATACAAACGTTTTATAATACTATTTTCATTTTCCTTAGAAACCTCAATGGGCGCCATACCTATACTTCTATGGTATGTGTGGTTATATGAATGTACGAGATCTTGTAAAATGTCCATGTACCTATAAGTATTCTTATAAGTAAAGTATTTCCACATCTTCGTCTTGAGGGTTCTATTGAATCGTTCGACTACAGAGGCCTTTATGTCGCTATTTTCAGATGTGTAAAAGCGAATGGCATTTTTGCGTAGCAGATTTTGAAAGGTTTTATTAAGGAACTCTGTTCCCTTGTCAGTTTGTAGATTGGCCGGCTGTTTGTCTGTAAGAATGTTTGAAAATGCCTCGGTCAGGTCCGCACCGGACTTTGATTTAAGGGGTACCGCCCAAGCATATTTAGAAAAGACGTCTATGCAGGTTAAAATATATTTATTTTTATCATTATATTTCGACAGTGCTGAAAGATCGGCCAGATCGGCCTGCCAAAGATCGCAAATACCAACAGAGAAAGTCTTTCGTCGCCTAAAGTTCAATCTAACGGGTTTATGTAACGTGTACGCATCTTGTTTGGTCAACCAATTTTTAACGTCTTTATTTTTAAATGTACCACTAAGATGTCTTTGAAAGGATGACACGCCTGCAAAACTACCAGGTGTCTTTGGATCAAAGTACGACTCCATGCGATCAGTAAGTTATCCAACTCGCCAGACTTTGCTGCTTTCCAAGAATGTTCTTTGGTGTAAGTGATGAGGATTCTTCGATTGGGTTATTAATATACGTCCAACGTTCTTGATTTCCAATCAACTCACGAGGTATGTTTGAGTCTTTCAGAGCTTCTGCCAAGAGTCGCCAACCGGTGGGTGGGGAGGCCGTCGTACGTTTTCTCATAAGATCGTTGACCAAATCGACCATGTGAGTTTTCGGAATAGTTGCATCCTTTAAAATAAGTTCGCCTTTAGAAGTCCAAGACACGTCGGGATTGCTCTTCATGTGTGACAAGAGTCTAGCAGCTTGAGTTTTCCATTTCTTTGGCACCGTTTCCAAGACTTGCGACTCTATACTGCTGCTGCTGCTGCTGCTGCTAGATTTGTTGGGGTCGCCCGCCGCCGCCGCCGCCGCCGCCGCTTCCGCTGCGTCTTCTTTGGAATCGAACTTGGTAACTACGCTGGGTTTGTCAATGTGTAAGTATCGACTCAAACTGTTGGTGTACAGTTTGGCTTTATCATCGTCTGCAATATTCCTATGCAGAATGTCGTACATCTGTGTATCCAATCTAGATAATGTTTTGTCTAGCATAGTCTCTTTCCATTTTTCTATCTGTCTGGGTTCCACTAAAACCATCTTCTTCGTGTGTTCCATACTATATTTTATTACTTAGCAGCGTACCCAGAAAAGAAAGCACAGGAGTCAGTAATGCACCTATGAATCCACCAGTCTGTACTATACGCTTTTTAATTTTTCGTCGAGTCTTTTTCGATGCAAGTTTTCTCAACTTGTGTTTGAAGCGAGCAAGTCTTTTCTTCTGACCCTCTTTTAAAGGTACCGTGCCTTTTAAAATGTTGATTGCACACTCGCAAAGACAGCAAAGCAGAGAAGAATTACAGTCTTTCAAAATCTGTTTCCTTACTTTAGGCGAAGACTCTTTAAGCAGTTTGAGTTTCTCAAACTTCTCCTCTATGGGTGCAGACATTTTGAATGAATGAGATATACGAGGCTGTTGGGACTTTATATTCATTTCCTCATATATACGTAATGCACCTCGCCCGGAAAAATATTTGTTCTCAGCCGACAACGTTCGTCAGTTTCTGGCTTCAGATCGATCAGAAGATAGCCGAAAGGTGCCATAGTCGCGTCGTGGAATGCTTCTATCATAAAATTGGATTTGCCTGGAAACATCTGTCGTGCTAATATTGCAACCTGTGTGCTGTCTCTAACATTTTTGAAAAGAACAAAGTAGTGGGCATTCAGGCTGATGGTTCTTGTATGCTTGCCGCTGTAGAAAAGATTTTGCGTCAGGTATAGTATGGAAACGTTCTTGTGATGACTAACTTTGGTGAATAAGTTTGTAACCCTCTGATCAGTTTCGCTCATAAGGTCGTCTAGCACGAGTAGAGTCTTTTGCTTGCCATCGAAAATATTCAAGTCGGGCAATCCTTCGTGAAATTGAACTTGTGTGTATTTGTCGAAAATTTCTTGGTAAATACCATAACACCATATAATTTTTTCTATACCTGGTTTGACCATGTAGTCTAAATGATCTATAAAACGTAAAGTGAAGTTTGTCTTTCCACATCCACTGGGACCGCTGATTATAGCAGAGAATGGATGTAACCAAGTTGGGTCCATAATGAAAAGTAAATGTGTACTGTGTTGTTCTCTTCTTTTTATGCCATGTATATTCTAACAGTTCCAAGGATGCGTTCGCAGCAAGAGGGGCAGTGGGTTGCAATGTCCGCACAAGGTTCACACATATTTATATGTGCACATGGAAGAGATAGTATTTGTACTTGTCTTTCTTTACAGACTTTGCAAATGACAGACTTCTTTAAATTTTCATTATCAAATTTCAGCTTCATAGTGTTATACTTTACAAGTTTTTCATTCTCGCTTTCAATGCTTTCCTCATCTTCACTTTGACACATGCAGCAGTCGCATTTGTAGTTTCCACACACATCCATTTCACATTTACTAATATTCGGACACATATCACCTGTTCTTTAGAATATAAAAATAATGAATTGATTTATGACGCCTGGAGACTTTTATATTGCTAGTTGCATAGAAGGAAGAAATAAAAAGTGCTTAGTCAGGCATATTTACAATTAGATGAAAGTAATTAAGAAATGTGCAATGAAGCATGACAACTCCTAGAACACTACAGAGGAGTGCTTAGTCATCAAAAGATTACCCGAACATACACCTATTGACATTAAGTCCATTGTGTTTTGATTCCTAATTGCTTTTAGGGTGACATGTTTTAGTACCTAATGGGTTTTTAATGATTCGTAAGTCCATTGTGTTTTGATTCCTAATTGCTTTTAGGGCGACATGTTTTAGTAACTAATGGGTTTTTAATGATTCGTAAGTCCATTGTGTTTTGATACCTAATTGCTTTTAGGTCATTAGCGCGACATGTTTTAGTAACTAATGGGTTTTTAATGACTTCTCTTAATGGCTTTTTAATGGTGTTTTGTGCACCGCTGTATCACACTACTGGCCTCATCGTCATATCGATGACGGAGGAGAAGACCGAAGAAGATCTTGAAATGTAAACCTCGCGATTTTCAACGCGCAGTTGTGACTAAATGCCACGCAACAAGCAACGACTATTAATTTGGGCCTGTAGCCTACACACGTTCTAACAAAATGAAACTTGCACAATTTTGCATTTATAAACTGAGTAGTATTGCTTAGGCCTACTCGGATTCTTTGAGACGTAGCTTTTTTAGGATCAAGTAGAATTTTGAAAATGCATTGTTTAAGAATCATAAAGTTGAGAGGCCATGTTCACACTGACTGCAATTGCAAAAATAATGTAATCGAACCGCTAAAACGCGCCACCTGACATAGACGGCCCAACCGAAGTCAATGTTATCCTGAGATTTTACAAACATCAACGAACTAAAAAGACTTAAGACGCTATAAACTGCAAGAGAAAGGCCGAGGAGCTTAACACTCGAGTAGAAAACCGATGTTAAACCAACACTCTAACAATCATCAGGGCTGCAACCACACGCCGGAACGCAAACAATCCAATCTGAATGCTACTAGGAAGCAGTATTTATCTTTCAAGCATCATTCAGGCATTACAAAATTATCGTGGGATTAAGGTAGCCTACAATACGTCATGAAAAGAATATCAAATCCATTAAAAGCGTTTTATACACTGCTGCCCCTCCCTCATATAGGCGTACGGGAGTTTTCACCAGTGGGGGGGACCCGAAAAATTTATCCCGAAAAAAGTTGATGACCTTTTTTTAGTCGTTCGGGGCTGTGTTTGCCCGAAAAACCAGACTTGCCCGAAAGTTGACGACCTTTTTTTTAGTCGTTTGGGTGTCTCTTTTGCCCGAAAAACCACACTTGCCCGAAAGTTGGGGGCATTTGCCCACCCCTTCCCCTGCACCCCGCCTCGTACGCCTATGCCCTCCCTCATGGGAGCCCATCAAACAACTCACCGAACGTACTCCACGCTGATCTAGATCCTAACCTGCGTGAGAAATCACATGAGCCGAATTGACATCACACTGGTAGGCCTAGAGTCCTAGACATAAGTAAGCTCAGCTATTGACACACCCTGATGACACTACGGAAAAGTGGATGATAGGGTTTTTCGGTTCGCTAGCCTGTTTGTGTTATGCGTGTTTGTGTAAGTGTGTGCGAGTGTATACAATAAAAAAAATTATACATGCATTGCGTGTACAAAAGTCATGTAATTGTGAGGCATTTGTTTCGAAGGTAGCACCCTCGATTTAAAAAGCAATTGAATTCTTAGTTGGGGCTGGCTGTGTTGTGACAAGTTACAAGTAAGGGATTATCAGACAGAGATGTGGCTTAGCGTTATTGTAATTCTTGGTTAAGTAGGTTATTAGGTCTTTTTCTGTGATAAAAACTCATTTGTCTCTTGTAAGATTTCTTCCCTTCGCTTGTTTTTGAAATCTATAATCTGATTCACATAGGCCTACCCCTCCCTCTGCATTTTCCTCTAGCACGTATGCGGCACATCTTCTGTCTCGCAGACTTTTCCGAAATCTTTCTGTGGCCACCGAATCAGACGTTTCACGCCTAAATAATAATATTATCTTCTCGCCAAAGACAATGTGATAATATCCTGTTTTACCTACTATGTTTCCTGTTCTCTGTGATAAGAACAAAATAAAACTCTTGCTCAACCTATCACTTTACCACAGTTATGATATAATAGGTATGCAATATGTACGAGCGCCCGTAGTTATTATTTTTCACATGAGAGGACAAAACAAAAAAATTTAAGGTCACGGTTAAACTTTCTAGCAAGAGCTTGCAAATTAAAATGCAGGAAATTAAGAATGTCGGTATTTTTCTTAGAGTTTTCTAAATACAAATTTCTCAGTTTCACTCTTTGTATCATTGGTATCATTAGTGCTTTAGTGCCAAGAAATTTCTTAAAACCCACAAAGTAGTACTGCCAATTTTCCAGAGAGGAAGTAGTCTACCTCCTCTTACCCCTTTGGGCGAGCACCCATATAAGTAGGCCTAGTCTTCAATCGTGTCAGCCATTTAATCAAAAAGATTAATTGCGACAAGGACATCTTGCGTATTATCTCATCACCAATTTTTCTTCTTTTTAAACTAATCGAACACTTATCTTTTATCATCTGAACCACTACATCACTTGCAACTCTCTCTCTCTCTCTCTCTCTCTCTCTCTCTCTCTCTGTCTCTCTGTCTCTCTGTCTCTGTCTGTCTCTCTCTCATGAAGTCTCTGTCTCTGTCTTTGTATCCTCTACATCTCTAAGGTTTTCGTCAGCATCGATCGCGACCTGTTTCTTCTTCTGCTGTCCTCCTGTTTTGGCGTCTCTTGCACTACGCTACTCTGGTCACAGTCTTACATTTCTACCTATTCCATCTGGTTCGGAGAACCGCGTGACTGTTCACGCCTCCAACCATACTCTCATGAAATTCCATTCTGTTACAGTAGGCCTAAGCACCATCTTTAAGCAGACGACAACCAATTCATCATCGAACTAGCTTTCTCCCCCCCATTGCTCAATTGCTCATTGAGGTCAATCCAACCCATAAGTGAATGTCCCCCTATCGCATATGCATCAACAATGCCGCGACATAACAAAAATAATAAATTGTATTATCCGTGGCCTCTGTTAGTTGCCTATACGCCATATTGCGGCATAAGCTTAGTTATACTTCGGGGCAAAATTAGAAACAATATGCTTTTTAATTTTCTATAGTCCTAATATAGAAAATTGAAAAGCATACTATTTATAATTATGATTATCTATCCAGTGATTTTCTAATTCAGCTAAAAGTAACACACATAATTGTACACCTCTGCCGTGCAATCATATACGCAAACTGCTGCATGAAAGGCTCATTATTTCTAAAACCTTCATTTTTGCTATTCGCAATGTCCGACAACAGCATTGAAATATTGATCATAATTATAGGCCTATAGGATAGACTGCGCAGTGAAAATGTTATGAGAATCAGAGGCAATGAAACCTACCTTCAGTTATCACAATATTCGCCAAGACGACGACTAAAGTTAACTTTATTAGCAAATGTCTCTGGTAGCATCTCAAAACCATTCTCGTATGTTCATGCACGTTCATTTTTCAATGCTGCTAATTCACGGGCTTTAAACCTGCATCATAACTCTGAAGAAATCCGCTTTCTGGTCACCTGCGAATGCCAGTTAGGTTACCGACAGCAGGAGAGAATAATTTTCAACATTACTTCCGTGTATCTGGTAAACATGATTCACATTGCCTAATAAAAATACGATTCAAGAATGTAAGCCTGATGAATAGACCTAGGCGCAGCTAATTCACTGAGTGCATTTCTATTCATGAGGCATGACTCGAGGGCTTCCGAAGTTCCGCAGAATAGGCCTACAGCCTGAGGAAAGTCATTGGGCCGAATAATGACAATCATTATAGGCCTACAGTGAGCTTTAAAAAAAAGAGCATGTGCTACGAATTAGGCCTATTCCTAAAACTTTTGAAAATTATTATTCAAGTTTATATCAAACTTAGTAAATTATTATGAATGATTATTTGGACCGCTTAACCATAGTTGTTGTAACCTTTTTCGCCTTTATTTAAAAAAAGATTTCCTAACCTAGGTCTACTCGTTTTCTGTTTTCTTCATACGAGTTGTCATTTTTTTATTATAGGTGTATTTCACTTTAAAAATCACACAATAAACTTAGATAAGCCTTCATTCTTATTTCTTAAGTTTTATTTAGTAACCTATATGTTCAGGATTACTAAGCTTATAGTAATTTCCCATTATGTAAATTTGTGTTTTAACAGTCCAATTAGACTACGTTCCGTACGTTTTATTCTGTGACAGAAGTCGTAGTTTTATAGTGGTTTAATATTGTTTCAAGAATCATGGCATAGGCTAATACCAGACCATAACTCCAATTTTGCTTAAAACGGGTTTACAATAATTATTAGCTTCATTCCTTATTGTGGAGGCCTACAACCCGTTTGTAATGTGTACAGTTTACTGCATTTAAATTTTTTGGGTAGGTCTAATATCTTAATAATAATTGAGAATTCAGCTTTTCTGAACACACTGTAGGTCTATGGTCCTACCTGGGTCACCCTGTAGACCTACAAACCGTTTGTAATGTCAACAGTGACTTGGGTAAATCCAAGAAACTTCCAGCGCTGCGAGGCGCTGTTCAATTTTCATGCATACTATATTTAGGTCTATTATGCATCGTGCATCGCCGAATTGTCAGGCTACAGCTGTCCTATGACGGAAATCGGAATTCACGCTTGAGAAAAACACAACTACCGTCAGAGCACTGTCAGGGTAGCAGTGTGTGTTTTGTGTAGGCTATAGGCTACGCTTGAGCAATAATTGTAGGCCTATGGTGCGTTATAGTCGATTGCTCAGATAATAGCAAACGCCCTTAACTGTAGGCCTAGGCCTATTCGTAATCGTACTATCGTAGTCTACAGCATTCAAAAGGCTTAGTGTCGGTAACCAACCTAAGCTTAATCCCTGGCTTAGAGTCAAAACCAAATCCATTTGCATGTACATTGTAGAGTCGGAATCAGTTTAAGATTAGGCTACTAGACAATACAGTCGAGGTGGATGGTGTTTGAAATTGGAATGCTGACAGAAGTAACAGGAAGTGGAAGAATAATATTAATCTGGCCATGCCGCATGGTTTTGTGCATGTTACCTGAGGCGTAGTTCAATAATGTCTTGTTTGTATAAACGAAAGCAAGCAGGGGAAGGTATCTTTAGATACCGGTATTCAAGGGTCGTATAAAAATGGTGTATAGGCCTATACTTGCTCAAACTGCCGCTGTTTGTATTTTTTACAATACCAGGCCCAAGTATGGATAAAGGAGGAGGGCGACACTAATCATCTTGGATATGACATAGTGTCGTTAAATAGCAACAAGCCTACCATGAAGCGAGGTAATGTTTCTTCGTGGCGAAGCAAGTGACTTGGACAGTTATAGCTACTGGTAGCTATTCTATCTGCAAACAACCGAAAAGACGACAAATATCCGGGGACTCGATAGATAACCGGATGTGCGTCATCTTCAGAAGTTCAGAGTTCAGGCCAGTGAGGACTGAGGAACGTATGGGGAGGGGGTGACGTGTCGTATGCCGTGGATGCTATCGTTCAACGTCGCTTCTTGCACTTTGTCCATAGACTCTAAACATCATACTCTCTGTCAACTGTGGATTGGTTCGATGTGCGACGTTGTGCGTGATTGCACTAATAACAAGTGATTCTCTTAGTTTCTGTGCATTGCTTTTCTTACAGACGAACTTCTATTCTTAATATTAGTCATCATGTCGGCTGGCGAAGGGAGCGACTCTGATTTTTTTAATAAATGTGGCGCCATATAAGTATTCCAGAAAGATGGAACGACGACTGTTACAGCGAAACTTTCATGCAGCACTGTGGAAGTTCAATCCGTAGAGGTCAGCCAGGTTCGAAGAATTCTACGACCTGGACCATTGCAATGACACATTGACCCACATATAGCTCCATAAGATCAATCGGGGTTTGGCCTGTCAGGCAATTACGCGTGAACATTAGAATCTTGAACCCAATGCATTTTTGCATGGGCAGCCAGTGCAGTTCTTCTTCTTTTCCCTTCATCCCGTATAATAATATTCTTCATAATAATATGCCTGAACTTTGGTGTGCCAATCGCGTTCTCAAGAACAGATTGTAACTGATTAGGCCTAATGAGTTAGCATTCTTAAAGTTAAAGCTGCATTGCCTGCTTCTTTGTGGCGACATAAACTAACGCTGAAATATATCTGGGTGTAGGCCTATGTAATTAGACAGAAGATACCATAGCACCTTTTATTTCTCAAAAGCGAAACCGTCAATCTCTGAATAGGCAACAGTAGCTCTGGGTAATATTAGGAGAGTGACCCCTTGCGAGCTACGCAGACACACCGACGTATTCCCATACATACACTGTAGAGTGTAGATGGCAGTGACACTCTATGTTAGGAGTTCCTGAACAAGGAGTCTACGAAAAGGAGCGACGATGGGCAAAATATTCCGCAACTCACGCATCTCAACACCACAGTAGTTCTCACATAATTATGGTAGAAGATGCTGCCTGAGTATTAGTCTGAATGGAGATGGCATTCTATCTATACAGGCAGAAACTTGACGTATAATGTATCACGACCACAGTAGAAAGTTTGAAACAAATTTAAAGACTCGCCGGTTGTCTTTCAAAATAGAGTGCGGCTCTATCCGGAGAGTGGGACCTATTCTGAAACCCATAATAGTGTATGTTTTGGTGCATGGTTACACATGTGACCTCGGCTATTAAAACAAATGCAAATTAATTTTGAGCTGGATAACTAATCGATGGAAGTCCTCATTTCCACACAAGGGCACAGTCGCAATCAAGCGCATGTGCAATTGTGCATCTATAAGAATAATGTTAACGTGTGTATAATTAGGTTAGACATTAAAACTATACATCCAAAACATCTATAAGAATATGTCAACGTGTGTATAAGTAGGCTAAAAGCTAGACATTAAAACTATAGGCCTACATACAACATCTATAAGATTAGCTTATTACACTGCATGGTTGCCCAAAGCTCAACATGGCTGTCGTTTACTGTAAATACTGTAAATACAATTTTAAATGTGAACGACACTAACAAGAATGTAACTTAAGTCGTAGTGGCATTAACAAGTCTTAAATGTACGCTATATCTAACATAATGGCACTGACATGTCCTAGCCTTATAAATTAATTACACTACCAAGTCTTAAGTTTACATCTTAATGACCATAGCAGGTATTTACCGTGACGGCAGTAACGAGTTGACACAGAGAACAAAAGCAGGACAATAATAAGCTCTCTCAATTAAATTCACAAAATATGCCAACTGAGCAGAGCTGGAATTTCCGGTGAAAGATGTCGTACGCAAAAGAGTGAACTTTGTCCGGGGTCTAATGTCCGGAGGGTATCATCTTACAGCCAAAAGACTTAAATCCTGCTGATCCCGTCACTCACGTGCTCATTGAGGCATACATGTAGGCTATAATGCAGAAGATGAATGAATTTAACCACCAGTATTGAGTTTAATTGCCCGCATGTGTCACTAGCGATTATTTGGGTTCATTCTGTATTTTAAGATTCTGGTTGCTCTTGGATGTCCACCGCCTCGTATGGGTTGACGTCTAATTTGTCGTAGTCTGTGTTCGGCTGATCGTTTCTTTGGCCAAGTGAAGAATATTGTAATTCAGGTTCGATTCCTTTCACATTCGGTTGACTGCTCGAAACTTCTGCAATATGAATTATATGATTATTTAGGCTAAATAATATTGAATTCAGCATTGATGAAGGGGCAGTTTTATTATCAACTAAGCTTTGAATTTCAATTCTAAGGCTGAAATTCAGAAAATCAATTGTTCCACAAACAAGAAAATTCGTGAAGTCCTGAAAGGTTTTGGGGCAAGACGGTAAGTAAAAGAGAGCGCCATTGCAGAAGAAGTAAAAGAAGGTTAATTCCATTTCTCTTTCCGCTTTAGACATTCACTGTATGTCCTAGTGCAAAAGAACTCTATTTTGTGAACTTGTGATAGACTATAGTACAGAATTCTGGTCAGCTTATGCTGGTTCATTCTTAGAACTAGGCCTTCTACAAGTTATCCAATTAAAACTCTATCAGTTCATTTAGCGCTTTATTTTGGGCTCTAAAAGCTTTTTTTTATACCAGTCATAGCAGAAAATTAATTTGTATCGAAGTTTCGTCTCCGCCTGCACATTACACGCGCACATAAAAGATAAGGCCTATCTAATTTAAATCACCAGAGCTCATGACAGGATGTATCAAACACTGCGGAATATTATAGGCCTTAATGATGTGTTCAATGTAGGGGAGAGTTGCTATGAATGGACCACTTAAGGCAAACTTATGTGTGCTGCATAAATGCTACTGAATTTCTAAAAGGAAAGTGTGCCATATGCTTGGTTGATTATTCATCTATGTAATTAATAAGCAAAGGACTGAAAATATTCGTGGATTTATGAGAAATAACTAAACAAAGCAACAGCTCTAAAAAGTCTATCAAGGCAACTGTTTCCTTGAATGGACCGCATGGTATCCTTGATTGGACCAGTTGCCCTGAATGGAACACATTCATTTAAAGTCGTTTTTAAAAGGTAATCTTACCCAAAAAGCAAGGGAATCGCTTTTAAAACACTTAGTGTCTAGCCATACAGTTAAAAGTATCATACACAATTGGAGTAGGCCTAGCTGAAATCAATTGAATACATGAGTGGCATAACCTCTGCCTGCAGACTAATTAGAAGTAGCCTACTTTGTCACAATGACCAGTGCAAGTCTGAATATAGACTATAGTGGAATAAATGATTGTGAAGTCTTACATTAGTACTCAGTTGAATCTATTTGAGAAGAATTACGCGCAGTTCGCAAAGAGGAACACACCTCATGTAGCAGTGTAAAGTTGGCCACACCCAATAACATTGCAAGTACTGGTGTCCTTAAATGGACCACACTCAAATTATCGGTCCAATTAAGGAGACTTTATGTGGTCCATTTCAGGCAACACGGACTACTTCTACTCACACCGTTATAATTTAACAGGTGTCAGTCTTAGCGCAAAATCGAGTATTGTTGCTTAAACACGAAACCTAGCTATGATTACAACAAACGTGACTGCAATTTTTGAAAAATGCCTAAATTGTGTACACACATTGTCAGGTAGGTCAAAAATTAGATCAAAACTACGTGAAATAGAGTTTTTACCATAGCAAAATTTAAATGTTTAGAATTCCGTAAAACTGATTGCACCGATACGATCAATATTCAATCGCGCAAGATTACAACATTTGAAAACGAGACAAAAATATGCATCTAGTGTGTTAAATGGCTGCGGTCCAATTAAGGCAACGGTCCATTCTAGGCAACTCTCCCCTAGCCTATTAATTAGTATTAGTACAAGAATTTCAAACCTGTCGGAGGTGTTTGACGCCGTTTTCGTCTGAAAAATAAAACAAAACATTTGACATGTGATAATGCTATATATTATATCTATGTATAGTAGGCCTACAGTAAAATAGCGATGGCATTTATCTGTATGTAGGGGGCCTACATCGCAATCTTGGGTTCACACGTAAACAAGACCTAATCCTGGATTTAGACAGCAAAGTAGCCTAATCAAGTAAACGGGGCAGACAACTTCGGAGCGGACTTAGCTAGCCTATAAGTTGGATTGGCGATAATATTATTGTCGCTTAAAATGAAGTGGGATTGCTTAAATAATTTTTGTTTCAATAGAACTTGACTTGATATAAATATTGTTGACTAAAATTATTAGCCTATATAGGTTGGATTGGTGAAAAATCATTGCTTCAGTAGAAGTTGGATTTATGGAAGCAATTGCTGCTCAAATAGAAATTGAACTGATGGAAATAATTCTTGCTTCAAAAGAAATGGATTGGTTACAATGGTGTCTGTCAAATGGAAGTTGGATTTTGTGAAAAATGATTCTTGCTAATAGGCTGGATTGATGAAACAGCAGAGATACATTTTACTGAAAGTTCAATAGTTTCCCACTTAAGCTGCTTCCTGGTGTAAGGCATCACAGGAAATTTGAATCCAAAATTCTGGCTCCCATGTTAAAGGTCTTGTCTTTACCACCAAACCGTGGCAGCACAAAGCATTCAACTAGATTTCCTGTCAGTTACCTAACACTCAGGTGAAATTGTTACCAATCGCTTTTGATAGACAATTTAGACATACAATGAAGAAAGTAGCCAAACTTTAGGCCTATTGTTATAAACAATATAATAATTACTATATTGATGAACAAGTTGACTCACCGATAGCAAACTACGGCTATGATGATGGCCAGAATGACCAAGACACCGCAGACTGACCCAACGACCGCTCC